>JANDJT010000131.1:6730126-6770982 GCA_024331685.1 Stegophilus panzeri | reverse complement strand
ATATAGTCCCTAGAAATATAGGGCTCTGGGTATATAGTCTCTAGGAATATAGGGCTCTGGGTATATAGTCCCTAGAAATATAGGACTCTGAGTATATAGTCCCTAGAATTATAGGGCTCTGGGTATATAGTCTCTAGGAATATAGGGCTCTGGGTATATAGTCCCCAAACCAAAGACAGCTAAAGATACATTAGAATGCATAGTTTTTGGTTGTAATACAACAAACATAATCTTTCTCGATGCAGGCAAAGAAGGCTTTAAAGAGCATCCTTCAGAAGTGCACTTACATTCCAGCACTGGAGCCACTTCTCTACGAAGCTCCCAGCAATGTTCTCAAACACGTTATCTGCCAGTTCAGCAAGGTCCACTGCATGTTCTCCACTAAACACATAATGTTTCTTATTGAAGGGTGGCTGTGTGAGGAAATCATTGGTCCTGTTGGTTTGTGTCCTGCAGGTTCTTCCACATGACAGTAAAGCACGGAGGTTGTTTGTAACTACAGGAGGATTGAAGAAGGTGCAGGAAATTAAAGCTGAGCCCGGGTCCGCTCTGCAGGAGTACATCAACGCCATTAACACCTGCTACCCCGAGGAGATAGTCAGGTTTATAACTGTTCTTAACGAACATTCATTCATGGCAAAATGGAACAACCGCCTTCTACTTATGTGTATTATGATGCATTTTTTTTCACTAGTTAATCTTTCCTTAACAGGTACTACTCACCTGGATATTCAGAAGCACTACTGGAAAGGATCGATAATTATCAGCCTGTTTAGGACAGGAAGTTCATCTCCATGATTAACACTTTTTACTGCTTTATGAAATAATCTTATTAAATTCAGGACACTGTGATATTTTGCATTTGCATTTGATTACTGACCCTATGTTGCAGCACTGTATGTAGTATACTGTCAAATGTGATTTGAATATTTTTCGTGTTTTGTAAAAAGCAACAATGCTTTTATCTAGCATTTATGCTGTAGACTACTAACTACACACATCAGTTATTTTGTTGCTTTCAAAAATGTCACATTTTTATTGATAATCATCAATAAGAAATCACTTAAAATTGAGAAGTAGATGAAGAGTTGAGTAATTCTAAAGCATCTATCAAATTTAAAAAATGAATATGAGCAGCGTGTGTGACGAATCTGCAGATACTGATCCGAAAATAAAATAACACGTTTACAGAATGGCGAAAGTGTTACAGTGAAAGCGGACGATATGTGTACCTTTTCCAGCTATTTCATCATACAGATGCGGTTTATTTTTTGCCTATCCGCATTCGGACAAACCCTGCCCCTGTGCTATGATTGGCTAAAAGTTCATAATCACGATCTATTCAATGATTGGACAATGGAGTAAGGCGGAAGTGAAGATGTGGACGAATATCGAATAAAATTAAGTGACTTTTAGGAGTCGTTTTGCTTTTTTAATTTGTCAGTTCAGTTGAAAATAATGACTTTAATCGTTTTACATGGTTTTATTTTCCCCAAAAGTATTTTTGCTAAGTATATTCTGTAAATTAGTCATTTTTAACCATGTGTTGTAGATTTATAATGTGCAGTTTTCTGTGACGTTATCATTCACTAAATATATTAGTTTTGCTTGGTTTTTATTAAATAGGATTTGACTGATTTAAACGCCATAGTCTGCTGAAGGTTAGTACAGCATTAGAGTCATAAATCTACATAAATGTAATAGTTATTGAAATGTAATAGAAAAGTGTCTAACCTTCATCTACTTTTACTTGCATGTATCCTCATCTTCTGTAATAATAATTAATTATTATGTTTGTTAATAATAATAATAATAATAATAATAATAATAATAATAATCCATCCATCCAGTTTCTATATCGCTTATCCTACTGGGTCGCGGGGAACCTGGAGACTATCCCAGGGACTATCCCAGAGCGCATTGGGCACTACTACTACTACTACAACATTCATTCGTTTTTTAATAAGCGCTTTATCATGGTTGCAGGGTCGAGTCTATTCTGGGAACACCGATCATGAAGTGGGAATACACCGTGTCCAACACAGGGCACCGTGCACACACATTCACACTAAGGGGCAATTTAATGTAGCTAATCCACCTAAATGCATGTTATTGGGAGGTTGGAGGAAACATGCGGAGAAACACCACACAGATCGAACCTGGAATGCTGGAGCTGTGACGCAGCAATGCAACAGTACTGCCTACCGCACCAGCATGTTGACTAATAATAATAATAATAATAGTAACAATAATAAGGATAATAATAATAATAATAATAATAATAATAATGCATGTGTATAGTATAACTATCAGACGAAACAGATAAGCAAACTAAAAATGTAGAGAACAATAAGACAGATCCATATGAGTCATTATGTTGGCAGAAAAGATGGGTTTTTAGCTGTTTTAAATCTCAGTAAAGTACTGGTTTATGATATAAATAACTGCATGGCAGTGTTGCTGTAAATCACTGTCAAATATTTGTTAATGATGCCAATCCTTTTTGTTAATCTTATGCAAATCATTTTTGTAAATAATAATAATAATAATAATAATAATAATTTAATTATATACATTTTAAGTTTCTTTTATACAATCTTTTTGTCCATTTTTTTTTTTTTGTCTAAAGGGTACAAATAATTCTGGAGCTGGTTGTATAGCTCTAGCTTTCTAAATAATTTAATCCTATTTTGCTGAGGCCAATAAAATCTATATAAGTTCAATAAAATAATAATAACTCGCATCTATAAGTGATAATTTTTTAAGTATGAATTCAATTGTCAAAATATTCATAAAGCACAGTGAACTAAAGTAAAGGTTATTTAATTACCATTCAAAATACATGGAAACAACTAAATATAAAAAACAGAGAGAGAGAAAAAAAAAGTTTTTACTTTCAGTTTAATATTTTCAGCCTTTTCTGCTACAAACTAATTGAAGATAGAGCGCTGGTTTAAACACAACAAAAATAATTTTCCACAGATAATGTAATTATTTATTTATTAATTATTGATTTGTTTCTGCTTACCGTTTCTAACCGGTGTGTCGACACCTTTAACCACGGTGACTTCACCGACTTCACATCTGTCCAAACAGCACCGCGCTTGTGCCTCTAACGCAGCAAATCCGACCGAGGAGGCGGGAGTAACTAGAAACCTACCGACCAATCCTAGCACAGGACTATGGAAACATCTAGCCAATCCGCGCGCAGAAGGCGGGGTTTATTTTCAACAGAATACGGGTAGGGGAGAAAAACAAGGCGGTTTCACTGCCTGCTTCCACATGCTGCGGAGAGCGACGTCGGCAGTGTTGCGGAGTGGATCCCAGATTTCAGCCGCTGCCCTTTTAATCCGCCCGGGGACTAAAGCTAAGCCTCAGCCGCTCTGTGCTTCAAGTAATATCAAACCTTTCTCTCTTACGTCCTGCTTGAGCAAGAAGAAGAAGAAGAGTCTGTGGTTGGAGCAACGTGAAGGACAAAACATGGACGGCACCATCGAGGAGATTCTAGCTCCACTGAGACAAGCAGTGAAGGAGCAGGTCAGGAAGATGAACACTAGTCTCATTTATGTTATACTAGAATGCATTTTAAATCTTATTTGCATATGATTTAATAATTGAGATGCTCAGTAAATAATGAATGGGGTTTCTTTTCCATTTAGGAATGTTTACTCACATTAACGCAATAATTAAAATCAAGTTCAATAAAACCGGAAGTGTATATATGCAGTGATTTTCATAACCGTATCAAGACCTTTAAATTCTTTCTTTCGCTCTTGTATCATAGCTTCATTTCACTTTCTCTCCCTCCTGCATTGCCACGTTGGAGCATCTCTCTGACAGGCTGTGTCTCAAATCACTCTTTCACTTCCTACGTGTTAGGGCTGTTCCGGTTTGACCCTAGACGGTATGATATCGGTATGATCACGGTTCCTCAATATCACGGTGGACATTAAAGGACGATTCAGTTTATGAAAAAACGTATTACGACCCGCTAATAGTTGGCAGATATTTCCGAGATGTCGGAGTTTATCATGCCGTCGTTATAAGGTGATGGAGATGTTGGCTGAGAGGAACAGTGGGGTGTGTCTCGATCAGCTCCCTAGTTCAGTAGTCAGGGCGCTGATCAGGGAGTCGGCTATTTTAAAGGCTGACTCAGTTGCAAAATCTTTCCAGTGCACTAGAACGTTCGCTTCCTGAAATAATCCCACAATGCATTGCAAAAAGCAGAGAGCGTCGATGCTCACTAAGTTCCCTTACTGGATACGGCGTCATGTTTTCTGAAGATGCTCATCCCGGGGGGGGGGAATGGCAGACGAACTCTCAGCCAACTTCGTCTGCAAATGTAAATGGTTTGTTATCGTAGGATATCGTTATCGTTGTCGTGGCTCTCAAGCGATTACTTATGTTAGCGATTTTTAGCTTTATTTAACGTTCTATATACTTTAATGATTTTAAAACATCCTCTAACTACTGTAGCCTTCGGTCCCACTTGAGTGATTAAGCTAACAGATTTATATGCCATATAATGTCAGGGAGATATCGGTTTTGATTGTTGTTGATAAATGCCAGTGATGTCGTTTTACAATGTAAATATGTGGTCATGTCGCCGAAAATTGAGTTATGAGTGTCCCGGTTGTGTAGTGAGGCAGGGTCCTTAGCAGTGCTCGAAATCATGTATACGATATACTGATTCACGACTTATGGAGTTAGGGAGCTGATTGAGACGCACCCATGGTGTGCTGAACCCCAGTAAAATCAAACTCCTGCATGAATCCAGAACACTTGGGTTTCGTGTTGGTGCTGAAGGCAGAAGACTGAACGCAGCTCTCGGTTTGATCGCTATGTTTTCTTCTGGTGCGCAGGGCGATCTGGTGCGTCAAATGAAAGTCGACGGAGCTCCTGACGTGGACATCACCAAAGCTGTGGCGGAGCTCAAAGCTAGGAAGAAGGTCCTTGAGGCAAAGGTGGGAGCTGTTATTTCATTCATTAACTACTAATAGTTACGTTTTGCTCAAAGCTCCAACAGTCTACACTAATAATCTGATCGTTATCTAATTTCTGCACTTATTTGATTCAAGTAAACAGCATGCTATGATATCTTTTAAATGAAAGATGCTGGATTTCTGACAGACACCTGCGTCTGATGTTTGATTTTTCTCCATCTCCACATGTGAAGACGTCTCTGCGCCCGCCTGTAACCCGGCGTTAAGTCTTTTCCGTCAGTTCACTACGTTCGCTTATTGCCCGTTTATTCTTGCGTTATTCCAGGAGCTGTCACTGCAGGCTAAAGATGACATTGTGGACAGAGTGAAGATGGAGGACACGTTGAAGAGACGCTTCTTTTATGACCAAGCGTTTGCCATCTACGGAGGTGAGGTTTCGGCATGCCCGAGTTTATACCTAGGACGGAAATGCTTATAATGACGTGACGTTTTATTTAATGGGAGTGTATAAGTGGTTTGGTGTGTGTGTGTGTGTGTGTGTGTGTGTGTGTGTGTGTGTGTGTGTCAGGCGTGAGCGGTCTGTACGATTTCGGGCCGGTCGGCTGTGCTCTGAAGAACAACATCCTGCAGGCGTGGAGGCAGCACTTCATCCACGAGGAACAGATTCTGGAGATCGACTGCACGATGCTCACGCCCGAGCCCGTCCTCAAGTGAGTGCTCACCGAACACTGTAAGATCCTCATGCGGCCGGTGCATCACCAATTACCTTACGGCTGTCATGGCTTTTTACAGAAACTCGGGCAGAATGTTTATTCTCACAGGGAGTAATGAAACCGTGTCGTCACCTGTTTTGGAGGCGGAGCTTTCTGGAGAAATTGTCACATGGTATTGCTGGCATTGCTCTCTCAGTGTCTCGGTTAGAGCTGCATCAAAATTCTTTCATGTTACCGTCGAGTGAAGGAACCCATCCCTAAAAGGAACCAGTGGAACTTAGGATCTTAGAATACTTAGTCTTAGATTAATCGATCAGTCGTTAACCCTCTACTGCATGAATTATTACATTTACATTAAAAAAGGTTTTTGTTAATGTATTTTTGTTACTTTAATTAGTTTAGAAATGTAGGGGGTAGATGGTAAATTGTTGCCATATGGCAACAATGTGCAATTGTGCAAAGTATCATATAGTCAAAACTAACACAAAAAACATGATTATTTTTTGTCACCTAGTAAGCATGTAAGCTATATCTTCTAGAAAGGAATTACAGTTTTAAAGTGTGTGGATGGATTAACTCTCAAAATACATACAAAAATTAGATCCGAACATGTTTTGGGTGAAAAATCTTTTTAACTCCCTCTTGAATTCTTCATTCGTTTTCCTGAAACTTAAAATGTAGAAAATTAAGGTGCAATTGGAAAATGTCTGAAATTAGTAATATAGTCAAATTAATGTAAAGTATTAATTTAAATAAAAATGAATGTAAACAAGTAAAATAATAATTTTGTATTATTGCCGAACAAAAAATGTGAATTAAATTAATTGTTGCCATATGGCAACACCATGCAATAAAGGGTTAAATTCTCATTCCTCAAATCACAGCTTCGTGTTAATTAACTCAAGTTTAAAGTTCAAGTTTAAATGTTTCGTTGACGTTTCCATAGTAACAGCTAATTCACAAGGACTGTCTGATCTTTAGACACCTTGATCTGTCGTGAATACGTTATTGATATTTGGGACTGATAGTAAAAGCAGAGCTCCTGGATACAGTTAACTTAAGCGTCGTCGGTTCTCTTTTAGGACATCAGGGCACGTGGAGAAGTTCGCCGACTACATGGTGAAAGACGTGAAGAACGGAGAGTGCTTCCGTGCCGATCATCTCCTGAAGGGTTTGTGAAGAATAGTTTGAGAATTGTTCAGATTTGTTGCTTTACCGTGTCGTACCTAATTTGTATGGAACGAAGGGTACGCTGTGTGATTAAGTATACCTACTCTAGATACTTTGGGTGCTTGTGACACAAAATGAACCTCTGGCTCATCCTGATAAGACATTTCCTAGGAGCAGGTCTTCTAATGTAAAACTGCTGGCATGACTGCATTATGGTGTTTATGATGTGGTTTAAATCTGGGTGATGGTGAACAGTTAAAGAGAATCCTGTGATTGTTGAATCTCTGTATTTTATTTATTTATTTATTTATTTATTTGGGGTTGATGTGTAAACCAGTTTAGATTTATAGTCATAGTTATTCCTTTTACAATTTCGCGTCGCCCAGATGTTTGAAACAACCATATTTGCGTTTTAATGTTTTATTTGCCTTTTTATGTTCTAGCTCATCTGCAGAAGCTGATGAGCGACAAGAAGTGCACTCAGGAAAAGAAGGGAGAAATGGAAGATGTCATCACTCAGGTAAGTCCTGCGTTCCTGTTTCTCGTCACTGCATTCAGTGCCAAGTCTAATTCATTATAATACAAATTAAAAAGCATTTAGACCTTTTAACGAGCAGGTTTGAGGTACATAATGTGAACGAATAAAAGAAAAGAGCAATAAAAACTGTATTGTAGTGAAACGCCTTCTGTGTAGCTCTGTGCTTGAGCTGTGGCCTAAACGTGACCTTGTTTGTTAGACCTTGTGGTTGAAATCTGTGCTCCAGACAGTGCAGTCATTTAAAACAAACCGTATGCGGGGTGGAGAATGAGCTGGTGGGAATGAAGTGCCACCTGCAGGTTAAACAGTGTAATGACATGGAAGCGCATGTGGAAAATGCCACCTTAACTCATGCAGAGGTGTGGCAGCAGGCACAATCCACCCCACCCCACCCCCAAGCACCTGATAGTTACTGTAAACACCAGTATGTACACCAGTTTCTACATTCAGCAAGTGATTTGTGAAAGGACTGTTTCGAAAATGTCCTGCAAGCCACCACCCCACCAGCAGGACTCCACGACTCCACATTGTTCCTCTTCAGGATTAGCAGGTCTGCATTGAAAAAATGTTTTAATAAAATACTGATTACTCCTTGCTGCTCATCTTTACAGATGGACAATTACACTCAGCAGGAACTGGCTGATCTGTTTGTGAAATACAACGTGAAGTCACCCAGTACAGGAAATGACCTCACACCGCCCATCTCATTCAACCTGATGTTCCAGACCTCCATCGGACCTGGAGGTAACATGCCGGGGTGAGTCGAGATAACTGCCAAACGTCCAAATAGCAGAAAATACAGCTACCTTAAAAAGCAGTTATACCACAGCACGTTTCTCAATTCCGATTGGTTAGAAGGTGTTGATTACTTTTTCTATAGTAACAACTCGCATGGGGACTTGTGTGGCAGATGCGCTGCATAAACTGTTTATTTAGCATTTATGGAAGGAGTCTCTAGTGCCAGCACGGTGTCAGGGTTGTAATGTTATTAATACATTGTAACCATTGGCAAATTGCTGTGGTACGAGTGCAATAAAACACTTCAGGGCATGTTGTTCTTGGAAAATAATCGACTTGTCAGTGGTAGCTCAGTGGTTAAGGTCGTGAGGTCAAATCCCAACACTGAAAAGCTGCCACTGTTGGGCCCTTGAGCAAGGCCCTCAACCCTCAGCTGCTCAGTTGTATAGAATGAGAGAAATGTAAGTCGCTCTGGATTCAGGACGTCTGCCAAATGCTGTAAATGTAACTTCAGATGGTAACGGTTATTCCAATTTATCTCAACACACTGTTGTTGATTATGTTCTTATAATAGCGCATCCCCAATTGTTTTTATTCCTCAATTATTTGTTTATTTATATTCCGTTGTTTGGTTTCTGCAGCTATCTGAGGCCTGAAACTGCTCAGGGGATCTTCCTTAACTTCAAACGCCTGCTGGAGTTCAACCAGGGCAAGCTGCCATTTGCTGCTGCTCAGATCGGAAACTCTTTCAGAAATGAGATCTCTCCTCGCTCGGGCCTCATTCGTGTCAGGTAGGTGAGCTGCAATTCATTACCAACCATTATGGCGTAATTTTTTTGTGAGCGTAGGATTCGTTAACGGGCATTTTCAACTTTCTTAGAGAGTTTACGATGGCTGAGATCGAGCACTTTGTCGACCCAAATGAAAAGGTGCATTCCAAGTTCTCCAACGTTGCCGATCTGGAGGTCTTGCTGTACTCGTCCAAAGCGCAGACCAGCGGTCAGTCGGCCCAGATCATGAAGCTGGGGGATGCAGTGGAGCAGGTGAGGCATTAATGTGCACATGTTTCCAGTAAAAAAACTGCTGCTGCAAAAAAAGAATGCTATTATTATTATTATTATTATTATTATTATTACTGTCCAATATTAGTGGAGGGCACCTGTATATTTTGCTAAATTAATTCTAAATTAAAAACCTGTTGCTAGGAAACCCCTAAATTAGTTCTAATGCAACCAGTTGTCATCAGAAGTCACATAATTAGCTGGAGTATGAGACAACGTTCTGGAGAAGTACCTAAAAGAAACTGTCCACAATCAACATGATGCCACCACCAACATGCTTCACTGTAGTGGTAGTGTTCAGCAATATTGGGCTTCCGCCAAATGTGACGCTGTGTGCCAAGCCCAGAATATTCTTTTGGCAAACCCCAAACGCAATTGCCCATGTTTGTGGAGGGTCCAGGCTATGATTGTCCTGTGGGGCTTATCCTGTCTGAGCTGTGGATCTTTCTAGCTACCCTTGGCCCATTGGTTGCTTCTCTAACTAATTCCCTCCTCGGTTGACCACTGAATTTTGATGGGTGGCATCCTTTTCCTCAGAGTCACAGTTGTAATATACTCTGTAGTTGTACATAATGGATCTCTCGCTTCAAAGGATGTTCAAACTGGTTTTTCAACCAGTTTCATGAAGCACTTCACCAAAGAGGCTTTTGTTAATGTTCACAAATACTGTTGGTCTCTCAAATAGTCTACTAATTTTATGTAAAACATCACTGAACATACATTTTGATTCCGAAGTAAATTTATACATGGTCTAATTTAGACAGACCTTTGATTTGTGGTGTATATAGGCTACTGGTGGGAAGATTGGTGGAAGCAGTGCTCAGGTCTCAGTCTATAAATCCATTAGTGTCTGGTGTCTTGAAAACTTTTTGGTTTGGTTAACACTTCCACTTGTTTTTAGGGTGTCATCAACAACTCTGTCCTGGGCTATTTCATCGGGAGGATCTACCTCTACCTGACCAAAGTTGGTCTGGCGAAAGACAAAGTACGTTTCCGTCAGCACATGGACAACGAGATGGCCCACTACGCCTGCGACTGCTGGGACGCCGAAGCCAAAACCTCTTACGTATGTCCTTAAAGCTGTGAAATATTCTCTTGCGTGCAAACGTCATTACCCCGGAGTGTCCTGGTTTATTATCCGTTTGTTGGCTTGCAGGGCTGGATTGAAATTGTGGGCTGTGCCGACCGCTCATGCTATGACCTGACATGTCACGCACGGGCTACCAAGGTCCCCCTGGTTGCTGAGAAACCTCTGAAGGAACCCATATCCTTGGATTGAAGCATTTGGTATTATTCTGGTAACTCGGATTGGTTCAAATTTGACCAGGTTTTTTTTTTTTTTAATCGATTACGTCCTTAACTGCGTCGCACAAAGTCGTCAACGTGGTGCAGTTTGAGCCAAACAAGGGCGCCATCGGCAAAGAATACAAGAAAGACGCGAAGCTGGTCATGGAGTACCTCGCTGTGTGTGATGAGTGTTATATCACAGATCAGGAGAGGCTTCTCAGCGAGAACGGGTGAGAATCGGGTTTATACTTCGATAATAAGGGGTTAAACAGATTGACTGTAGTGATGATCGGTGGGAAACAAGGATACAAATTCCTTTAAGTATGTCGTTCCTGTGTGCAGTGAGTTCACAATCGAGACTGAAGGCAAGACCTTCAAACTCACAAAGGACATGGTGAGCATCAAGAGGTTCCAGAAGACACTTCATGGTGAGATTTAAAAAAAAAAAAAAAACCCTCCACAAGGATGAGTGTGAAATGTTCTGCTTTATATCGTTCTGAAAATTACTTGGTTTTCCTGACTGGAAATATTTCTCTTTCTCAACCAGAAGGAACGTTCTAGCATTCTCCCAAAAGTGAAAAGGGAGAAAATTGCATTTGAACTATGCCCTGCCTTCCTTTTACATTTATAACCTAATCAACTGTCTTTTTATTAGGACATTACGCATTTTAAATATATCTGTACAGCATGTGTAAGCGCTCGGGAGCTACACAGATATTATTACCGTCAATATCTGATCACAAACTGAACTGATTGGGCTTATGGCATGTAACAAAACCCTATCAAATTGTGAGGGAAAAGCGCAGCTAGCTAGCAAGGTTTTGTTAAGCTGCCTCTTTAAACAGCAAGGTGCCAAGGCAATGTTAGAAATGCCCTAAATACTCATGATATGATATGATATGATATATATATCAGCACCGTTTTGGGGCAATGTATTTATCTTTTCTTAAAGTAGAGATACCAAAGTATGTTACTGACCAAAAAACTCAGTTCGGTCAAAATCTGGTTCATTTTTGTCTGCGTTCAGTTCAGTTTCATTTACATATCGCACACCAATCGAGTTGCATTTGAATTTAAGTGTCGTAGCAAATCTGATCTGAACACAATCTATAAGACTCATGAAACAACCATGTATAAATGGATTCTCAAGTTTCCCAGTATTAAAATCCTAAAAAAAAAAAAAAATTGTGTTTCTCCTCAGTTGAAGAGATCACCCCCAACGTCATCGAGCCTTCCTTCGGTATCGGCAGAATCATGTACTCCATTTTCGAGCACACATTCCACATCAGAGAGGGTGATGAGCAAAGAACGGTAAAATACATTTTGGTGAAACGCTTCTTAATGTGACACTTGTGAACGAAACTAACTTGACTGTTTTTTGTGCTCAGTATTTCAGCTTCCCGGCTGTTGTAGCACCTTACAAATGTTCCGTCCTCCCTCTGAGCCAGAATCAGGAATTCATGCCTTTCGTGCGTGAACTATGTGAGTGCACACTCTCTTTACTGTTTTGAATGTGATCACTATGTATGTTATGTTATAATTAGTAAATGGATTTGGTTGACCTCATGACCTCTCCACAGCTGAAGCCATGACCAAATTTGCCGTGTCCCATAAAGTGGACGACTCCTCGGGCTCCATCGGAAGGCGCTATGCCAGAACGGATGAAATCGGTGTGGCGTTTGGAATTACTATCGATTTTGACACCGTGAACAAGACGCCACACACGGCCACTCTGAGAGACCGCGACACCATGAGGCAGATCAGAGCTGAGGTAACATAACCATACACATAACTATCTTTTTTACTTTCTATATAAAACCCCAGTGAGCATTATTAATGACGGTGATGGATCTAGGTATTCTTTTTCTGACAACGTCCGTCCACCTCTATTCATGCGCATTTTAAACTTTAGTTTTATACCAGTTTATATTTATGCCTCAGCCACTAGGTGGTGGAGGCGTTATGTTGATGCGTTGCCTATCTGAGATTCTCCTTAGCACGATATCTCAAGAAAGAGTGGTTAAATGTTTGTAGGATTTATCTGGAGTTCTCGTAACCAAAAGATGAACTGATTAGATTTTGGAACAGGTCCAAACAGGGTCAAGGTCACAGCAAGGACAAATGTCTAAAATAGTTTTTCTTCTCTAGCTTCCTTCCTTTGATCAGGTTAGAAATATGTTTTATGGGTACTTGAGGCATACAAATTAGTATGAAGTCCAAGAAGGACTGTTGCCATTAAAGTCTACTTGTTTATTAAAATATTTTAACTGCTTTTATCAGTATACAGTAATATCTAGATCATAAATTGTCCTAATACACTTTTCTAAAGGAAACACAGGCATTGTCAATTTTGAAACAGATTTGATCAACACTTTGTTTTTGTTTTTTTGTTTGTTTGTTTGTTTTTTTTAAAATCTATTAATACAGTTTAGCTATTACAAAATACAAATATTGTGATACTTTTATGGAAAACTAGTTTAAAAAAAAAAAAAAAAGAAGAAAGAAATAATATATATAAAAAATATATATGTATTGTATTGTATTGTAAAATGCATTGGGCGTTCATTTATATAGTAAATCTTTTAGTATAATTGTTTGGAAATGTTTTAGAAGTCCAAACATTAAATTCTTTTCAGATTTATAAAAGTTTGTCTAATGCTGCTTTTTTTTTTTTTTTTTTTTTTTAAATCACATGCACATTTTGATTTCACATGCGCATGTTGATTTGCTTGTCCACCTTTTATAGGGTGCCATTTCTTTCACAGAATCTTCATTAGACTTCTATATTGTACAATTGCAATTGAAAATAGCTTGGAAAATTAATCAGTATATAAAATAGCAGTAATGCACAGTACACCAATAGTATGATTTGTGAGCCTCGTTAAATTCTTGTAAATTTACACAAACTTGCAGGATGTGGCTTCTTGTGATATTTTTCCCCCCTGTGTATAACAATATAAGTACTAGATAAGTTATCAGTAGGTACTAGATATGTGCTTAATCAACTGACAGTTTATTTTTAAATGATTTCTTTTGTTAACCTTTTTGCCTTTTATAAGAAAATGTATTTTTCATAACGGCAAATATCTTTGGTGAATACCTTCAGGTTCGTGAGTTACCCGAGATCGTGCGAGACCTCGCCAACGGTACCACCACATGGGCTGAGATTGAGAGCAAGTACCCCATCTTTGAAGGCCAAGAGACCAGCAAGAAGGACACAGCAGAAGAGTAGATTAAGCTGCCTTACCTCGTCCTGCCTCCTACACACCGGGCAACCATGCACGGTTTCTTTTTTGTTTGTTTGTTTTGTTTTTTTTTACACTCGCACCAATAGGAACAATTTAATTGCACCTATACAATATTACTGGTCATTGTGAATGATGCTTTCTGTCATCGTCATCATTACATGATGATTTGTTATCAAATCATTAAAATATATCTTTATACAGCCATTGAGGGACAATGTAAAGATGGTGGTTATTGTCACGGTTTAATAAGAGAACATGCTTTAAAAGGGAAAACTGGAATTCAGGTATTGTGGATTTCACCATTTAAATCTGGAATGCATTTTTGGTTCAATAAATCAAAGCCAGCACTCTAAAATTGTGTAAGGTGGATTTTCTTTCTTTATTTTTTTAAATATGAATGTGCGGCCTGCTGTAGATTCATTCACGTTGGACATGTCCCAGACTGTACTGCTTGGAGGGCACCAGGGTGGCTAATCACAAATTACGAGAGGGCATGGCCCTAAGCAGTTATTTAGCAATACCTTTTTAACATAATTAAAATATTATGCTCTTAAAACATCATGCTCTTCAGATCAGAGTATAAAAATTTATAGGCTCAAATTTTTTAAAATAAAGAAATGTCTCTTTTTCAGGAGACTGTATTTTAAAGGTAATCTTGTAAAAT
The DNA here is from genome assembly GCA_024331685.1 of Stegophilus panzeri. Classification (NCBI taxonomy): domain Eukaryota; kingdom Metazoa; phylum Chordata; class Actinopteri; order Siluriformes; family Trichomycteridae; genus Stegophilus; species Stegophilus panzeri. The sequence continues at coordinate 6,756,620 of JANDJT010000131.1, read as the reverse complement.
CCAAATAAGCTTTACAGATCTTTATTGGAAAGGGTTTAACAATGTTTTTCATGCTTGTTCAATGAACCATAAACAATTATTGCACATGCACCTGTGGAACAGTCCTTAAGACACGAACAGTTTACAGGCGGGAGGTAATTAAGGTCACAGTTACAATAAGTTAGGACACTAAAGAGACCTTTCTACTGACTCTGAAAAACACCAGAAGAAAGATGCCAAGGGTTCCTGCTCTCCTGCATGAACATGCTATAGAACTGCCTGCTGCAGGGAGGCATGAGGACTGCAGATGTGGCCAGAGCAATAAACTGCAATGTCTGTAATGTAAGATGTCCAAGACTGCTACAGGGAGACAGGAAGGACAGCTGATCGTCCTTGCAGTGGCAAACCATGTGTCCCTCCAGACATGATCGAGAACTTGCAAATTCCTTGGTAGAATATGTCGTGGGGTAACATCTCACAGCAAGAACTGACAAATCTGGTGCAGTCCATGAGGATCAGATGCACTGTAGTACTTAAAGAAGTTGGTGGAGACACCACATATTGACTGTTACTTTTAATATTGACCCCCCTGCTTTGTTCAGGGACTCATTATTCCATTTCTGTTCATCAAATGTCTGTGAAACTTCGTCTGTTCAGTTTATGTCTCAGTAATGTCTCACCCTGTAGCCAGTAGCTGAGCCAGTTAGATCATGTGGATAAGTGATAGTGCACTGGCATACATAAGATTCAAGATGTGTGCCTCAGTGTCTAACAAGTAGTTGTCAAGCTGCACCCTAGAACTCGATTCGTTCCCAGCAAACTGTTCAACATCTCCAAAAAATGTTTGGTGTAAGATCATGTGGACATGGGGATCCACCAAAATGAAGAGTGGGGAGCGGAGATTATGCGGAGCTTCAGATGATGTCTGGGTTCTCCAGTTTCCTCCCACCTTCCAAAAACCCGTAAAGGGTGAATTCTCCTGCTATTTGTCTATTGTTCCCAAGATAGACTCCAGATCCATGTTACCATTTATCATCGTCCAGATCTACGACCATGTGGACTGGTGGACCCACTGAGACATCAGGAGGACTATTTTAGCTAGGAATGTTTGAAGCATGATGGACAAAAATGCTAGAAAAAATATATAGTTGATAAGATCCAGAGCCGGGGGATATTCCTGATTCTTCAAGTCATCATCAAGTACTCCAAGTAACTCCAAGATCAAGCATTTCCCACCACGGTGTAGGGGGTCAGTGGAACTATCGATATGGGTAAAATCCAACTCCAATAAACCTCAGCAGGAGTTGTCTTTTGGTCTAGCAGGTGTATCTACAGGGCACTTAGGAATGTTAAGGTTGAATTTAAGATAGCAGTTACACAGCATGATTCATGTAGTTATTTTAAGGTGCAACACGCCTTTGAAATTCAGGTGAAACTTGTTTTTGGTGGAACATGTCAAACCTTACACCAGACATTCCTTGATTTTAATGGTATGTAAAGTATATAGGTAAGAATTATTGCATTATGTAGTAGTATTAAAGAAATATGAATTATAGTCATTATATAAATCTGGATTTGTTTTTTCGCAGGTAGATTAATGCAGATGGATTGGGCCATGCGAAGAATATCAGAAACGCAGTGGGTTGGTATCTAATAGACGGTGAGTCCTGAAGCTAATGTTATTTAGTTATTGTTCACATGCCTTTGGGTTGCTGTTAATGTTTTAGCTTTGAATGCTTGTTCACCTTATTAACATTATCATATGAAGAGTTAACAAGATCTAAATACTGAAATACTACCATTGTTAATGGCTACTGTAGTTATATGTCTCAGAGGTTGTTAATGTATATGCTTTATTATTTCCTGATGTGCTAAGGATTACTGCATGCATTAATTTATCTAGTTAAAGATTACTACATGCTTATTTGTGGACAGTCTGTAAAGCGAGCTACTCTAGGGGTTTCACATAATTTGATTCACCTAAATGAATCGGTTCAAAGAAATCGACTCGGTAAAGCGATTCATGTTGACCATCACATGCTTGTGTCTATCAACAAATATCCGTCACCTGTTAGCAGTCATCTTCAAATCCTTTGCATGAAATTTGAATAATATAAAATAATACATTTATACGAAACGGACAGGTTACACAAAGTCAAACTTGTTTGAAAGGATTCACAATCCACCCTCATTCACCATCAGGGTTCCTATATTGGACTTAAACCCTCCCAGAGCAATTAAAACCAGCCCAAACTTTATAAATAGACCTTTCCTTAACTGTATTTATGATTAATAACATGTCTTCTTAAAAGTAAAGAACACTACCTTATAGATACCAGTCATGATTCCATATTTTCATTTTTATTTAAATCCCAGTGAGATTAAAAATAGCCTAAATGGGAGGGAAATTGTCCAGTCTCACAACGCTGTTCACCTTTAACTGTCCCTGCTTGACAGCTTGGGCCACAGTGCTTCCCCTCACCAGCTCTGGATGTGTTAGAGATTTACCTTCGACGTTTTTTCCCCCTCCGATTTATTTCTCTTCGAATGTATTCTAGTTTTTGTGCGTCAAGGGCATTTTGGATGATTTAAACACCCTACTTGCTAAAGGTTGCTCAAGGTTAGTACAGCAGGTGCTGCTTTTAACCACTGGAGAGTTACTAACAGATGACACATACATATTCATCACTATACAATGAAAAAAATAAGTTCAATTTAACCTTCATTTAATTTTCCATGCATGCATTTTTACCATGTCAGTAACACAAATGTACAGTTTGACCCTTTTTTTTTTTGCTGTGAAGATCTGATGGTAAATAATAATAATAAAAAAAAAAACAGCACACACTGAAAAGATTGTGATGCTTAAATCGTAACAATCGAGAAGACAGAAAGAGCTGCCGTTAAAAATAGGGAGTGCTGTATAGTGTAAGTGTCTCCAGTTTGACAAACGATTCTTCCTTCCTGTGTAAATGCTCGAGGACTTTTCTGGACTTAGCAATCACATGACAAGCTGCAAACCTTCACTCTATCAATAAAGTAGGAATAATTTTGTTAAAAGTTCAACCCTTTAAGTTTGTTTCAGGTGAAAAACATTAGTGTACGTGTCCTTTTTCATTTCCTTTGTGTAGCTGCAGAATACATGTGACGAGATATTTATTGACTGGATGTCAATAGATGTTTATTAATTCCTAATGAATGGAGTATTTCAGGAGCAACTCAGTAATTAAATAATAAGCATGGGCTTTTGAAAACCTGTGCATGTTTGTCCATTCCTGGGAATTTCACTAAATGTTGAATTTTCTAGCATTTTGGAGATTTAATAATTAAATAATGAAATGTCTTTTGATGAATAATTTTACAAAGAGTTCAGTGTTTCAATATCAATGTTTCTCCATTCTATTAAGTACTTTTTTTTTTTTTTTTAGGTGCCTGGTGTGTGTGATTTTTTTTTGTGTGTGTGTACGCACGATGGGGATCAAAGCAGCTCTTCCCAAGTATGAGCTCTATTTTTATTATGTGGTGCTGTCCATGGCAATGCTCTGGGCTGCCAGCTGGATTTTTGAGGTGTCCAGCTGTAAGTCTGAACACACACACACACACACACACACACACACACACAGTTCTCAGATTAGACCAAACCAAGCTGAAAAAATTATTTTGCTTATCCTTATGTCAAGAGTACACAAACTTTTTCAGCCACCACAACAGGTCAGCTATCATCCTGCACCGTTTCCCCTCCATACAGCTATTTATTTCTCCATCCAGAAAGACACATGGAGCTGCTGTATTGTCTGAAAGGCCAGAGCAGTGGAATAGGGCCAGGTGCTGAGAGCTATGCAGGCCATGCAGCTCGGATCATGTGTCAGTATTAATATACTAGGCAAGGAAAGAAAAATAGAATGGTAAAGCTGTTTGTTGGTTTGAGGTTCTGGACTAACATGACCAAAAAAAAAAAGCCAAGATTGGCATTCGAAGACAACAGCAAAAGAAAAGATATCAATTGTATGCGAGGCATCATTGTAAAGAATCTCAAATGACAACTGATGTTATACACATAAAATTTGCAGTGCTGCTATCATCGCTAAATTACAGCATAATGAATGAAATGTTACATTGTTGATATTATGTTAGATTGTTGTTTTTTTTGGTGTCCTTTTAAGCGAATGCAAACCGAAAATCCTTCAAGTCCAACATCCAGCCCGGATGGTACTACTTTGGCAGAAAAATGGTGAGGTTCAATCACTTTCTAGCCCTAACTATGCCAGCCATGTTCGTGTACAGTTGAGGCCATAAGTTCACATGCACCTTGCAGAATCTGCAAAATGTTCCTAATTTAAAATAATAATAAGAGGGATCATGAAAATTGCATTTTGTTTTTTTATTTAGTACTGCCCTGAATAAGACTACATTAAGAGCCAGGGGGGTGTAAACTTTTGAACAGGATGATCGGTGTAAATTGTTATTATTTTGTTTAAAGATCTTTTTTTCATTTAGTACCGCCCTTCAGAAGCTACAAAAGATATTTACATGTCCCCTAGAAGACAAAATAATAACACTTTACACCGATCATTCTGTTCAAAAGTTTACACCCCCCTGGCTATTAACACTATCGTGTTGCCTTCTTGAGCATCGGTGAATGTGTGCACCTTTTATAATAGTCGTGTATGAGACGAGTCCCTCGGTTGTCGTCAGTGTGAAAAGTTGGATCTCAATACATCTCATATAGCGACTGTTGGAAAGGGTTCAAATATGCAGAAGATGCTGGAAAAGTAAAGAATGTGCAGGACCTGGAGGATTTTTCTGAAGAACAGTGGGCAGTTTAACTGCTCAGGACAAACAAGGGACTCATGAACAACTCTCACACAACATAAACACAGTCGTTGATCATCCAGGTAACGACACAGTATTAAGAATCGAGCGTGTGTAAACTTTTGAACTGGTTCATTTGTGTAAATTCAGTTATTATTTTGTCTTGTGGACTATATGTAAACAACTGTTATGTGAAATAGCTTATTCAGGGCAGGACTAAATAAAAAACTAAATGCAATTTTAATGATCCTTCTTATTTTTAAACACAATCATTAACATTTTGCAGATTCTGCAAGGCGTATGTAAACTTATGAACTCAGCTGTAAATTGAACCCTGGTTAAAATCGTTCCCCTCTCTACTGAAGGATACGGCTGATTCGGAGTGGATGATGTGGTTCTCCACATTCCGCAAGCACATCATCTTCGCCCTGACTGGCCATGTTTTATTCGCCAAGATTTGCTCCATGCTGGCTCCTCAGGTGTGTCTCAAGCATCCACGAATTGTTTACAGGCTATGGTTCACTCAGTATAATGCAATTATTGATGTACATGTAAATTGTCTCATTTGTCTCATTTGTCTCATAATACCATTATCACACAAATGGAGGTTAGCTACAAGGGTTGAAAGGTCGCAAAATATCTGAATACTGATACAGAAATGGGGAGATTATCAGAAAATTTGATCAACCAATTGCAAATTTGATCCTAATACATCACTACTTGCCTTTCTTACCATTTCTTTTACAGATAGAATTAGTTTGCAATATTATACACCACTTTAGCTAGGCTTGCCAGCTACCTATATGTAGAACTGTGTTAAGACTATCCAGGAACTACGTAACCTAGCTAACATTAGTTTCATTTTTAAAATGATTTGGTATGATATTTATTAAAATATACACGTATATAACAGTGTGCGCACCCTCACACACCATCTCTTCATCCATACAGTACCGGTCTCTAGTCTACATGGTGTACGGTGTTCTTGCCGTTCTCACGATTATGGGTTGGACCTACGTGATGCTCATCCTGTCCCACTGCGTGCTGCTCTACAGTATCTCACTCGTCAAGCTCCGGTGGCTCTGTTTCACCGCTGGACTCATCACACTCGCCACTTTTAAGATGGAGCCATTTGTTTCCTGGCAGGTAGATATCACAAATAGTCCAAAAATCTTTAGTGGCATGAAGTTTAAAAAAATGTTGTGGTCATGTCTTGTTTCCCCCCCCGAGTATTTTAAAAAAATGATATTCAGTATATTCTGGCCGTCCATCTGTCAGGTTTCCAAACAGGACCTCATGACGTGCTATCTTCTCATATGACTGTATATTGTCATGTAACACAGTACATCACATAACCTTCCCAAATCCTAGCTTCTAGTCAAGAATTCCCATCAGGAAGGTGTTTGACCATGGCCGTCACTGATTCGCAGGCTGGGTTCGCGAGCGGAGACTTTGCTCTGCGCCCGGTGCTCTTTTATGGCGGCTGCAGCTTCACCATCATGCGCTGCATGAGCTTCGCTCTGGAGAACTGCGAGAGGAAAGAGGGTCACTACAGCATCCTGGAGATGCTCAAGTACAACTTCTACCTCCCCTTTTTCTACTTCGGACCCATCATGACCTTCGATAAATTCTATATCCAGGTACGCAGTTTATCAGCTGTCCAATCTAACAGAGCTTTTAAGGAGGAAAGAAAAATGATATCTTGTTGAAAAATGGTTTTCTGTTGAAGTATTGACTTTCATTTTATTTTTTTAAAATGTTCTTTTTTTATATATATATATAGAAATACACAAAGAACTCATTGTGCTGTTGCACTACCTCACACATAAGCAAGCTGAATTGCTTCTACAAGCTCGTTTTACACAATTTTAATACATTTTAATTCATTTTTAGTTACTATGTCAGTCACTGCTCCAAAAGGTCATGTCTTCTTGTCCCAAACAGGCTAACAATCCAGACTTGAGCCGTAAAGAGCGGGAGATGTGGAACATTTCCATCCAGGCCTTATTACACTTGGGAGTTATTATCATGGTGGCTATCGTCTTCCATTTCATGTATATTCTGACCCTTCCAAGTGACATGAAGCTGCTGAAACACCTCTCAGACTGGACTATCGGTATGTGTGACCTATTCTAATATACTTAATGCTTTAAATGATCATATCCCTAACGCCGTTGCTTTATCGTATCCCCCATCCCAGCGGGTTTGGCGTATATGACTCTGGTGTACGACTGGGTGAAAGCCGCCGTGATGTTTGGCGTTGTAAACACAGTGTCTCGACTGGACCATCTGGATCCTCCCAAACCTCCCAAATGCATCACGATGCTCTATGTCTTCTCTGAAACGTCAGTGCACAATTCGTTCATTTTTATTCACTCGTTTAATGTGTTCACTAAATACAAAATCATGAACATTTCCTTTCTTTCTAAAGGCACTTTGATCGAGGAATCAATGACTGGCTCTGCAAGTAAGTCTCAGGAAATCATCTTCTCCATCTGTAATGTGTTTTTAAATTACCACAGAGTCAGAGTTCAATACAATCCATTTTTCTATCTGTTTGAGAAACCATTATATGAAATTGAAATGAATGTAAATGACATATTTTATTTATTTTTTTACGTTGCTATGATGCCCTACTGTATATGCTTGCATATTAAGACCAGAGTGTGCCTTAACCTGCTTATAACGCATGTGCTATCTAGATTATGGGCATAGACTGCATATTATAGCAGGGATTTTCTATTCTGTATTGTTTCTAGCTAGAAAGCTCAGCCAAAGTGAAGCAACAGTTTGCATTACATTTAAAATGCGACAGTGATTAACATGGGAGCGTATTGGAAGTGGCGCTGCGTGAGAACACAGGACAGTAATCCATGCTTTAACACTGTATGCATTATTGTCTCTAGTGCTATTTCAGTTAATAAGAACAAACAAATTATCTTATTTAATTAATTTCAACAAAATTGTACTATTTCTCCCGATAAATGCGTAATGTCTTCTATAAACTGTGTAAAAATAGGTAGATGTCTAAATATTTTCAAGGGATATCTACATACATCTGAGTGCAAATGTTTGCACTCCCCATCCTATTTATTATAGTCGCTGTTTTACAATTTTACAAAAGACTGACTTCCAAAATGCTAAAAAGACTTCATTTTGTGGTAAGGGTGTGCAGACTTTTGCACTCGAATGTACTGTATATACAGTATCTGCTGTTTGAATTACTTTGCAGTGATGCAGTGTGTAAAATTGCAGCATTCAGTTTAAAGTGAACTTTGCAGGTATGTGTATAATTACCTCGGTGGTAAACATGATAATGTGCTGGACGAGTTGGTCGCCTCACTCTGCACGTACGGCATCGTGGCGCTGTGGCTCGGTCCGGGCTGGGTTGTCCTCATCTGGGCTTTCTTCAACTGCTTCGGCCTCAACTTTGAGCTGTGGATGGCCAAGTTCTTTTCCATGGAGCCCTTCTTTAACATTGAGGTAAGAGCATGGAGGAAGTGGAGGAAGGAAACGCTAGAGAGATGGTTAATATAGTGATCATGAACACATACACATGACAAAAGGCAGATTTACACCCTGTAGTGTATAGAAATCATTACAATCAGTGCATCTTATTGAATTAACTTAAAGGAGGTCTAAAACAGCAATCAAGGCTGGATTACAGATTTATTATTTTGATCAAGCTCATAACCAGCCACAGCTGTGGAAACAATATTAAAGTTTTTAACATGTGTATGCATTCATTCGACTTTATTCATATTCTTGCATATTAGTTTTTTTTCTTTTACAGTTTGTTTTTATTGTATTCAAACACTTTGTAATGTTATTTGAGTTCTTTTACTGTTTTAGTGCTTTTACTTTTTACTTTATGAAGCGGTGTCGAGACAATTTGAATGGTTACAGACAATAAAGTTGTCCCACAGCCATCATATTCAATCATAATCACAGATTTTGGTTTTGCTTATTTGAATAACTGTAATTATGATGATGCTGGGGACCTTAGCTAAATTTAGATATGTTTTTAAAGACATTTCAAGTGATATGGTGTTATTATGGCATTCGATGACGATCTCAAGCATAAATATTGTTTAACTGTATGTTTAGGTGCATAGTGTTATTAGTCTAATTGTGTTTTATTCAGTATATAAAAGATACAATTATTTAATGTGACTTATTTTGAAAAATCAAACTGTTTGTTTAGTATGCATCAAATTAGCTGAATAGTGAATTTAATATTGAGCAAAAAAACTTTTTTTTTTTTTAAGACATGTAGCCCTAAATTGACCCGAGTTAAGCTGACCTGTGTTAACTGTATTCTTGAATTTTTCTGCCCCAGATGGCAATGTCAGAATCCATGTCTCGCAGAATTAGAGCTGTGTTTAATACCTTCAACTTCTGGAGTATCGTCCTGTACAACATCGTGGTCCTCAACAGTCTTGACTTTGCGAATCTTGTTGCCAAGAGGTTACTGCTGAAAGGTAAAAACCTGTCGAATGTGTGTCCATGTAAATCTGTAAGTAGCTGTTTGAATTCATGGTCTAATAACGTACATGGTTTAACCTGCAGTTTAAGCTACAATCACTGCTTTCTGAATGTCTCAGTATCAAAAACTTGCATTATAATATGTTTAGTAACTTTATAGTATAGTAATATCTACAGTGCATCTGGAAAGTATTCACAACGCTTCACTTTTTCCACATTTTGTTATGTTACAGCATACATAATGCTTTTTTGGTTTTTTATTTTTAATAAATTTGAAAAGATTTCAAACAAACTTCTTTCACATTGTCATTATGGGGTATTGTTTGTAGAATGTTGAGGAAAATAATGAATTTAATCCATTTTGGAGTAAGGCTGTAACATAACAAAATGTGGAAAAAGTGAAGCGCTGTGAATACTTTCCGGATGCACTGTATATAATAAAGTAACTCTATATTACTTTTAGAATAATAACAGAAACTAACTAGTAAAATGTAAGAGGATTATTTTCAGCATTTAATAGTTTATAAAACCTAATTGGAGTTTTACAATTTTATAGGGTTTTCTCTTATTTTTTGCATGGTGAGCTTAAAATGCATTATAGCCTGTGTCCTGAGAGAATGAGATTCAATATATGTCCCAAACATTTACTTTTAATCATAGTGTACCTGTGCAAGCTAAAATCGAACCTTTCTCCTTCTTATAGGTTTCCCTTTATCCACCATCACTGTGATGTTTGTGACCTATTGCTTGGTGCAGATAATAAAAGAGAGAGAAAGGAAGCAGGCTTTGATTGATGACCCTGATCCTGTACCTCCTCCTGCCCCCGTTCCTGCTCCAACTACCATCAAGCCCCAAGCCGAGGCCTCAGACACTGCTGCGGACCCCAACAAGGAAAAGTCAGAGTAGGAAGACATTACACTGTTAGACTATTTTTATGGGTTTGAGTTGCATATTGCAAAAAAATGAAAAAACAACAACACAGAATTACATAACTTAGAACATATACGAAGGGTTTTTACACAGAACAAATACACAATAACATTGTAATAAACCTTAGATAAGCAAATTTGCTGACAGTTAATAGACACAATTAGCATGCGTAATTAGCAATTTATAATTGCAGCTCTTACATGATGGCACTGTTTACTGCAAATACTTTGAAAGAACTCTCATCTCTGTACATAAACTCTTGCGCTACAAAATAAAAAGACTGAAAATGTTTCCAAGTGCTTAAATATATGAGTGTTGTGTGTTAATGTGTATATTACCAGTTTGCTTTAAGAAAAAAAACTTGAAAATGTCAGCCCTAGAGGAATCATTTCACTACTCGTGGTGTAAGTTCCCATGAGTAGAGCATGACAGAAACCTGCTCTAATATTATATAACCAGCTATTTATTTTATTGTCATCTGACACATCATCCTGCTTCTATAGCAACAAATCCCAAATCAAACTGAGTGATTCATATAATCACTCATATTCATGAGATTGTTCATCTCTACACACTATGTGGTATTTCTGTAGACTTCTGTAAGCATATAAGCACACTGTCTGTCTGTCTGTCTGTCTGTCTGTCTGTCTGTCTCTGTGTTCATATTCAGCTGCTCTGGAAATTTTTTTTTGTATAAAATTCTCTTCATTCTTTTGTACCATGAGTGAGATTAATCTTCTTACATTATATACATTTATATCGTACAGTACATGGTATGACTCAGCATTTTCGTGTAAACTAGCTAAACTTCACGACTAAAATTTGACTAAAATCAAAAAAACATATGGATTTAAAATTTTGACGTGATTTAAAAAAAAAAAAATTTACTCCCAATTTTTCCCCTTGTGTGAAAAATCTATATAGGATATTCTAGGCATGTTCTTTTTTTAATGGCTGTTATTGAGAGATTCTGTGGGGGAAAAAAGAAAAAACATCAGATTTCTGGTCATTTTCTGGAAAAAATACTAGATTTGTACCGTATGATTTCACTTTCGCTAGTTTCTTTAGTTCTAAAGCAAAAGAAAGACTTACAGCTTACCAGCTGACTCAGTTATCCAAACCTACACACTATTTTTTGATCACCAAAAACACCTGATTAACCCTGAGATCAATGGAAATGATTAATACATTAAAAGAAATGTTACACATTTACACAATATAGTGTAGCCTTGTTTTTAAAGTAGGATTGTGGAAACTGCAATGTTCCAAAAAGATGGAAAAAGAGAAAATATTAAATAACTCAAGAGCTTGGGGAGAAAAATCTAAATAAAAATCAATAGAATAAGTGGAAATAAACTAAGAGAAACTGTTTGAGACCCAGAAGGTTTAAAAAACCAAATTAAATCTAAAAGCACATTATACAGTAAGTACTATGAATGATTCATTGACTATAGTGAAACTAATCCGAAAGGGAAGGGAAGAGTTCCTCAAGAGTTCTTTAGAGAGTTAAGAGTTACTAGTTTCTTAAGGTGTTTGCTCTGAAACATCACAAAGGGGAACATTCTGTTGTATTCCACCAGAGAGATGAACTTAAAAACCTTCAGGGTTCTAGATTTAATTTAATTTTCTAAGACTGTATGGTATAACATTGGATACATATTAAAAAGGTTCCTTGATGGTTCTTTGGATAATTAAGGATAGCTAAGTTCCAGCTTTCTGAAATGATTCTACTTGGAATCTACTCTGAAAGGAAACCCTACACTGTAGACCATGTACTACCCACAGAAGGTTCCCCTTTAGGGTAATAGATGGAAACTTTTTTCTAAAGGTACATATTGAGAATGGCATTAAGAGTGCAATGGGTAGCACTGTTAAAACCACTGATCTCACCTATCAGCCCTGTGTCCGTATGACTCAGGAAAAGCTGCTGCCTCATAGGAGGCAGTGTGTCAGCTGTTGTTCTTGTATCTCTTATGTACCAGAATAGCCTCCACACCCAGTGATGGCTGAACCTATAAATAGGCTTCTAGATAGAGTTTGGTTGAAGTGTTGGGACAGCTGAGGAAGTCTGCTAACCAGGCCCTGCCTCATTTTTCTGGATTGGACACTGCCAGAAGCAGAGCTGGGATAAGCACTGCCTGAAAAACTGGTAGAATTCAAGCAACCATGGCTCTGCCGATAGACCCCATGGAGGAGCCTCGAATGTACCAGCAAACACTGCTGCAGGATGGCCTCTGTGACCTGCTAGAAAATGACACCATGGTGGACTGCGTGCTGAAGATCAAGGACAAGGAGTTCCCCTGCCATCGCTTGGTGCTGGCTGCTTGTAGCTCCTACTTCCGGGCATTTTTTAAATCAGGCGTAGAAGCAAGCAAACAGCGTGAAATTGTCCTGGAGGATGTTGAACCTGGTGTCATGGGTATGATTCTGAAATACCTCTACACATCAAGCATCAATGTGACTGAGCAGAATGTCCAAGACATCTTCGCTCTTGCCAACATGCTCCAGATCCCTTCCATTTTCACAGTGTGTGTCTCTTTCCTCCAGAAGCGCTTGAGCTTGAGCAACTGCCTGGCCATCTTTCGCCTGGGATTGATGCTTGACTGTCCTCGGTTGGCTGTCTCAGCCCGTAATTTTGCCTGCGAGCGTTTTCAGCTGATTACACGAGATGAGGAGTTCCTACATCTAAGTCCCAGTGAGTTAGGGGCCATCTTAGCCTCGGACTCACTGAATGTGGAAACAGAGCAGGCCGTATTTGAGGCTCTGATCAAATGGGTGGGCTGTGACAAGGACAAGCGTCTCGAGGAACTCCCGACATTACTGGACTGTGTGCGCTTCCGACTCGTCCCTGAGGACTATTTTGCAGAGCAGGTGGAGCAACACGAGTGGCTGAGATCTAACCCAGAAATTACTAAGAAACTGCAGCTGGTCAAAGATGCTCATGCTGGGAAGCTTCCAGAGGTCAAGAAGACCATGACAAATAAGAAAAGCAAGGAGAAGAAAACAGAGGAAGATGGTGAAGAGGAAGAAGATCAGGAAGAGTTACTTCCTGGAATCCTGAATGATAATTTAAGGTTTGGTATGTTCCTCAGAGACTTAATATTGATGATAAATGACACAAGTTCAGTGGCTTACGACCCTACAGGAAATGACTGCTATGTGGCATCAATATCCAGCCAGATTCCAAAAAATCACTGCAGCATTGTAACCAAAGAGAACCAGATCTTTGTGATTGGTGGGATTTTCTTCAATGAACAGAGTGAAGAGGAACAGCTTAACTCATACTTTTTACAGGTACAGACCCAATAACAGATATTAGTTTAGCTTAGAAAATGTAGAAAACGTTTAAGATGCTCCCCATTGTCCCCAACACCTATGGAAAGGTTTGTTCAACCTATTAATTTATTCATCCAATATGTATGATTGTAAGCACACACAAAATCACCATAATTGTAATTGTTTCCATATGACATACATAAACAATGATGTCGTCATGAGAATAACCTTTTACCCCTAACAGTTTGACCCTGCAAGTTCAGATTGGCTTGGAATGCCCCCCATGCCCTCACCACGTTTCCTGTTTGGCATGGGTGAAGCAGAGAACTACATCTTTGTAATAGGTGGGAAAGAGTTAAAGGAGGGAGAACAAACTTTGGATTCAGTCCTAGTTTATGACAGACAGTAAGTATTTAACGTTACAGAAATATGCCTCATGATGTGATCACTTCAAGCATATTATCATTTCTTTCATTTCAATCAAGATCTTTAAAATGGGGAGAGTCTGTTCCACTTCCCTATGCGGTATATGCCCATGGAACGGTGTCGCAAGATGGAATTGTGTATGTAATAGGAGGAAAAGGAGACAGCAAGTAAGTTCTTCTTGAACTAAAGTCCTTAATTTCCTAATCTTTGTTCATTCTGACACAAGTCTTCTTGTCTTGCTTGTAGACAGTGCTTGAACAAAGTTTGTGCTTATGACACAAAGAAAGGAGAATGGAAGGATCTTGCACCGCTGAAGACTGAACGATCATTGTTTGGGGTCACTGTTTATAAGGACAAGATCTACGTGGCTGGAGGTGTTACAGACACTGGCCTCACTGGCACCATGGAGGTTTACGACATTAAATCAAACAAGTCAGTGCAACAAAATGACACTTAAAAATACTGACATAATATTGTACTCATACTAAGGCCAAAGTCATGTAGATTGGCATCTAATCCAAATATAAGTAGCTTGAATGACTGATTAAAGAATTTTTTTTGTAGGTGGTCTGAGTTTGTTGAGTTTCCTCAGGAGCGCAGCTCCCTCAGTCTGATCACAGTGGGTAATGGCATCTACGCTGTGGGTGGCTTTGCAATGTTTCCAAGTGAAAACTGTGAGGAGCTCACACCAAGAGAGATTAATGACATTTGGAGGTAGAGTATCGGGTCAAATTGTCTGAAACACATAAGGGCAAATTTCTTTTGCCTTAAAGTTGACTTAAAGATTTTTTAAATCAGAAAACTATGCAATCATTGGCCAATCTCTATCTAGCAGCTGCCAATAAAATATGTATCAAGGAGAACGCACCCCAGGCTCTTTAAAGTGGAAAAAAAATCCAAATTAAGTAGACCAACAACATCCAAGCAATTAAGACTAGGAGGCATCTTTACATGCTTGTCATTATGAAGACATTACTGCATTTCATTACCTCTTTACTTGTACTCTGACAATGACAATAAAGTTTAACCTAATTGAACATGTATGCATGTTTTTGGGGTATAATGGTGACATTACTGAAGAATGGAGCAGCATTTGTTTTGATTTTCAGTTCAGTTTGATTTTCTCTGAATGTATATTTATCATTCTAATAACAACAGATGAACATCAAAAGCATTTTGATGATCCATAATATATGAGTAGAAATTTCTACAAGTGACATCATATACTTTTTTGCAGGTATGATGAAAGTGAGAGGAAGTGGGACGGTATCCTGAGAGAGATTCGCTACGCTTCAGGTGCTACAGTGTTGGGTGTTCGTCTCAACACATTGAGACTCACTAAAATGTGAAACATGAAACCAACGGCACAACTGTTTGTGTTCACTTGACATCCAATGTTTGTTTGTTGTTTTTTTTTTTCTAACAAAGTTTGATTTTATCAGACAGTGTGATATATGAGAATAAAAGCACTAAAAAACTGGAACCGTGCTTTTCCATTGACCAGTTCTAGATGCATGTTTTTTAAATATCATCTCAAGTTTGGCACCAACAAGAACTTATGGTACCTGGAATCCCGAGTGTCAGCACTGTTCATTGCTGATTGCGTGTGCTTACCATATCAAGCCAAAAACTGAATAAAGGTATGAAAACCCAGAATAATCAGGTTTGCTGTCTGTAGCAAAGTTCTGCTGTTACATTTTATCAACTTGCATGTTTTATTAGTAAGTTAACTTAAATTTAAATTTAATTTAAAAGTTAAATGTCCCCATTGTGTTATTATCGCTGTCAGATTTTCTCAGTGGAGGATTAGATAAAAAATATTTTAATTTCGTCATAGTGCAGACTTTTGTTATAACTTATGAAATTTAAAAAACACTGTCAATTAATATCAGTAATTTCATTTCAGCTTAGTTCAGTTCTCATATCTTATTTTTTACTGTGCAGGAAAGTCATTAAAATCTCTGGCTTAATTAAGATAAATTAATATTTAAATTATAAATAAGTATTAAAATAATATTTTTACTGTTATTACTGTTAATAATGTATATCATCTACAGTAATTATAATTAAATTGCGCAATATTCTCCATAAATCTGTTATTTCTATTATGGTATTATGATTAGCACTACGACTGTGTAATACGACAACATAATATCAATATTGTGATAAACTATGCCACAATACAATTTACTAAGACATCAATATTAATAATAATAATTAGAAAATGATTACAGGTAGGTTAGCTGTTAAATTTGTACTGAATCTTAATATAATCTATGCAAGATAAAATTATGTTCCTTAATTTTCAGTGGTAATAATCTTTGTAGAACATTAAATAAAACTAGTTTTGTCAATATTGTCCACCTCAAATTAGCACAATGAGAAAGGGTAAGAAAAATGATATACAGATGTACACACACACATACACACAGTATATAGAATACATAAAATATATTTGAGCTCAAAATAAAAACAAGCACTTTGAGGTTTTGGTATATTGTTTAATTTAGTTTGCTATTAAAATGAATCTTATTTTGCTCTGTTACAGACAAGATAAATGGCACAAAATGCAGTATAATGTATTAGCACCTCTAGACACTAGCGTCTTTGTATAGTTTTTAGTACCGAGTTTACAAAACCAACATGACTACTGCATACATGTAACGTTTACACACATTGCTTACTAAGATACTGGGTTTACATGGTAAAAGTAGGAAATGACGCAGGAACAGTCACTCGAGAATGGTTTAATACATATTAAGCAATAGTAAGTACGTTATAAGATATTAAGTTTTGTTTTAAAAAAGTGACTATATCTTTGATTTGGTTATAATGAATTACATGGTGAGTTAGTTCTGCTCAAATCATACATTGATGATAAAACTACTTTCAAAGTTGCAAATCCGTTTATGCTTCTGTTTCACTCTAACACAATAGACACTGAAGACCAATATGGAACAAGATTAACTTTTTTCTCCCCAAATAAACTCATCCAGTATAAATGCTCTCTATTGGCATAGAAATGGTTATGTATGCAATGTCATGAAACCATAGCATGTATTAAAAAAATAGTAATTTAAAGGCCACAAATTCCTAACTTAAGCATAACTAGCAGCAAATCCAAACTTACTTTTTCTTTACAGAAAAAGATGGACAAACAGGACCGTTTTGTTCTTCCCAAACTTGCAGCAAATACATATATCTGATAATCAACACAGTGAAAAAAGTGAAAGCCATCCTTAAGAAATTAGGATAATATATAACAGTATTATTTGACAACTTTTTAAAAATAAGAATCAACAGAAATACATTTTTTTTAAATGTTCAAATTTAAAGACTTTCGATAAAAAAATAAAAACATCCCATAAAGTGCATACACAAAAAAACTTTGTGAAAAGTCACCTTTTCAATTATTTGCAGAAACAGGTTTAAAAAGACCAATTTTGTCAGGATGCAATTATTAAGCTCTCATCAGTGCTCCCTAAGTGTTGTTAGAAAACTGTATTTCCTGGAGAACAGTTGAATTAAATTAATTCCTAAACTCTACATTCAAAATAAAATAAAGACCAGTGTTAAAAAATTGTGCAATATATTGCGGCTGGTCAATATAGCGTACAATTTTAACACTGGCCTTTAATTTTTATTTGTAATTATTTCTACCGTAGTATACATGAGAATGAGCAAAGTAAAAATTTCATCATACAAGGAGCTTGGGCAAATGATGATAAAGTTCTTGGAAACTAAATCTTTACTCTAAAGAAATAGACATGTGCCAATATTAAAACGTCAGTTCAACATTAATCACGAGTTGCTGCAATGTTACCCCAATATTTTATTTCTTAAAATAATCTATAGTTTGCACAGTCAATTTCAAACATTTTTAGGTTATAGAATTTATTTTTGCAGTATAACTGAACATTTAATATCATTATTTACGCTCAATATGCATCCCAGGACTTCAGCAAAAAAACTTGGGGTTGGAGCTATTTGTTATCTTTATTATATTTGAGCTAATTTTCATTATTTGTGAATTAAAATTTAACTGGCTATTATTAAATAATAACTAAAGTTGACCTGGCTATTAATGAATGATAATATAATGTTAGCAAGCTGGTAATCATTTGCCAGTTTGCTCTCTTTCCAGTGTAGAATCAGATTTTAAAAAGATTTTAAAGTCAAATTCTTGACTTTTTTCCTTGAACAAGGATGCACTACACTTAGTCGTCTTGTACTATAAATCTATAGTATTAGTACTTTTACTTGGTAGTATTACTTGCTTTTAATTTCTCCTGAATGTCATTTAGTCCACTTCAAAAAAAAAAAAAAAAAATCTGAATTATAGCAAGTATCAAGCGTTTTTATGACTCACGCATCTCGGCTTTCAAACAAACCGTTTAATTTCTACATTGCTAAAAATCATTCCTCATAATTGAGTGTTCAGACTGCCATGTTTTTTGGGCTTTCATGAAATTCTCATCTCGTGAATAGAATTATAGGATTGCCCTCTCTGGGATGGATACGTGGATATCTGATGCTCCATCATGTTTTTCTCAAAACCAAAGAACTGTAAAAGAAAGTTTTTTTTTTAAAACCAAATCTTTACACTGCCTTGTGAATGAGACAGGTTTTATCTCAGCAGCAGAAACACTGGCCCAAAAATGGCAGCTCCATCTGCAGCCTCCTCCAGAATGGAAAGTAGGGGTGATGATGGTATTTTGACATGTCCTTGATAACAATATCATGCATGTTGTAGATTGCAGATTATCGACACATGCCTAAATCTCTTCATGGTGCATTTCATTTTACAGGTTGAGAAATACAGGACTCTCCATGCTTTTACTTTTAACTTATCCTTCTCCACACAGGCAAAGCTACAAACCAATACAAGTTAATCTCTGGGTGTCAAAGAAATACAGTACTCCACTCCTAGTCATACTGGGGTTGTGGGGGGTTTGTGGGGGGGTCTCAATGGAGAAAATAAGGTGCAACTAGGAGTGTGTAACAGTAAAAAGACATAAGACGAGAGGATGCAAAAAAATATTTCGTTCAAAATCCATCTGGCACATGACATGACTTTCAAAATTATACATTTTAATATTATATATATTATATATATAATATTATCCTGCAATGTGCCCTAACAAAAGTGCACTGATCAGTAGCATCACTCCTGCCTCCTGATTCTCATTAACACAAACACATTCATTGTTAACTCCTCTTAACTCTGAAGACGTTTTCGATAGAGTAACTGTACAATTTTGCACAATTCTGCACCCTCATCTCCTATATCCAAGTTTTACAGACTGGCACCTAATTTTCATATTGCATTCTGTCTTATTTTGGATAAAAGCATAAAATTTAGCATTTTGGACAAATGTATAAAATGTACATTTACGAATATGACAAGGAACAATCAATATTCAAACAGTCATTAAAAACTGGGTTATTTTCATTTATAGGGCTTGGATGATTTGAAACCAGATGTTACTGTGTTCAATGTTAATACTAAAGAATTTGTTAATAGCAAATAAAATGTTCTATAGGAGTTGGGTGATTCTACAGTGTTGTGAAGAAAAACTAATTTAACAAAGTAATACAACAAAAGGAAAAAAACTATTTATCCATCTTACCATTTGCATATCAATATGAGCAACTATAAAATATAAGGTGCTTAATAATTTCTTCCTTTTGAATTTTTTTTTTTTTTTCATTTTTTTGGAACTTTTCGTGTATACCAAAACGTGTATCTATTTCCAACTTCTAGCTTACAAGGTCAAGGTCTTTCCAAAATACTGGCTCCTTCATCACATATCATCACATTCAACTGACTCCCAGCACAATGTAAACAAAAAAAAAACTGCTTACACAGTAAATGACAAAGTACACTACTTATTTACAGCTTATACACAATGTGTATTTTAACAGGGGTTATATAGTGTAATCTCTAGAAGTTGTATAATCTCATTTCTTTAATCCAATCTTACACAATTTTAAAGGACCACTAATTAATGCATGTAAAAGTTTTAGATGTTATATATTTCTATTTATTTTACTTCATTTTCTAACTGCTTCTATTCATAAAAAGTTGGATGCTGGTGGATTGTGACTTAGTAAACTATTAAGTGTATTCATATAGTTCAAATATTGTAACCGTTATCTGATTGGCTTTGCTATATTTCTGTCACTAGTATTTATATAAAATTTAGCTTTAGTTATTTAGTTCAATTTTTTCAATTTGATGTTAAATCGACCAAAATCCGTATGTCCATCATTTCATTAGGAACGCAAGGAAAAGTAAATCCATCTTGAAATTCGATTGAATTCAAAAATGAACATTTATACAACAATAAGTCAGGAGAATTTCAGCCAATTAGTAGCCAGGAAACTAACCTTAAATTGATTCACAGAATTTGAAATGTGCTGTCAATTTTGTCATTTTAAAATTGAATTTAATTAATTAGGAATTCATTTTGACTTCAAAATATAAAGTCCGATTTACAAAATTCAAGTCCAAATTCTAGTGACACAAATATTATTTCAGACTTTGTGACGTTCTGAGATATTTGTGTCGTATAGATACAAGTCCTAGATATAGCCACAAACCTTTACTCACTAACATGTAACATTCTAGATATATTTCTATTAAACTTTTCAATTAGTTCTATTATACTATAATGGACATAAATTAAAGAAGATATCTCGGTGACCAAAACTTGTTATCTCAGTAAAGATGAATAGTTTACATTTAAGTAACAGCTGCTTATATGATACTGTTAGAGTGTACATGGGCAAATTTGCAATAAATCAAAAATCACTTTCAAACAAGATCCCAATTCAATTTCTAATTCGAAATATGACATCAATAATGATTTTGAAAATGAAGTGAAAACCATGTGTAATATTAGAATGAATAAATTCATAAAAAGCTGCATTTTAAAAATATGAAATGTACCATAAATGATTACAGGTACACACAAATGTACAAAATTGCAAACATCTTTAGTTGAATATATTGCTATAATGCTATATATCTACAGAATCAGAGGCTTCTGATACTGATATTTCAGTCCTGTTTATGGCCGATATGCAGACTGATTTTAATAAAGTGCAATTCTACATTTAAAAGACAAAAACAACGAAAAACAAAAAAACAAAAAACAAAATGAAAACTGTTAAAATATCTGATATCTGCAGGTTTTTTTGTGTATAACCTTCTATATAACCCTGCCTCTTTTCTCACCCCTATTCTCATGTGCCGGAGACAGGCCATCACATAAGACAACATTAACCAATACAACATCAGTGTACGGTTAAAGTTAGAAATAAGGTGCAAGAGTGATTATAAACACATCATACCTCATTAATAAGCACACAGGGTTTGGTTACTGCAGGGATGCAGGGATTTGGTTATCGGCATCGCACCTTCTGGTGAAAAAAATCTCTTTTGCATTGCTGCTCGGTCACACGGCTCCCTCTGCTGGCTGGATACACAACATACAACACTGGTGATTCCTCTGACAGCAGAGAACAGAGCCTGTTTCCAGCATGTACACGTGCGCACACACACTGACAAAACGGACAGGACGTACAGTCTGTAAAGACATTCTAAATCAAAACAATGTTATTTGCACAATCAGCTGCGCATGAGAACTTAACGATGCATCATCTGAGAACAAATTTTTGAGTAGTATAAGGAGCCAATCTTGATTATATATAAAATATCTCTTGAAAATGAGTTCACATATTGTTTAAAAAGCCTGCTACATCATTCAGACTCTTCTGCACATGACATCACCCATAGAGTCAAATAATCTACTGCTTTTGGTTCACCACACACACACACAAAAAAAAAAAAGTTCCAGGTTTCCACTGAAAGCTGTTAGTCGTTACTTGAGTTGGAGAACAGAGGAGGAGGAGGAGGAGAAGGAGAAGGAGGAAGGCCACTAATGGAGTGGAGGAGAGGAAGAGAGGAAGGGTGTGACCCTTCACCCCCCGAGGTCATGCTGCTGTCGTCTCCTAAAGAGCTGCTGAGCCTGAAGCACTTCTCCTTGTGAGCCTTGAGCATGTTGGAGAAGCGGAAGCGCTGGCCGCACACGTCGCATGGGTACGGCTTCTCGCCCGTGTGTGTGCGCCGGTGCCGCTTCATGTTGGGCCGGCTCGTGAAGCTCTTCCCACAGATCTCGCAGATATACGGCTTCTCGCCTGGAAAGAAGAACACAACTATATTTATACAGTATCTTTCATTTCGTCATTGCAGACGTTCATAAAACTTCTCTACTAGACAAATTACACATGTTAAAGAGTTGTGTATCAGCATGAACTAGTTACCAGTGTGGGTCTTCATGTGCTCGTCGAAGTATTGCTTCATGTTGAAGTCTTTGCCGCACCACTGGCACATGAACTGCTTGTGGCCGATGTGGATGCTCATGTGAGAGCGAAGTTGGTACTTATACTGGAACCGTTCACTGCAGTTCTGCACCAGAAAAGGCAAATTTATAGTAAAGTCAGATTAGTAAACAACCGAGGATAATAACCTTTAATGGTGCTTTCTCACCTACAGCCAAGCCCAAATAATAGTGAAACCGATACGTTTGGTATTTGTTCTATTTCTATTTGGTATAATTTGGCTAAACATTGAACTCTTGACACTAAGTAAATCAGAAAAAACAATCTGAGTATGTGGGATGGGATGTGGCTAAACCATACACTCAAAATAAGTGGTGGCTTAGCGGTTAAAGCTCTGGGTTACAGATCGGAAGGTCGAGGGTTCAAGGCCAAGCTGCCACTGTTGGCCCTTAACCCTCTCTGCTCCATGGGCGCTGTATCTGACCCTGCGCTCTGACCTGGCATGCTGGGGTACACTGTAATGTGTATGTGCTGTAATATTCCAGTTAAAGACTCATATATTATCATTATCATTAATTTGTCACTTTCTGGAACTGGATCAATCAGAGAGATCAATCAGATCAATCGGACTCAACCTCGGTTCTTGCGTCGAATAATCCTACTGTAAATGTTACGCGTATTATGATTTCAAAGTTACAAATGATTTGTAAACATCTACACACAAAATTTCCTAAATCCAAATCTAAAGCAGAGACTCCACATAGAAAACACCCTTAAATATTCTTATAAATATATATAAGGTCACAAGCAATATTTATTAAAGGAATAAAACTGCTGTTATAGAGGAAAAAAAAAATCAATGACAAGCTCAAGTGTTTTATCGTCTTCTTATAACACAGCAATTTGCCAATGCTAACAATTAGCTATTTATTAAAGAACAACATATATGTTTCATCTATTTCTCGTTACATTTAATGATGTGGAAAGTCAGTGAAACAAGTTATCCCTTATGTTATAGCCACAATAAACAGTGGTTCCATCACTGGCCTCTCTCTCTCTCTCTCTTTTTTTGTGTTTTTGTTAAAGAGATATTGTGTTATTGAGGAACAGCAAGTAACAAGTGTATTTTTGTGTTGAAAGATTAAAGTTACAGCGTTACCTCTGACTGTTCCAAAGCGCTGACATTGGAGACTCCTTCCATAAATGCTAAATAATTGTCTCCTTACAAAAATCTTCACCATATCAACAATTAAACACATTTTTTAAATCAGTTTAAGTGGATCTTCTGCCATACAAGTCTCTGTGTATCTTGTTACCATATAAACAATAATGCATTTATAGCAAAAATACGAACATGCGGTTTGTCTTGCAGTCGAAACTATTGTCAGCGCTGCTGTTACGGAAAAATCAATCAACACTTTGTGATTAATCAGAATAGAAAATTCAACAGCTGGGATTGCTAGTTATTACTCAAGGTAATTTTTCGATTTTTAAAATTACGATTTGTTGGGGTTTTTTTTCCTTAAATTTTTCATTATTTTCATTACAAATTCATTATTTTCACATCACATTCGAAGTAAAATTTAGGATCAAATCCGATTGAACAAATATTTTAGAAATGACACGCAGTTCTTTTGTGTTTATTCTAGGCTTTTAATTGATTAGGGGTTATAATTAATAACACTAACATCAGTAGACGGATATACTGCACCAAAAGTAATAGAAAGTGTGATTAAATGATTAGTTACACTGATAGACATTTAATATGTGCCCAGAGTATATATTTATATAATTACAGTAATATCGATCAGCTATTTCCATGTGTGCTTTCATATTTCATATATTTCATGTTGTCAGTACATTTCTATTTACTGTGCACTACATTTTCTAAATGATCCTTATGCATCAGAACTGATCTTAAATGATATAATATATAGTATACAGTATAGAGCAGTGTCTCTGTGTCTAAAACTCACCTCACACCTGAAGGGTTTTTCCCCAGAGTGCTGCAGAGAGTGCACCTTCAGAGACATGCTGCGCTTAAACGACTTCCCACACGTCTCACACGTAAACGGCATGTCCTTTGTGTGGGCTGCAGGCAAGGACACACACGTCTGTACTCTTACACATGTCTACTGCATATCATGTTTACAGCGCATAAGCCGTATAACAAAAAAAAAAAAAAAAGTCAGCTAAAAGATCTTCGAGCTTTTAAAGCATACAGTGCCAACATATAAAAATCACCACATACACTGTGTAACTGTATATGTTTGAGATTTTCCATAAAATACACTTGATCATTATTAATATTATACCATATTATAATTATACTATTTTCTACGGAGAAAGGAAGCACTTCTGGATAAAAGATTTCATCCGGTTTGTTAGGAGAGATTAAACAACAAGACCTGTGTTTTCTGCTGCGTGTGCTGTATGGGGCAGAGACAAGGTCAGCGTGGCTCTTTTCCCCAAGCTGGAAGCTTCAGTCGAATACAAATCAGGCTTCAGGAGATGAAAAGAACTTACTGTACATGACCCAGGCTCTATAGTACCCAATTACACTGCTTTAGATCATGTAACCTTGTGCGTGGAGCGTTTGCTGCCACCTAGCTGTGTCCAGGGAGTGTGTTATGCATCAGAGATTTGTAAAGTTTACAGTTGTTTCTAGACTTGTAATAATAATAATAATAATAATAATAATAATAATAATAATTTTAGAAATACCTTAAAAAACTATGATTCACTGTACTGCTATGCAATAGATATGACTAGTTTCTTCAATTAAGGCTTCTATTTCATTTTTCTGGCCCAGAAATTAGGTCCATCCCTAAGCTCAGGCCCTTTTCTTTTAAAAGGCAGCTCATCATTTCAACAGAAGCAAAAGTGAAGGCTTGCTAATGTTATCCATAGAATTGCAGTTTGCCAAACAAGTAACAGAGCATGTACAAAATGACATACTGCCCCTTTAATTAACCCTCAGCAGGCCAGGATACTCACCCACCATGTGCTTCCTGACATGTGCCATCGTGTAGAACTTCTTCTCACACACCTCGCAGGAGAACTTCTTCTCGGCGTAACCATGAACGACCTTGTTGTGCTCGTGGAGGGACCATAACTTCTTAAAAGCCTTGCCACAGGTCACACACTGCAGTTTGTGTACAAATAAATAAATAAACAAACAAACAAACAAATAAATAAATAAAGTCCACTCATCAAGGGCATCTTCACTGTAACGTAAATACACCAGTGCCAATCAATCAATAAATGAATGCACTTTAAATGAATTCAAATTCAGAATTTGAAATTCAAAGGATGGCACCAGAGAAGCAAGAGTGAAATAATATATGGGCCAGTATGTGCTGTCTAAGCATTTCCACAGCGGAGTTCAAACAGGAAATGACTCGGCACTCTGGCATTAATGGCACCATCCAGCTGTTCTCTCCATCCCAGAGCCAGCACATGCATACAGATCACCCACATCTCATCTCACATCACACACAGGCGTGAGTGTATCTCTGCCATACAGAGAGAGACCCAATAAGTGAAGCACATCAGAAATACCGATGAAAGCCTTTCCCCAAAAGACTGTGAAAAGACTGTTTACATGCACACTAATAATCCAATTATTATTCTCATCTGATTTAGTCACTTAAGCAGTTACAGTTTATTCTAGTGCTCACAAACAATATCGTATGAAAACACATTCGATTAAATCAGATATTGTATTTCTAGACAATATAATGGACACCTTGATCAGGCTTTTTTTCAGAGCATGTATACCATTAATCAGATATCTGCTGAATCAGTAAGCACAACAGTATTACCATACGCATACATATTCCCAAATAAATATTACTACATGGTAAATTGGTAATGTGTCCGGATGTTTGAATTTTACAACAAAACCTTCTGTGGTCTTTTATTGTGTCGTAGGGCAACTGTAGATCTGTAGTCAAGTAGGGCTGGTCAATACGGACACATAATATTGATATTGTGATAAATTACATCACAGTAAACTTTTCTGAGATATTGTGGGTATTACCCTTTAAACTTTTTTTTTAAACAATAAACAATCACTACATTTGTTACATTTAGTATTTTCAAACATTAAAAAATAAACATCAAACAATTAAATGAGACGCTAAATCTTTGCTGGTATTGTACTGTAGATCGCAGAAATGTCTTCAAATATTGTGATATGTTTTTTAAATTATATATTTACCACCCCTAATATCAAATA
>JANDJT010000131.1:6708396-6725353 GCA_024331685.1 Stegophilus panzeri | reverse complement strand
CTCAACAAACCCTGAATAACACTTGTCCAGAACTTTGTCTCAGACTTGTTTTGATAGCTCCAACTACACACATATTATGGGCGAATTTGGATTTTAGATTCATGACGTATAATCCCAATAAAATCCATTTACATTCCAGGTTATAGCACTACAAAATGTCTAAAAGTTCAAGATGAATACTTCCGCAAGCCATTGTATGTGGCAATTTTGCAACCAGTCCTATCAAAGTTTATATTAAAATATATTTTTTGTATTTTTGTATTATCTGGAAACTGGAAGAGAGATTCATAAGCATGACACACAATGTCCTGCCACTGCCCTCTCACCATTTGTATTCAGCGGTCAACGTGATTTCACATTCACACACACAAATAAAATGTCACCCAAACCACAAGGCCAATCAAGACTCATTATTTCTGCCTGCGTTATTTATAACAGTTTGACTGTAAACCAGGACACAGGAACATCAGACATGTCAGACAGTAAAATACATCAAATCCATCTACTTTATTTCCTCTAAGAAGGCTGGGATAGTTGTTATAAAATATCACACATTAACAAAAAGCTTAAAGAGATTTATTTGTACATAGCACCTCTGATCCAAGAGTGCTTTTTTATTGCCAAAAAGAAACATTACAATATTAGGCTCAAAGCTTAAGCATATTGTATTGCGAGTCTCCTCCAGACTGGAATGCACTTGGCCAATGCTGTGTAACTCCATGCCAAGCAGCGGAATGCCAACCAGTGCAACAGAAGGAGGGAATGAGATCTCCCCTCGCTGAATGACTTTTGCTCGTGTGAAAGCATCTGCTCCCATGGCATGCCCGAAAGCTGTTCACATTCACGCCGCTGTAAAGGCCATGGTTCCTCAGTTAAATGCTTTGCTCCTGTGGCTGTGCCTATAGAGAGCCTGCACGTTATGTCTGAAAGGTTAAAAACAAACATTTCTGACCCAAGCCACAGTTTTTACTTCTGCTATAGCACTGCATAGGAGAGTAATCAGGTTTATGCTCAAGACCAAACAAACCAACACTGTAGCTCAGACTATCTGACTTTAGTTGTTAATTCTGTGGACACTTTTTAGTATTTGTAGTAGGCAAACAGAGATGCTCTTTTAGCATGTGGTTAAATTCATCCTCTCACACATAGCCCTGTTAGCATGATGTGGTCAATTTCATCCTCTGACACACAGCCCTGTTAGCATGAAGCCAAGTCATCCTCTCTCACACAGCCCTGTTAGCATGAAGCCAAGTCATCCTCTCTCACACAGCCTTGTTAGCATGTAGTCAATTTCATCCTCACACATCCCTGGTAACATTTGGTCAATTTAATCCTCTCACACACAGCCTTGTTAGCATGATGTGGTCAATTTCGTCTCCTGACTCTAAGCCCTGTTAGCATGTAGCCAAGTCATCCTCTCACACACATCCCTGGAAACATTTGGTCAATTTAATCCTCTCACACACAGCCTTACTAGCATGCAGTCAGCCGTGTTAGCATGTGGTCAAATTATTTCTCGCAAACAGCTGTGCATGTAGTCAAATTCAGTCTCTAAGAAACAGTTGTTGTGTTCACGCTGATTGATGATATAAACAAAACGTAGTCATTTTCTTTAAGCACAGATCTATCGGTAGAGGACCTTCATCGTTTAATCTGACATGGATAACATGTTATCACAGTCTTTAATAAAATTCAGACAAGATTTTATGACAACCATCTCGTACAGTTCATCTTAAAAGACGGCTGAAATCACAGTCCGCACAAAACCGCACAAGTTAAACGCATTAAACCGACGTTCTGCCAAGCTAGTTACCATGATGTCATGAAGCTAAAAAAAAAAAAAAAAAAAAAAAAAGGAAAAAAGCACTTAACTTAGTGCTCCACGTGCAGTGCTTATGACAGGGTCTGGGAGTTAGGGGACTTGAGTGGCAACCTGAATAACTGGACTGGGCACAGAATCAGGTTTCATCTCCCTCAGTGGACAAGGCGACTGAGCAAACACGCACTGATCTGAACACACACACACACACACACACACACGAAAGAGAGAGAGAGAGAGAGCATCGTTCACGCTGTCTCTCAACACAGTATAATAAAAGACTATGAGAAATGTTTATCATGGTATTGGGGGTGTTTATTGTGATAGTGATGCTGGAATTCCAGATGAAAATTATCAACTGAGATGAAAATGATCAACTAAAATCAATTAGCTACAATATCAATGTCTATATAATCAAAAAAGAAGAAGAAAAAGACGAAGAAGATCCCATGCTCTACATTTAGGTATGTGTTCCGAATACATTTATGATGTTTTATTTTTTACATATTTGTTAAAAACAGTCTCATTAGTATTTTTTTTACATTTCTAATATAAAAAGAAAAAAATAATAATAAAAGTGATATGACAAACTGATTTTTTAATTTAATTTAATTTAAATTAAATTAGGCATGTAGAGGGAATAGGAAGATATTTGGAATCTGGCTAAATGCATGTTTGTGGGAATAAAAATAATATATAAAGAAGAATTAAAAATGGTGACTTTGAAGATCTTGTGACTTCCTTTTCCTTTTATGAAATGTAAACAGTGCAGCGCTACTGTGCTACAGCAGTAAAATGGACATCGTGTAGATCATTAAAGCATATTATTATGAATAAAAGAGCTTAACCAAGTATTTTTAGAGGCCATGATGGCATCCTAGAAAACATAATCCAGCATCTTAAAGTTCAAAATGGAAGTTTTGTGGCTTTTAGTATGAATATGCTCGCCGTAAAGTTCTCTATAAGCTAGTGTGCTCCAAAATAATGACAAAATTCGCATTTAAAGAAGATATATGCATTAAAAATTCACAGTCTCTACCACTGATACGGATCAACAATTTTCATGACATCATTCTGCACTTCTCATCAGATTTTCTATCCAATCAAATGTTCTTTAGAATCGGAAGTGTCCCGCTTCCAACATTTTACTAATCCATGGGACTAACTGTCAAGTACGGCTTAGCCTGGGCTGTGAGGTAAGCTAAACACTATTGGCTATTTAAAATAGAGGAGGAGGCACTTGATAAGTCCCGCCCTGACTTCCTGTTTCAGTGGAAATTACGTCAACACATCGAATAACAAGGAGATTTTAAAGACTGAAGCAAGACAAAAATAAATAAATACACTTTCAATTCAATTACATTTTATTTGAATAGCGCTTTTTACAATGGACATTGTCTCACAGTGGCTTTACAGAAACATATAAACACAGAATACAGATTCTAAGTGTGCGGATTTTTCCCTATTAAGCGATCCGGTGGCAACGTTGGCGAGGAAAAACTCCCTAAGATGATATGAGGATGATATAAACCTTGAGAGGAACCAGACTCAGAAGGGAACCCGTCCTCATCTGGGTAACAATACGAGCGTTCTTCACACTGCTGCTGTCCGTAAATCGAGAACCGATTAAGCAAACAATGTCCTAGTGCCAATAATCCAATGCATGTGCTTCAGTCCAGATGCTTAAGAAACGGATAATTAATGTAACGTCTCCGTGACAAGACAGTGCTTGTCTACATTACAGAAAGTACATGAAGGTGATCAGTCAGAGGAGCTATGTATTGATTTGCAGTGACTATTTACTCTAAGGGGACATGTGCAACCATATCCATCCATCCTTTCATCCATTTTCCATACCGTTTATCCTACACAGGGTATCCTATTCAGGGGAACACCCTGGACGGGGTGACAATCCATCAAGGGCACAATTGCACACACATTCACACACCATGGACAATTTCGAAATGCCAATCAGCCTACAATGCATGTCTTTGGGCTGGGGGAGGAAACCGGCGAAGCACGGGGAGAACATGCAAACTCCATGCACTCAGGGAGGGGGCAGGATTGGGATCCCCAACCCTGAAGGTGTGAGGCAAACGTGCTAACCACTAAGCCCCTGTGCCTCCTCTACAGCCAAATCATACCAGCAAAATAAATAAATGCTCCCCCCAAAACATAACAGCGTCACTGTATTTTCCTTTAATTTGTCACCAGGGAGTATGTTCATGGTACTGCAATTCAAACACTATTTAAAGTGGATAGTAATGTGCTGAATCCATTAAATCAGTGTGGCTTGCAGTGATGATTTTACCCAAGGTAAGCAAGTGTGTGTGTGTGTGTGTGTGTGTGTGTGTGTGTGTGTGTGTGCGCGCATGCAAGAGTCTCAGTTCACTAGTACTCCTGCTATGTCCTCTTGGCCAAGGTGAGGGAGCAGAAAGAAAGAGGAGTGGCAGTGGAGGGAGAAAATAGCTTGTGTGTGTGTGTGTGTGTGTGTGTGTGTGTGTGTGTGTGTGTGTGTGTGTAGTCCTGTTCAATACACCTTTCGAATACATTCCTGAGACATTTTGTCCTGACCTTGGTAGACATTGCTCACACACCTCTCTCTCTCTCTCTCTCTCTCTCTCACACACACACACAGACACACACACACACACCTCAAAGACGCAATTTCAGCTGACATACAAATTACAAAGCAGTTATTATGACTTTATTCTGTGAGTGTGTATGCGAGTGTGTGTATGCGCTCTGAGAGAAAGGAAGAGACGGAAACACAGAGAGAGGGCTGTAATTTTGAGCTCCTATAAATTTTGTGAACAGTGCAGACGTGTGTGAGGACCAGCAGGCAGCCATAAGCACTTTAGACGCCACTAAGAAGCTGCCGGTATGAAGGCTACAACAACAGAAATGCTAATAACAAAATCTAAACCCTTCTGTCTTGGTGCTGGGGTCAAATAGAGTTTTTACTCTCATCTTTCAAGCAAATACCGCTGACAAGTCGAAGCAGTCACAATGCAGTCACCACTCCCAAACACAAAGGTTGACTTATCATACACAGCAATCACAGCCATAGTTATTACTGTTTAATAATGCTACACAATGTAAACATTATTTTTCAGTGTAAATTATGGTATGCCTTCAACATCCATCTGCTTAAAATTAGACTCATTAATGTCACCTCATTTTGTCTATTGCGAGGTTTTGAGATCTGTAGTATAGACACGTGCGAGTGGCTATGAGTTAAAGTCAGGAGTCACTGACATTTCCTGGGAGGGCGACAGATTAAAGGAAAAGTCCAACCTGAAACACATTCATGTGCTTAATGATTCTCGTGTTAGCGGTTAAGTGTCGTAATGAAGGCACAGGGAGACTTTCTTATTGGTATCGCAGTTACAAAGGCGTTTAAATGGAGTTGAAAAAGAATTCAGCTCTCTCAAACATAAGGGATAATGGTTCGCTGTTAGCTCCTAAAAACAAAAAAGCAAGAACTTTTTTTTCATACTCACCATTTTCAAATGTCCTATTAACGAGAAATCCAATGTAGGAGTAAAGGAGATGCCAATCGTTGGACTCAAATTCCCACAAAACAATGCAGCTACAGGTTACGGAAAGACTCGGCTCGGCTAGTTAGTGATCTATAAGAAGACAAGAGCGATGGCTTTAGAGTGAAAGCTTTGGAAGTTATCTGTTTGTAAAGGTGAGAGAGCTGGACAGACTAAAAGACTAAAGCGCTGCTGCATCACTCTCTCTAGGTAGAGATTAAACAAAGGGTAAAATCCCACTGCACCATGATCAGCATTGTGGGTAATGTAGGAAACCAAAGTGAAAACAAACCAACATGTTGATGAAACTAAAAAGTCAACTTGGACATCACTGAAGATCACATGTTACTTATATAGGAATCAACAATTTAAGAAATTCCCTTTCACAAAACACTTCCTGTTTTATTTCCTATTTGGCCTCAAGTCCTCAACTCGATCCCACTGACCCTCAGTGACCCTCAGCATTAGTTTATGGTTTTAAATAATGGTCTGCACTTATAGAGCGCTTTTATCTAAAGCGCTTTACACCGTGTCTCATTCACCCATTCACACACACACACACACACCAATGGTAGCAGAGCTGCCATGCAAGGCACTAACTTGCAATTGGGAGCAACTTGGGGTTCAGTGTCTTGCCCAAGGACACTTCGGTATGTGGAGTCACGTGGGCCGGGAATCGAACCACCAACCCTACGATTAGCGGACAACCCGCTCTACCTCCTGAGCCACAGCCGCCCCCATATTGATGTATGACAGATCTGTTTACACTAACGCTGGCTGTGTTCACTTTGGTCTCTGGTGTGCATTATGAGCAGGATTAGTGCAAAATCCTTAATAAAGTCTGCAAAATAAACGAACCCATTACTACAATCCACCATCCAGAGATATTCCAGGTTAATGGACGATATGGAGATGAGTTATCTAGGGGACTTTTCTGGGAATTAGAGGGACAAGCCATCACAAAATTCTGTCCTCAGGTTAGTAAAGAAAATCTAGAGAAATATGCCAATTCTTGTCCACGATCACACTAAAGTTCATTTTCATCCAAGCGAGACTAAATCCAGTCCAAGCCGAGTAGCTGTGCGTTGCTCTCGGCCATGCTTGGATTTCAACTTGAACCTTAACCACGGAGCTCTGTAATGTGCAAATGCTACCAACACCTCCAGAGACTTAAAAGCTCTGCAGTGGAGATTAATATTTTGGTCAAGCAGAAATGAAACTCGTGATGACTCACCTTTCTGGCGGATTTAGCAAAGCGGCTAAACGTGGAGTGTGTTAATGTTAAAGTTTTGCCTACTGAGGAAACTCATCTCGAGCATAGAATTGATCAGCTTGATTAGATATGATCAGTTTGATCTATTGATTACAAAGTAACCGATTAAACCAATATGGTATTTAATAGAGAGACTCATTTAGGTGGGATTGTGCAGTACCACCTGAATATATAATTAGCTCCATTCAAAATCTGGGCAGAAATAAATAATTCAAACAACCTGACTTTTAACTCTAGGAACTCTATTGCTGCCTTTGACCATATCCTGTTTCCCTGGAGTATACAGTCAAGTCTGTAAGTATTTGGACAGTGACACATTTTTTCGTTATTTTAACTCTGTACAGCACCACAATGGATTTGAAATGAAGCAATCAAGATGTGAGCGAAGTGTAGACTTTCAGCATTAATTCAAGGGGTTTAACAAAAATATGGCATTAAGCGTTTATGAATTACAGCCGTTTTTTGCCGAGTCCCTCCATTTTCACAGGCTCTAAAGTAATTGGACAAACTAACAATCTTAAATATTAGTATTATTTTTAATACTTGGATGCAAATCCTTTGCAGTCAATCACTCTTTAAAATCTGGAACCTAGGGACATTACCAAATGCTGAGTTTCCTCCCTTGAGATGCTTTGCTAGGCCTTTACTGCAGCCACCTTCAGATGCTGCTTGTTTGTGAGTCTTTCTGCCTTCAGTTTTGTCAGCAGAATGTGAAAAGCATGCTCAGTTGGGTTGAGGTCATCACACATTTAAGAACATT
Organism: Stegophilus panzeri; assembly: GCA_024331685.1. Classification (NCBI taxonomy): domain Eukaryota; kingdom Metazoa; phylum Chordata; class Actinopteri; order Siluriformes; family Trichomycteridae; genus Stegophilus; species Stegophilus panzeri. Next base: position 6,717,962 of record JANDJT010000131.1, on the reverse strand, counting down.
TAATTTCTTTGCCTTAAGAAGCTCTTGGGTTGTTTTAGCGGTACGTTTTGGGTCATTAACCATCTGTACTGTGAAACGCCGTCATATCGGTTTTGCAGCATTCGACTGAATCTGAGCAGAAAATATAGCTCTATACACTTCAGAATTCATCCTGTTACTTCTATCAGCAGCCACATCATCAATACACAGGGACTGTAAACAATGGCTGTAATTCCTAAACAGTTAATGCAATATTTTTGTTTAACTCCTTGAATTAAAGCTGAAAATCTACATTTCAAATCAAAACAAAGCTTGATTGCTTCATTGCAAATCCATTGTGGTGGTGTACAGAGTTAAAATTACGAAAATTGTGTCACTGTCCAAATAATTATGGACCGGACTGTAAATATGAGGTTGGACACATGTAAATGTCCTTGTAAATTATACAGATGGTTGTTGACCTGTTAATGGATAAACAATTTAATAAAAAAAAATATATATCATTAAGCACAAACAGGACCAAACTAAATGTCTGGAACAGTATCAGAAACTCTGATAGGAACTGTACCTATTATCATAATGCAGAGTGAGGAAGATGGACAGGGAAGCACTTTTCATAATTGGAATTTAGTTTATTCTTTGACTTATTTATTCTTAAGTTTCAAAATTCATTTTAGCAAAAAAAAACAACAAACAAACAAACAAAAAAAAAAACGGGATCTACCCGACTTTGCAATGTTCACTGATCAATGTTCACAATCTTCACTGATGTTGTCCAGAGATCCAGAGTGATGACGAACATCATCATGATTTCTGCTTGACCCAAAACCTTTTTGACTCAAACATCCAAATGAACCACGAAATGGGTTGCCAGAACAAAATAATCTTTGGAACATGAAATGTTCTGCATTTAGGAAGGTCCAGAGTTTTCCACAAGTGTCTCGAACCTTGTTAGACAATACAGGAGGAGATTTAGTGCTAGACTCTGTCATATTTGCTCCAGGGCAAGTTTCACCAAACAATAAGAAATGTAGGGGTGCAGATCATTTTGAAACTAGCCTTTAAGTCTATAAAGCATCCATACATATTTAAGCCAAAAAAACAAAAACAAACAAAAAAAAAACCCCACCCGTAATCAGAGTCTATATTCATTTTTGCCCATTTTCACTGCAAACATTCTGGGGTCTGTACTGGAGGATTTCATGTATTATGCCTTATATGATTGTATTATGTATTATATGATTTGTTTAAAAAACAGCAAACCCTCAAGTAGTTAAATTTTTTTTTTTACAAAATGCAAATGCAGATTAATGTCATATAATTCACTTCGAAATAATTCAGTAATATACAGAAAGGTTTGATCAGTTTTCTTAAAACGTGTTATAGGTAACCATTTTTTCTATCATTTCTATCATTTTAACTAGAATATATATCCGACTTCCCTTCATAAGAGCCCAAAGTTTTCAAATTATAGAACAACATGCCCATCCATGTCCTATCTTCCCAGTTATAAAGAGTCCTCTCTGGCATGACCTCCAGTCAGTCCGTACTCTGTGTGTGTGTGTGTGTGTGTGTGTGTGTGTGTGTGTGTGTGTGTGAGAGAGAGAGAGAGAGAGAGGTTACAGTGTCCTCAGCAAACAGAAGCTGAGTCAGGACTTCTTGCCAGAAGGAGAGTCTGTGAAGCTGGCACCTTCCGGACACATAAAACACGATCACAAACGCCGCACAGTTACTCCGCATGCCAACACGATCCTCAAGCAGAGACTCTGATTTCACTAAACAGCTGTGTGAGGACCTAAACCTTAGTACAAACGCTCAAAGATTGACCAATAAGAAAGCAAGCTCTCGATCTGATTATACATCTATGGATCATAACTTGATGATTCCCTAAGATATTACACTATTACAACACCACATGAAGTTGATTTTTTTATTATTATTGTCTGATAAATCTACATTATTACACAGAAGGTTTTGGTGAATTTTCTAGAACAGCAGCTCTGACAGTAGTTCCAGCTACGAATCACAAGTGTATATTAATGCACTCGTATTGTATATCGGATGCTCAACATTAACTGCTTAAAAATGTGTGTTATTTTTGATACTGTGAGGTTTTCTGTACAGAGAGGTTTATTGAACCTTTAGGTAAGGAATCTCCAGGGTAAATGCTTTGTAACCTTCAGTAGTAAAGCTGTGACTGTTTCCTGACAGTTTTCAGGCTTAGCCGCATTTCCTGTCTTATTAACGTCGAGAGAGAGCGAGAGAGAGAGAGAGAGAAATAAAGAGAAACTGGTGAGAGAGATTGTTTATAACTGTTATAAGTAAGTTAGGAACTAACTTGTTTCGTGGATGTTCCTGCTGTGATATAAGAGGAATAAAACATCCGGCAGCTTCCACCCCAAAAATTTAAAAGCTTTATGTACACTCCTCTAAAACACCCTGAAAGCATTTAGTTAAGGTATGGGTTAAGTGAATATGCTAAACTTCATGACAACCCTAATTAGGAAATGAACACAAACCCAGCTTTCAGAGGTTTTAGATGAATCCCACTTAAAATGTAAAAGTATTTCAGGATAGATTAAGTGAGGGACCTGGAGATTTTTATCCATTCTTATGTAAGCAGATATAATTTCTGAAAAAAAAATTATCAACTGCTTTTCAGGATGACGTAATGGTATACCTTTTAGTCCCATTTAATGACTTGTCTCTACCAAATACTTCATTTAAAGGCTATTCATTGGCCTTTTATGGCATGCTATTCTGCAAAAAGTTTCTAGAAACCTGAAACTCGGTTCAGTCCCATTCCAGTAAGCTGAAAAAGGATTGCAACTCCTGCTTTAGAGCCCCAGATGTTCGTAACACCCACTCAGAAAATGCACAGGCGCTCAACCAGAAGCTAAAGAGAGTGGACTCTGACTGCTACAGTACTGACCCGACCCAGATATTAACCCGAGCATCCAGATGTGAGCTGAAGGCAAGATTACTGCACCACTTCTAATGAGGAGGATCCTGAATCGACCCCAAAGCCAATAACGCCCTCAGATGAGCCCTGCCTCATAAGTGAAAAGTGATACTGATTACACGGTCAAATAAATATTCTACAATCCATTAGGCATGCACTGATTTAAATTAAAGTGGTCATCACATTTTATTAGTTTATCTTATTATCAGTAAATAAACATTAGCTGAGACTCGTTAGGGATTCAGCTTCATCACACGTCACTTAAGAGTAGCAGTTTGTTCACAATCGACCACAAACTTCTCAGACTGGTAAGCTGAATAGTTTGTGACAATTATTCAATGCGTTCATTGTAATTAATCGTGTGTATCTCACACCTCAATACCTTAATTTAAAAAGTTACAGGCTATAACCTGATTCAGTATTGTGGCAACATTTCAAATTCACCTAAAGAAAGATTTAATTTTAAGGACTGGGAAGCCACACCTCCTTCATTAGAACTGACAGACAGTGATCACGCCTCCTTCAGTAGAACTGGCACGCACAAAGGCCAAGCCTTCCTCACTGGGAACAGAAAAACAAAAAGGCCATGTCTGCTTCACTAGAACTGACAGACACAGAGGCCACTCCTCGTTCACTAGAACTGACAGGCAAAGAGGCCCCGCCTCCTTCTTTAGAATGGACAGGCACAAAGGCCACACCTCTGTTACCAGAACTGACAGGCAAAGAGGCCACGCCTCTGTTACCAAAACTGACAGGCACAGAGGCCACGCCTCCGTTACTAGAACTGACAGGCACAGAGGCCACGTCTCCGTTACTAGAACTGACAGGCACAGAGGCCACGTCTCCGTTACTAGAACTGACAGGCACACAGGCCACGTCTCCGTTACTAGAACTGACAGGCACACAGGCCACGCCTCCGTTACTAGAACTGACAGGCACACAGGCCACGCCTCTGTTACTAGAACTGACAGGCACAAAGGCCACACCTCTGTTACTAGAACTGACAGGCACAGAGGCCACGCCTCCTTCACTAGAACTGACAGGCACAGAGGCCATGCCTCCTTCACTGGGAATAGACAAGCACAGAGGCCACGCCTCCTTCATAGGGAATGGACAAGCACAGAGGCCACGCCTCCTTCACTGGGAATAGACAAGCACAGAGGCAATGCCATTCTCTAGAACTGACAGGCCCAGGGGCCATGCCTCCTTCACTAGAACTGACAGGCACAGAGGCCACGCCCCCTTCACTGGGCCTGACAGCTCAGAGGCTACTGTTCCTTGCTACCAGTTAACTATTAGGGCTGAAAGATATCATACTGCTCCATGCACTGTTATAAAATTGACTGGTTAAGCTTGGTTGTTAATGGTTAAGCGATGGCATGAGATATTTTTATCCAAATTGTTTGCTTTTTTGGGTTCACATGAATGATGTGAGCAATTCAGTGAAACATCTGGCACATCTGATATTGATCAGGGAGATCACAGTACATAACACAAAAATGAGTAATTAGACTGCATAAAAGCCTTGTGTGATATAATATCACAATAAAGATGAACAAATTAAACTCATTTAACCAGAAGCATGACTGACTGAAAAGTTGGAAGGATGTTGTCCATAGGGGTCAAAGGTCAGGGATGCAACTCAGCTAGGAAGAATAAAGAGCCACATTAACAATGCATGTAGATGAATCACGTGTTACCAAACTGAGGTACGAGGATGCTGAAGCAGTGAGAGAAATTACACGCAAAAACACACAAAGTTTTCTTGGTAAAGCTCCAGATTGCTCTTCGCGACTAAAAATGCAATCCATGGAAGATGCATATCCAAGTGCAACAGCCCTGGATTCACATATTCATAAAATATGCAAAGTTTAAAACTTTTTTTTCTCTCCACACACACACATGCACACGGAGAAACACAGTAAGCCTGGTTTAAGGCCATGAAGTCCAAAGGCAGACTCATGTACACTGCACTTGTTCGCTAAAACACAGTCCTGAATACGTGCCTGAAAAAAAAAACCCAAAAAGACAATCATACTAAAAAAATCCAACAATAACAAACACTCGGATTGCATGCACTTAAAATAACATTTAATTTGCAATAAATCTGCACATGCACACTAAATCTCTCCAGTCACGACCTGATGGAAAATTAACTCTTTATGTGCAGAAATGAAGCGCGTGAATCCGGCTGCGTTCCTCAAAAGCTTTTTTTTTTTTTTTTCCTTTTTTTTTTTTTTTTGCGACTGAAAGTTAGTTTAGTTAAAGCGCAAAACATTCCCGGAGAAATGATCAAGCCTCAGAACACAAAGTGCACAAAGTGCAGTGTTCATCGCTGTGTTCAGGGCAGCGGATGGGAATAAAGGACGTGTCATGAGCAGGAATAAAAAGCTGGGTTTGTTTACCATGCTGCTGATCCGTCAGCTCTTCACTCCGCGCCGCTCAGGCCTCCGCGCGCCATGAAACACCGAGACACGGATTTTTCACATTTCTCCTGCTTTCTCCCTCACTCACTCACTCCACACCGGGTTGCCAGAGTGGAGCAACTGATTGCAGTTCAATCTCCACCCTAAAAATCACTCTGAACCAGCTCCAGTGTGTAGAATACAGCTAGAAAGTCTAAAAGTGTCTAAAAGTAAATAACACATTCAATGTACATCGTAAATATCAAATGAATTATAATTATTTTGAATTAATTATCATTGTTATGATTATTAAAATTTTCTCAATAGGTATAATCCATTCAGACAGTTTCCATACCACTTATCCTATAGGGTCGCAGGGAACCTGGAGCCTATCCCAGGGAGCATTGGGCACAAGGCGGGGTACACCCTGGACCGGGTGCCAATCCATCACAGAGAACAATCACACACACATTCACACACCACGGACACTCTGGACATGCCGATCAGCCTACCATGCATGTCTTTGGACTGGGGAAGGAAACCTTAGTACCCGGAGGAAACCCCGCCAGCTCGGGAAGAACAGGCAAACTCCGCACACACAGGACAGCAGTGGGAATCGAACCTCCAACCCTGGAGGCGTGAGGCAAACATGTTAACCACTAAGCCACCGTGTGCCCTCAATAGGTATAATAATAATAATAATTATTATTATTATTATTAATAATAATATAATAATAATTATTATTATTAACAACAACAACAACAACAACAACAACAACAACAACAACAACAACAATAATAATAATAATAATAATAATAATCCCAAACAGGGGGGCACGGTGGCTTAGTGCTTAGCACGGTTGCCTCGCACCTCAAATCCAGACCCTCCACCCTCTGTGCACAAAGCTTGCATGTTCTCCTTGCATGCTTCAGGGGTTTCCTCCGGGTACTCCGGTTTCCTCCCTCAGTCCAAAGACATGCGCTGTAGGCTGACTGGTATTTCTAAATTGTCCGTAGTGTGCGAATGGATGTGCAACTGGCACCCCATCCAGGGTGTCCCCCGCCCTGTGCCCAGAGTTCCCTGGGATAGGCTCCAGGGTCCCCTGCAACCCTGTGTTGGATGGATGAATTATTGGGATTATTCCAATCAATGGCATATGTGATAGGGGCATGAACCTACATGATACAAATTTTTTTAGGCAACGATTCAATATTCAATGATATTACTGACTCGTCTCTGATACAGTATGATATGATACAGTATGATTTGCTTTAGTAGCCTCCCACAGTAGCCTATTTGACCAAATTTGATCGGAGCCTACTGTTAATCTGCAAATCATGTTCGTATGATCAGTTTAAAAATTAGGAATTATTTTAGACACCAGTTGCTTTTTTGGGGGGATAATAATTGCTTTATCATCAACTATAATCTTTCATTTGATTGTGAATTAATTATTATAAAAAATAATCAACTTATGATTGCTGCCTCAATTTATCTATCCAAGTCATTATATCTTTAATAGACTATATGTGGCCAAATGTTTGTGGACACCTTTCACCATTCCAGATTTATACTGACATCCACTCTTTTGGGAAGGCTTTCCGTTAGATTTTGGCTCGTGGTTGTGTGGATGTGTGTTCATTTAGCCACAAGCACATTAGTGAGATCAGGCACTGATGTTGGGTGAGGAGGTCTGGGGTGCAGGTCGATGTTCCAGTTCATCCTAAAGGCGTTCAGTGAGGTTGAGGAACACTGTGCAGGACACTCAAATTCTTCTACTCCAATTTTGGCAAACCATGTCTTCATAGAGCTTGCTTTGTGTACTGTCATTTGTGCATAAAGCATTGTCATGCTTTAACAGGCTTGAGCCTCTTAGTTCCAGTGAAGGGAAATTGTGAAGCTACAGCATACAAAGACATCCTACACAATTATTTGTTTCCAACTTTGTGCCAACAGTTTGGTGAAGAACCACATATGCATGTGAAGGTCAGGTGTCCACTTTTGGCCATATTGTATTTCTAGCAGATCAACGGAATTATAAATAAACCAAACCCTGATAAATACCTCAATCTTGCTCAACATTCCACGTTTTTCAACGTTTCCACTACCACTAGTGTCAGAACAGAGTGAAATTACATCTGCTTGGCCAACTGTATTATTCTTTAAATCAAACCTAATAAAAATAACTTTTGCTGGTGGAAACTCCCCGATCTGGCAACCCCGGTGGGAGCGTTGCGATGCTGCCTCTGCAGGGGGAGGAGGTGATTGGAGCTCGGGGATCAGATGGGCTTTTCTTGGCCCTGGATTTTAAAGAGACCTGACTTATTAAAAGATATATATTTAAACAAGCTCTTCAAAAGTTTAGTTAAATAAATAAATAAATAAATAAATAAATAAATAAATAAAAATAAAAAGTAAATAAGCATTTTCCCCCCTTTGTATAACATACTAAATACTAACTAGTCTCATTTCCAGGATTTGCAAATATCAGTGACTGTTAAATATATAATAAACCAGAGATTCTCAGCTGAAGTGCAGTTTGGACAAGGAACATGTGACAAGGAAATGAAGTGATATTAGTTTATTGCTGTATAATATTGTATCAGTAAGAAGTAAAAGTGATGCATACCAGGCGAGAGCAGGATACGCTGAAGAAAGATGAGCTATGTGCTGAATAAATAAAAATGTTAAACTTGTGGACATTTTTGCTACTGTTTGTTTCCACTGCTGCAGATGCTTCTTAAACCAGCTGCATTTCATGGCAGTGTTGTACTGAGATTATTTCTGTCCTATTTACAAAACAGCATAAAGGCAGCTGTCTTCTAACAGTAAGTTTGGACAAAGTTTATGGAGCATTGTATGTGCGCTTCCTACAGATGGCAATCGCATCATTCTGTTTACCAGACAATAGATCTGTAAAAGGTAAAAAAAGACAGCAGATTTAAAAAACAAAAAACAAAACAAAAAAAACAAAAACAACTTTTTTTAGTGCAACAATAAAAAGGGCAGCTCTGACAGTAGTTTCATCGGTGAGGTTTATATTAATGTACTTGTTTTAAAACATCATGGTTTCTATAGTAATAGCATGCACAGGGACAAGGATCGCTCCAAAGAAACATTTAAACACGTGTGAAATCACTGATATGGTGACGTTTTCAGTTTAGGACTGTAACAGTGCGAGGTAAAACTGTACAGCTTCAGGTTTTCCGGCACAAGAAAGTCCTCAGGACGGAGGAGTCTGCGGTTCGAGGGTTCTCATTAAAGTGACGAGCGTAATTTTTTTGATATAGGCTGGTGAGGGAATGACTGTTTATAGCTGCTATAACATAAGTGATAAACAGGAACTAACTTGTTTCACTGGCTTTCCACAACAGTAACTGTAACTATAAACAAGTATAAAGTATGATTTATTGTTTAATAAATAAAAAACTGTAATAATTGGCAAACTGCTGTTGTACAAGACTGACACACTTCAGAACATGATGAAATAGAACAATAATCAACATTGGACTGGTAAGAGTTGATTATTTTCCTACAACAGCACACACACACCGCCATGTTTTATTCCGTACATAATAAATGATGGGTGGTTTTTTTTAACCCACTGACTGACTGAACCTATTCTGATTTCCCCTACCCCCTATTCTGATTTCCCCTTGTTTATGGAAAACAATACAGAAAAAAAAACACACAGATTCAAAACACATTCTTCACATTGTACTAAAACTTATTTTTACTGGATCTGAGGTCTCGTCAGTGGAGAATGTGTGAATGTGTTACATCAATTCTGAACTGGCATGATCCTCTTGTTAGAGTTTAATACACATTACATACAAAATCAAAACAGGGCGGCATAAAGTAGCTCTTGTACATTCATGTATATCTTATTATTGAAAAATAAAAAGTTTGTTAAAAAAAACCTAACAAAAAATAACAACAACATTTAAACAGTATATAACTCATCAATACCACAGAAATGTATGTACAGGTCAAAGTGTCTCATATTTCCTGACTTCAGAGAAACAATCTTTATGGAAAATAAAGGAAGATCAGTGTGGCTCTGGTCTAGCTTCAATAACCAATGAAAAAAACAACAACAAAGTTACAGGAAATTTATCTCAGCTGTATCGACTGCTACGACTTCCGTGCCTTGATGAACTGCGACTGTAGGAACGATATGATCTGAAAGAGAGGGGAAAAAAAAATAAATAAATATATA
>JANDJT010000131.1:6683715-6708296 GCA_024331685.1 Stegophilus panzeri | reverse complement strand
AAATAAATAAACAAAATCAGTTTATAGTAGAAATGTAAAATCTTACAAAAACGAAGCAAAGCATGAATTATGTTCAACCTCCTCACCTGGATCTGTGATCAGAACTTTCACTCCGTCTGTGTCGCCTTCTTCTGCTATGACTCCGGCTGCGGCTCGAGTAGCTGTCATAAGTGTAGGATCTGAAATTAAAAAAAAAAAAATTATTATTCTTTTTTTTTTTTTTTTTTTTTAAAAAGACCCCACAAATTGACATGATTTTCAGATTATTTACACTAAAAACTAAATTCTGTCTGATTAGAGAAATGACTATCTCCTGAATTACTTTATTTACCATATTCCTGATTCTAAAACGAAATCTGGGATAATCCCACTCTTGTATTTTAGTGTTTGTCCCATTATTGTTGCTGTAATGCAGCGCTGTACTGTTTCCTGAGCTGAAGCCTTTGTTACAGAACTGATCTTAATCTCTCGGCCTGTAAATCCATCTTTACCAAAAAGTCATTACACATCAATGTATAATGCTGAAATTCTATTTTTCACATCGTAAGTAGCTTTACTTACAATAAAGACCTTCCTACAACTTTCTGGAAATGCAGTCCCATAAGTACTACTACTAACAACTGTGAATATTACAATTGAAACAAAAGAGTATAACATGTTGCTTGCTGAACAAATTATGCAACCTATTTTACGAACCTCGACCTACGGCGTCCCCTGGACCAACTTCTGGAACGACTTCGACTGTATGTATGACTGAAAAAAACAAACAAACAAAAAAAAAAAACATAATAATGTAACAAACATGATCAGCCAAAAAGCCAACAGAAAATACCAGACCTGGTGTCCATACCAACAGGTGAGGCCAAACAGGTTTTTCACTGAACTGCAGGAATCAAAGCCCTTCCTAATTGATTTTCTTCAAGGCATAATGAGTCATTATGTGCAATATTTCAGGTCTTGCCAGTCAACATAATATGACTATAAAAACAGGATCCACCAACAGAATTTCTACGTTGCCCGCTCTCTCTGTACACCAGGATCAAATAATGTGCACATATTTTGGCCTGGATGTGTTTCACATGACTAAAATGAATTCAGTGAATGAACAATGCTTCATTCACTGAAAAGTCCTGCAACTGTGCGAAATAACGGCCTCCTAAACTCAGAAACATTATAACTCAATGTCAGCAGAACCATTTTGCATTAACTATGCTGTTACTACATAATAAACATCAGGGTTTGGAAATACAAACAAGCATTTGAGGTTAAACTTCATAAGTAACATCATTTCACACTCACCTGCGATAGCTATGGTAGCTACTACTTCGAGATCTGGAACGTTCTCTACTGGATCTCCATCTGCTTCTACTTCTACTGTAGCTCCTGTGGCCAGAGATCAAAAAAAAAAACCCCAACAACTTATTTTCCACGAACGACTCATGGTAGTGAATGTTTATGTTTAATATGGCATACATAATGTATGTACCTGGAAGAATAGCTGGAGCTCCTGGACCTGCTCCTGGAGTGGGTGTACGACCGAGACCGGTCTCTACGTCGGGGCCTGAAACTTGACACCGAGCGCGACTTGCTCCGCGGGTGCTTCGGAGATCCAGCCGGCTCTCCTGTGGCAGCAGGTGAACCCTCTTCACTGGAACTGTCCTGATTTCTGGGACGCTGGTTTAGCCGAGCTGTCTTCCGCACCTCGTCAAACAGGGATCCTGGTCGGACCCTGTTTTTGCTTTTGATCTCAATCTTGAGGCCCTGAGCCTTGCCCTCCCCTTGCTCTTGTGGCCTGTTCATTTTCATGGCTAGAGGTACTGCACTGACCACTGGTACGACAGTCATACCTTTTAAAGGTTTCCATTTAGGATCGACTGGTAGCCCAATGCTGCCAGGTGTGGTTTCTCCAGTTTGGTTGGCAGGAGTTAAAACAGAAGGACTTGAACCTGAGGTCTTTTGATCTGTCTGAGGTAGCAGAAGTTGATTACCATTATTAACAACATCTTTTATTGCTGGCAGGTCAAAAACACAAGGGTCAAGTGGTTCTGTGTTGGGGTCTGCATTGTGCTCTGGGGTACATATTTCCATATCGTCTTGATCTTTTGTTTGGTCTTGGGCATGTGTCGCATTAACACTTGACGAACTTGAAGCAATCTGTGGAGGTTTGTCTTGTTCTGGAGCTTTTGCTGCCTCAATAGTTGGCTTTAATTGCTGGCTTTTTGTCAAGTTCACAGACTCATCGCCACTTTTAGAGATCTCTGCGGTCGAGCAGCTTTCTTTTGATGAAACATGACTTATCTTGCTTTCAACATACTGACATTTCAGTTGTCTGCTCTTTACCAGTTTTGTAAGTCCTTCATCGTTAGAAACTTGCCGTGCAGGGTCAATATTTTTCCCCTGAGCAAGTGAATCATCCTCCTCGCCTTCATCGCCAAACTCGAGTGGTGGCTGCCAGTGAAATGTCTCCTTTGGTTTCTGGTGTTTCTTCTTCGACGTTTTTGTTTTTGTTTTCACTCTTTGTGAGCCAGACCTGTCAGAGTTTCTCCTCTTGTGCTTGTGTTTACGCTTAGCCTTCTTGCTTTTGTGCTTTTCGGTTTTCGTATAATCCTCAGAACGTTCCTCATTCTTTTTGAATTCCTCTAAAACCTTGGAGAGCTGGTCTGGTTTGTTGGAGAGCCCAGAAGGTTCTTCACTTTCAGATTCTGAACTGGCTTCCCCCTCTTCCTTTTCCGATGAAGGTTTATTTTGACTACCCACATTGTTTGAGTCTGGCATTTCAGACTCACTTTCAGAGTCCCAGCAATGAGCCCAAATCTTCATCTTGTTCTTTTCAGAAAGTCCACACTCCTCCTTAACAGAAATTCGAGGTGGTTTACTCTCATCAGCAGAAGCCAGCTTGCTCAAATGTTCATTGTCACTGTCCCATCCAGATCCAGATTTACAGTTGGTGGCAGCCACTACGGAGGCATTTTTTGGTTTAAGTTTCTTTTCTGCCTTAACATGAAAATCTGGCACAGGATCAAGTGCATCTTCCTGCACCCCTGAAATAACATGTCTCTGAATAAGACCCTGTGTGCTATTAGTTCCATCATCTGAATGGGGGGGAGATGCATCTTCTTTGACAGGGCTATGCATCACATTCTTGGTCTTCTTATGTTCCCCCCTGTGAGAACCATGGTGTTTCTCTCTTCTTTCTGATGACGTTCTTCTATATGAATAATAAGAGTCTGACCTGCTAGAAGTGGATGATGAAGAAGACCTGCTGTACTGACCAGGTGACATGGACTGATAACTCGAGTGACTTCTGCTTCTTGAATGATAGGAGGATCGACTCCTGGAGGAAGCTTGTCGGAGGAGACCTTCAGGTTGCTTGGTTTTTTCACTGTACTGGCTGCTACTACTGAGATCCTTATGAGACGTGGATTTTTCAAACTGACTCTGAACTTTCGACAGAGTCTCCAGTGGCGTACCTGGGGGTCTGCTTATGAGAGCCTGAGAGGGCGAGTCTTTTTTTGTCTTTATCTCTTGGATGCGAACATAAGATGGTTTCCAAGGCTTTTGTCCTGGTTTCCATCGAGAAGGTGGTGGGCTGTCACTTAAAGGCAGCACTGGGACATTCTCAGCAGATGCAGATGGAGGAGCTTTGGGTTCTACAGCTTGAGCAGTGGTGGGTACAGGGTTCTTAACCTTCTGTGTACTGCTGTCAGAAAGCTTTGTTGCGTTTCTTTTTCTGTAATATGGGGACTGAGACTTGTACCTGGACCTAGATCTGGTTCTGGATCTTGTCCTGTATCTAGATCTGGAGCGGGAATCAGACCTAGATCGCGTAATAGACCGTCCTGACTGACTTCCCGACCGTGATCTTGAGTAGGATCTAAACCTACTCCCAGATCTAGAGCGACTTCTGGAATAGGATCTGTCTCTTGACCTAGAGTAAGATCTTGAGTCTCTAGATGAACGGGATGACGATCGTCTCCTGTTTGACCTTGATCTATATGACCCGCGAGAGCGGCGTGAAGTAGAAGGGGAGCGAGAGCGTGAATAAGATCTCCTCTCAGGATGGTTGGAGACTTTTGACCTTTTGTCGGATGACACCGACATCTCTCCCTCTGAAAGAGAGGCCTGTCTGAATTTGTTTTTCTTATGCTTTTTTGAATGTTTCCGTTTCTTTGCTTTCTTCTTACATTTGGCTTTTTTCTTTTCTTTCCTGTGATGGTGATGCTGACTAGAGTTATCAGAGGCCTGTTCTGAAGAGTATTCTCGGGACCTTGACCTTGACCAGGGGGTGCCACTTCTGTCATCCCATCTGTTAAACCATTCAATGTGGTCTCTACATCAGTGTCTATGCTTCCATTATACAGTTTAAGTGTGTCATATCAGGGGTGGGCAAATCACAAGCCCCAGTACCCGGAACAAGTCCAACTTAAATACACAATTAACTTGAGGTTAACTATACTGAGAGGAAATAAAGATGCTAGCCAGACTCGAATAATATCTGTTCTGTGCGATGCACCACATTTCATAGCGAAACCAATGGTCAATAACTTATACAAACATATACTTGTTTGTTTAATGCAGCTATTCCTAAATTAAGTTAGCTACCACATATTGCCTAGTCAATATGGTATCTGGGAAAAGGAGCTCACTCTTGCCTGGTGTGCTAGCTAATGGATTTATGACTTGTCCATCCCTGCATATGAACTCATTGGAAAAATTAACTACTTACCATCTGAATAAAATCAGTTAGAACTAACGACAGCTACCATAAACTCTTTTAGGTGCTAAGTAAGAAAATATGCAATCATTTTTTCTCCTTGATCTTGCAGTAGTTCTCTAGACAATAAGGCCTTACCTTTCTCCTTTGCTCCATTTCTCTACGCTGGGAGGCTGGTAAGTCTTAGTTCTCAGCATTTCCTCTTTCCAGTGTGGCGGAGTCTCGCTGCTCCCTCTTTCCTCCTCAGATTCAGACCGGGATATCGACCGAGTAGGGGTATGGTATCTCTGCAGTAAGGAATCATACTAGTTGTGTTCTTTATTCTCTCATTACAGCTGGAATGGCTTCAATTACTGTAACTGGGGTCAATGGAAATGGTGTTTTTTTTTGCTTTTGTAGAACATGAAATCTAATAGTTTCCAGAAAATGTGCACAGAGAAGAGAAAGAAAATATCTAAATATGGGTAGAAACGTAATAAGTCCTCATTTCTTTCACTGCAGCATAACTGTATGTTCCACAGAGAAACGCTTTATGCGAGAGTTCATACCATTGTGCCACGGCCTTTGAGTTTCCGACCAGATTTTGTGACAGCTGGCTTGGTGTCATTTGTCACGTTTGTTGTGTCCTGTACAGTGCTAAAAAGAGACAAGAGGAAAAACAGTATAAAGGGTGTGAAAGTAACAGAAACAGAAAGTTCGAATCTAAGAATCTGAATATTTATCATTAGGCTTGTTAAGGTGTCACTAATTAAATACACATTTAAAAATAGATTTCCTTCTCTTATGAGCCATGTATACAGTGGCTCAGGAAAAAAAAAAAAAAAAAAGTTCATTCTAATATTCTTTTGAGATTTTACAAACAATTTGTGCTGCCAGAAAAATGCCAAATTACTGCCAATACACTGTGCTTGAAGTGTGAGAGGTGGTACAAATTAAAGCAAAACTTTCAAATAACAGTCAGTCAGCATTTATTTTAAATAAGAACATATAAACATATGAACATATATAAGGGCAACCCTTTTTCCTCCTCCGTTTTGGTACGTTTCAGCAACTGCTTGCATATTTAAACGCTCACTAAACACCATGATTAGTTTTTAGTCTAGACCATAACAGCCCTGTTCATCGTGTAGCAACGTACACAGCTCACTTATCGCCTTCCTGCGAGTTTGAAATTATACTGAACAGACGTACACATTTGTTATCTCTTCCGGTGCTGGCATGTCTCTGCGGAGCAGGAAGCGGTTCTCTGGCACAGGAGGGATCTCCTCTGGGCGCACCATAGGCTTCTCTCTCTTTACATAATGTTCTTTCTGTCCATCCTCTTCCTCCATCATCTCTCGTCCAGAAGGGCTGCAGAAGAGGCAGGCATTAGTCACCACTGAGCACTGATACAAAAACACTACATACTGAACATAAATGAAACTGAAGAAAATTCCATAATGTGTGTGTGTGTGTGTGTGTGTGTGTGTGCAAAGTAGTTTTCTATATGATTGGAAACTTAGCACTAGATGTTGATCGATAGTGGATTTTACCGATACCTGTAACTAAGTTGGGCAGTACCTGCCGATAACTGATTAATCGACGATTTTTAAAATTGATACTTAATGAACACTCAAAGTAAAATATTGCTGAAATTTATTACAAAAATAAACAGTACTGCCTGTACCATGAAAATGGGCTGTACTTTTAATAAAATAAAATAAATATATAAATATTAAAACGCATCTATTATGGTTTTGAAATGTGCCTAATTTTGTTTTAATACAATAGATTTCATACAATAGATTTACATGCATCCAAGGTCAAAAAACACTTTAAATGTGCACATAATTTAAATTTCAGCATTAAATGTTTTCCCCTCAGTCACAAACGACTCATTAAATGATCTGTTCTAAAGGATTCGTTCTAAACTCCTCCTTTCAGAGAGCATACTCTGCTCTGATTGGTCAGATGTCCCAGTCTGTTGTGACCTCTCTCAAGGGCTCTGTGATTGGTCTACCGCTGTCAGCGTGTGACGAAAAGGAAACACCCACTACCATAACCAGTTTCAGCTCCGTCTGTTCGCGAGCAGCCAATGAAGACCAGAGGTGGGATTTTTTGTTACAAACCTACGTAGGTTAGTACAGGAAGTAAACGGCTCGTTTCAGCTGTTCAGAATCGGTTCCTTCTTTTGGGAGTCAATAACTCCGTTTGTTGTGCTCTTTGATTTTTGAAACTTTGCAGACGTTTTTACATTCAAAACAGCTCTATAACACACTACATGAAAGGTAATATTTGAAAAACCATAATAGGTGCACTTTATACACACACACACACACACACACACAATTAATAAATATTAAAGTAAATGAAAGATATACATCTGAACTGAACCAAAAAGTAACACGTGAATAACAAGTAAAAAAAATAGACATCCAAAACGAATTTAAAAAACAAAACAAAAAACAAACAAACAAAAAAAACCACACTTCAAATAAAGCAACAAAATTTGTCAGTGATAGATTTTATTTTGCCTCTAGAGGCCGCTCTCGTACCGTATAATGACAGTTATCTGTGCCGATTAATCAGTCTACCTCTACTTAGCACAAAAAACTAGAGCTGAACACTCACCTCCATTCACCAACCGATTTCTCGTGCCGTCTCCCTTTCCTCTCGACTTCTTTCCTTCTCCTCTTTGAATGCTTGCTCTTGGCGGAGGTCTTCTTGTTTCGGCGCGAATACCGTTCTTCCGATTCTTCTCCAGACTCCAAAGAGGAGTACCGTGACTCTGAAGAACTCTGGGAGTCTTCTTCAGAATGGAAAGCTTTTCTCTTCCTACCTTCAAGTACTACAGAACAGCAAGAACCCCAGACACAAGCAAATATTTAAAATCCTGGCTTAATTAATTGTCTAATAATCATAATCCTCTTCCCTCTGAAACCCCACCCCCCAAAAAAAAGGGACTAGCACGTTGTGTTTGAAGGACAAGTTCACCATCTTTAGCAGATTTTGTAATCAGCTGTCCACAGTCAATCACTCTGACGTCAGCGTAGGGTCTGCTGGCAGTGTCGGTCTTCAGCCCCTCAATTTTCTTTATCACTTCAAACCCGGAGATGACCAACCCGAAGACCACATGAACTCTGCGTTCAAACATGTGAATCAAAGTTACTGTGACACATCAGACTACATCCTGAACCACACGTTATCACAGGGCATGTCATGCAAAGCCTATTCTATTAGTGAATGTAAACGTACCCATCCAGATGTGGTGCTGTCTTCGTAGTTCTGTTTTAGGTACAATTACAGTACAATAGCCACAGCAGATCAGCCGACACATGTAAAGAAAGAGAGAGAAAATGGAGGGCGATTTAAACGTGCAAAATCTCAAGTGCAGTCAATCAAGTGGAAAACTGGATCCACACACACACACACACACACACACACATAACAGACATTATAATATCTTTATTCAAAAACATCCACAATCAGCACAGAGTATAAAACTGTTGTAATTTGTAAATGCACACTGGTTGAAGCAGTATGCAAACAAAAACGTCTATCCAAGCCTCCTTCAACATACTATATGATAAGTTATATTCATATCAGTAATAATCAGTGCCAGTGATCTCAATCTTAGATTAATACCATCACTGCTATCAGAGGTCTCTTAAATACTGAGCTACTTAAAAAAAAAAAAAAAAAAAAAAAAAGTTAAAAAGACCAGCTCTCACAAATATACAGTACAGTTCACAAACTTAAATACAGCTCAGTTTAAAAGAAATGAATAGGTCGCAAAGTCTAGCTACAACAATCAGAAATAGTCAGGAGAGAGAAGCACAGCCTTGGAGAGACACATTACCTTGGTAGAGCAGGATGCTAGAGTTTCTGCAAATTTTACACAAAAACGGCAAGAGAAAAATTGTAATACATTTGTAGGCAAAAAAGGAGTCCAAGTTTTCTTTTGTAATATATTTCTACATGTACACTGAGAAGGGAAAGAAGAGATGAGCGTGTTGAGGCACCTGCATCACACATAAATACCGTATGCAGTGTCTCCAATATAAATGATGGGGAGAAAAGCAGGGAAGAAGGACGGGATTGGCTACAGTGATGCTTGAGGAATGCAGGAATGAGAAACTAACCAACTGAAAACTCCAAACAGCTTCTTAAAGCTGTCATGTTATGTTAATTCATAAAAAAAAAAGAAAGAAAAAAAAGAAAAGAAAAAAAAAAAAAAAAAAAAAAAGAAGAGGTGGAAATACAAAACCTAGTTGGATGAAACCATGTGTGCGATAATGGTATGGTAATTTAATTACATGTAAATACTTTAAGACAGTAAATGTGGAGTTTTCCATAATCAGAGGGTATTAAATAATTCATACATACAAAAAAGTGCCATTTAATGTTTTCCAGTGATGTTAAATGGCAAGCAGACAACCTGGTGATGCACATTCATATGAATGATGTTTGAACCTCACACACACACACTCTCCCCCCAACAGAATAAGTCGTACTCACATGAAAAACTGGGAGCCGTTAGTGTCCTTGCCTCGGTTGGCCATCGACAAGAGGAAGGCTCTGTCGTGTTTGAGAATAAAGTTCTCATCTGTTGGAAAGAGACATGGAAACAGAGAACAGACTGAGTGCTGGCCATCTGTTACATGAGATGGCATGGTGACGAAAGGGATTTATAAAAAAAAAAAAGAAAGAAAGAAAAAAGAAAGTTTTCCCACTGCAGTCCCCATTTCAATCACTGGCTAAGGATCAGTTTAGCGCATTTTTATCTGCATGAATGTGAGCGTGCCCGTGGGCTAATTACGCATCCTGACGTATAATTTACCAGGCTTATGTGATGCTATATGCAGACCTGCACTGTAAAAAAGAAGAAAAAAAAAGGAAAAGTTGACTTAACTTAAAATTTCAAGGCGACTTGATGCACAGCTTTTTTGGAGTTTACTCAACTTTTAACCAAAGTAGTTCACTTAACTCAATTTTTAACCATGAGTTGAGTAAACTAAAAAAAGCTGTGCAGCAATTTGCCTTGAAATTTTAGTCAACTTTTTCTTCTTCTTCTTCTTTTTTTTTTTTTTTTAAAAACAGCGTGCCAACCCAGAACAACAATAATGCTGGAGCCAGGGTGGTTTGATGTAGTCCTTTTGCAAATCACTTGCATGAGGCAGAAACCGTAGTACACTTATTTAAGGGGTTATAAGGAACTCATCCGTGATGGTAGGGGGGGATTAAAAAAAACTCAAAACATTCTTCATTTTGCTTGACAGAAAGTGAAGGCATTACATCAATGCATGTTTCGAGCAAGAAAATCAACAAGAAACGAGAGATTCCTAATCAATCCTGGAAAGGGGACGGGGCTTCCAGGGAGTCAGTTAATATCAGAGAGTTCAAAACACCTGTGTATCATTCTAGAGTCACATGCAAATTTGCCAAATTTGCCGTTTTATTGAGGAAAAAATGGCAGACACAGGCATGGTAGCGTACTCCGATGTTAAAATGCAGAGTTCCTACGCAAAATCCATAAGGGTTGTTAGGTCTGTATACGGCTTCGGTGACTTATACTCGATATGGCCACCTGATCATCACACCCATATGTGGTTCTTCACCAAACTGTTGCCACAAAGCTGGAACCACACAACTGTATAGAATGTCTTTGTATGCTGCAGCTTTACAATTTCCCTTCAAAGGCCCGAACCTGTTCCAGCATGACAATGTACCTGTGCACAAAGTGAGCTCCATGAAGATATGGAGGGAACAGAGCCCTGAACTCAACCCCACTAAACACCTTTGGGACGAACTGGAATGCTGACTACACCCCAGGCCTCCTCACCTGACAATCAGTACTAAACCTCACTAATGCTCATGTCCAAAATCTAATGGAAAGCCTTCCCAGAACAATGGAGATTATTATACCTCATAACTAAATCCAAAAAGCACATATGATTGTGATGGTCAGGTGTCCACAAACTTGTGGCAGTATAGTGTGCATTAAAGTGTTGTACATGTCAGAATTTTATACGAGCATAATTGAAATATGGTAATTTTCTGATTTGTTAGGAAAAAAAACAACTTAAAATGGTAGGCAAGCTCTACCAGATGTTTTGACCTGCTGATGAGACGGTACATGGTACAACACTGCAATATCAGCCAAACAAATGCTAAAAAAATCAAATAAAATATCTACTTCTAAGGTGAAAGATAATGTTTCAGCTTGAAACACTGCACATAACTGTTTTATTGTAAAGATGATCTTATGATGAAGATCTTTAGATCTTATGATGACTAAAATCAGGGCTGTAGCAAAAGTTTTAGCTCTGGAAACAATACAGAGATGAACTATGGCAACATTAATAGGACAAAAATTGAGCTCTGGAGTGCTGTTTTAAAGGGTAGGTCAAATATATGAAAAAACATGCCTTGTACCTTAACCATAAACCAACAAGATTACTTCTCCAACAAGAAACAATTCAAAGAGGTGTGGCTTATATTGTATAGTGATTTTTTTTTCTTTTTGCCCAAACAATATAGACAATATGAAAACAAGTTGCATGATATGTTTAAATGTTGTTTCAAGGGTGGAATAAGTAGGAGAATGTACTGTAAACTGAGATTTGTTCGTAATAGAGGTGTACTTATGTTCGGAAATGAGAAGGCAAAACGAACAAGTGAAATCCAATCAAATTCAAGACCCAGATGTTCATGAGCACATTGCAGACACTAAAACACTCGGTCATATTATACAGACAAGGAGGGGACAGTGTTTAGATTTGTGTTACTGCACTGTGCACATCTCTTACCTTTTCATTTTGCAAAAGACCACAATCTCTATAAATAAAAGAATACGTTGAAATATTTAGGCAAGTAGATTCTGGATTGTTCAATAAAGAAATATCCCTAACCTCCATGCTGAGTCAGAAAAGAAAAAAAAAAAACCCCAATTAATTACAGAAAAACAAAGTAAAAAAGTCTGTAAATGGACAACAAAACTATATAAAAGTATAAATAATAAATAATGCCTAATTATCCATGCGTGAACTGCCCATGCAACCTCTTGGTAATGTAGTACTTCAATAAAGAAGTAGACACAAAAACTCATGACAAGTCAAATGATTAGTAATACAAAGTGTATATAAGGCTTTAGAGCTGTTTACCTTCAAAGTATCCGCCGTATATGGACTCTCCTCCTCTTCCATTGCCTGTGCAAACAAAAGACTTTATTTAAAAACGCAGAATCAAACATGAGTGTGGTTAAATAAATATCCATTCTGAGTATG
Source organism: Stegophilus panzeri (assembly GCA_024331685.1). Lineage (NCBI taxonomy): Eukaryota > Metazoa > Chordata > Actinopteri > Siluriformes > Trichomycteridae > Stegophilus > Stegophilus panzeri. The sequence goes on along the minus strand of JANDJT010000131.1, from coordinate 6,696,317 downwards.
AATGAATGAAACAAATACAGATAAAAAGCGTTGCATGAGTATTCACCCCTTCTAGACCTTTCCCACAATTTGTAGTGATATAACCTGGAACTGAAATGGACTTAACAGGGATTATGTGTCATGAATACACAAAATAGCACAAAATAATAGAAATTAGGGGAAATCAATAGAGGTTTCAAAATTATTTACAAATAAATATCAAGTCCAGGACAAATTTCTGGAAAAACAATCCCAAACCGAATGTGTTATTTAAAAAAAGAAAGAAAGAAAGAAAGAAAAACAAAAGTAATATGACACAACTGTGACTCTAGAGGAGGCTGTCCACAAAAAAAAGTGTGTGTAAAGAGGGGATTAGTCAGAGAAGCAACTAAGAGGCCAAGGGCAACTCTTAAGATACTGCTACCACCACCATGCTTCACTGTAAGAATGAGCACTGATGGTTGTAAAGCTCAAGGGGGCGAATACTTATGCAGCACATTTAAATATGAATAACCGAACATACCTTCAGTGAAATCTCCCCCTTGAATCATGAAGTTCTTAACTACTCGATGAAAGACAGAACCTTTATAGCACAATTTTTTCCCTGTGGTTTTACCAGTGCCCTTTTCACCTGTGAAGTCAAAACAATGACATTCTTAAAAAAGCGACAGTGCGCTCAGATTAAAAACCCGAAGACATAAGCTCTAAACATTTTTTACTAAAAACCCAGGATCACTTGTTTGCGTTCTTTGAACTATTTATCCACAGCATATACTAGACTACAACCCAGGAGCATTACTGCATCTGTAAAATCTATTAAAGCACCCTGAACACACAAGATCCATAACAGGACGTCTCGGATCGGCTCAGCAGAGATACGGACGCTATTTTTAGGTCACGAGTCTGTCACATTCCTGCCCTTCTACTAGGAAAACAGATGACCTGTGTATGTATTGAACCTGCAGTTGTATTCTGAATTCCCACCCACATACTAACTCTGTCTAAACACTACCTGGTCATACTCCTGTTTGTTACCTGATAAGTAGACAATAATTAAACAGTAACATCAGAACATTGCTCTAGAAACAAACAAAAGTCTTCACAAATCGGTTTTGCTGGAACGTTGAAGCGTAGGGAAAATCCTGTGGTTTTTGTGTATCCTGCTGTAAGCCTGAATCAACAAATGACTTGTTCATAGAAGTCATTTTAAAAGAATGGGGTTTTTTTTAAGCAAATATTATAAACGTAGATATAAAAGCACTTGATGTCTGACAGCCTAGCTATTGCTTACTTACCAGTACATAGACAGAGGAAATTTTTGCTTGTCTTGGGACAAATATCGGAGAACAGTCGAAAGACAATGCGTCCAACTGTAACAAGAGAGACCGTTAAAGGAAGATGTATCGCAGATCTTCACACAGTTTGAACACATAAAACTCCTTTATTACTTACAACCGAACTTATCCGTACAAAAGATTCAGGGTTTTAAACGCCACTACAGCCGATCTGCTCCAAACTCATGCTTATTTATAGACGGTTGATTAGCACTTATTATGTAAAATGTACCCAAAAAAAGTACCAAACACCATTAAAACTGTACTTGCAATTTTACATACGGTCCTCCGAAAGTATTGGAACGGCAAGGCCAAATTCTTTTGTTTTTGCTATATGCTGAAGAAGACGTTTGGGTTTGAGATGAAAGGATGAAAATGAGACGACAGATCAGAATTTCAGCTTTATTTTCCTGATATTTGCATCTAAATGTGTTAAACAACTGTTAAACGTGTTAAGCAGCTTTGGTGGTTTTTAAGTGAGCAAAAGTATAAGAACAGATGGTCTTAAAGTAAATTAATGCAAATAACACTTAATATTTGGTTGCGTATTCCTTCCTTGCAATAAATTGCATCAAGCCTGACAACTGTGTTGCTTTTCTAGGCTTGTACTGCAGCTTCTTTCTGTTGTTTGTTTCAGAGGGTAGTTCTCCCTTCAGTCTTCTCTTCAGGAGGTGAAATCCTGCTCAATTGGCTTAAGGTCTGGTGATCCACTTGGCCAGTCTAAAACCTTCCACTGCTTCCTCAGGAAGTCCTTTGTTGAGTTGGCAGTGTGTTTTGGATCGTTGTCTTGCTGCATGATGAAGTTCCTCCTGATTAATTTGGATGCATTTCTCCGTAATCAATAAAGATTAGTGATCCCGTTCCAGAAGCAGCCCCGCAAGACCAAGCCATGACACTACCTCCACCATGCTTGACTGATGAGTTTGTATGTTTGGATCATGCTCAAATCCTTTCTTTCTCCACACTTTGGCCTCTCCACCACTTTGGTACAGGGTAATCTTCTTTCATAACTGATATCAGGAAACGAAAGCTGACATTCTGATCTATCGTCTCATATTGATCGTTTGATCTCAAACCCACAATGAATGTCTTCAGTGTATCGCAAAAAAAAAAAGAATTGGCCCTGCTCTTCCAATACTTTCAGAGGGGACTATATTTAACTTATACCCATTCACTATATATGCTCACTACAAAGGGAATAAAACAATGTTGTTGTTTTGCTCCATGTTGTCCACTATTTGACCAATAGAAAGCCAGCAGAAAAAGAGCAACTTTTTAAGTGGTTAAGTGTCTTACTCCTTACAAATAACACTTTAAAGTACATATACTTATAATACTATAATTCCCGGAAGTGACAAAATGATTAAAACAACCACTAACAGCTGCCCCGTGAAAATCCCTGCAATCAGATGAATCACACAAGCGTCAAATCCGCTAATTAAACCAATTATTCGTGTGGACATAACTGTTCCAAAACTGCCTATTAGATCAGAGCAACAGGGGGCTAAAATGCACACCGACTTCATGACATGAAGCACATAATTATCAGCGGGCTGTGGTGGAAAGCAGACGTTAATTCAGCTCATCTGTGGTCTGACGGTTCAGCACACGTGAGCTCAAAGGTATATTAATAGTTCTGAAATAAAAACCTGCAACATAACTGAGGACAAAAAAAAAAAAAAAAAAAAAAAGTCTTATGGAGCTAAACTCTCGATTAAACAAACAAAACAAACAAACAAAAAGCCAGGAAAAGGTACTTACTTACCATTTTAACTAAGTGTATCAACTAACGCGAAATCCCTTTTCCCACTGGGTGTGTGTAAGAACTGACAACGACCACAATTGTCTTTAGGTAAATAGAATACTTATGTGAACGTAGTGTTTCTCTCTCTCTCTCTCTCTCTCTCGCTTTCTCTCTCTCTCTCTCTCTCTCTCTCTCTCACACACACACACACACACACACACACCAGACAACTTATTCATGCATACAAGTACGGCTAGGCAATATTACGCTGTAATATCAATATGACGATAAATGATGTCACAATATGCTGTTCTGAGATACCGCGATATCTTTATTTATTATTTACTAATCACAGACTGTCTGAAAGCTGTGCGGGAGGATGTGACGTTAAGTTTGTACTTAAATTTAACGTCAATATTACAGATTTTTAAACGCTCCTTCGAACCGTTGACGAATAAATGGGTTTGTATCCAGATCAAGAAATAAAGCCTATTATGTACATTAAATATTACCTTAAAACCGTTCTGCAGCTTTTAAAGTCTTCCGTCAATGTTAATAAACCAGAGTAATGTCTTACCTGGCTCTCTGTTGATTTCCACATCAAAGTAGCACTGAGGACGATCTTTCAGCCCCATCGTGGACGAAGCAGGCTGCCGTCGGTCTACTTCGAAAAAAACAACAACAACAAACAGCACAGAGTGACGGGGTTAAATTCCCTCCGTGGAGTTGAAAGCCTCCAGCGAAACGAGGCGTGCTGCAGGTTGCAATGGAGATCGGGAAGACTGAGAACAGGGAAGTTTTCCTTTGCAAACAGGTGCAATGCAAATCCTCAACGCCTGTCTGTCCAAAACGTGCTTTCCAAACCGTTTGGTCTGTTCACGAGGGAAAAAAACAAGCAAACATGTACCTATAAAAACATCTGAACGATATTTAGTAATGGAGTTTGATCAGCTTTCTCGAGGCAGACTTGACTAAACGTGTCCTAAATCTCTCAGTGAGGATATATTCTTCAACTCACACACACGCACATATACATACATAAATATGAAACACAACCGCAAACTCACACAAGCTCCTTGCTGAGCTGAAGAAAGAGATGAGGCATGCAAGCAATCCAGACTCTGTGTGTGTGTGTGTCTCTGTACATGCTAAAGCTATCATTAGAGATAACATGACAGGTGTTTCCTTCACGTCAGCTCTTCTGATTTTCGTGCCGGGTTTCTGTCTGAACAGGATCTCTGCTGCTCACCAGCTGCTGCGGTGAACAGGACATGAAGTCCGCCTGGGTAAATACCAAATGTCAGAGAGAAACGTCACACAGGGAAGACCAGGGGCCTACGAGCACGCGCGGGATTTCACGTTTACTCGTCTGTTCAATTCTTTAAGAGATGTAAACTTTTGAACAATCTAGCAACTACCTATACGTTTGTTGTCGTCATGGCGACCGTTGGCAGACACGCACTCCTTGAGACCCGGCATGGTTTAATGTGTTTTCGTTTCTTTGCGCTCTAGGTGAGTTGATTTGTTATGTCGCTGGCTGAAAACATGATCGCTACACGTACAGGTTTGTAATCATTTTGCGAGGTATAAGCTCTCGCAGCACAGCGCTGTTGAAGTCTCGATTCTGACTGGACAGTTACTGCACCGCGCGTTAAAATCGTATATACCACAGGTGCTTCCGGTCAGTTTAATCACCGTTCTAAATTAATGCGCTGCCTACAAACGACTGTAACCATAGTAACAGAGTTAACCTCACGGCTTCATTATTAGTAGACAGACACCGTAATTCACACGCACTCTCTCTCTCTCTCACTCACTAATAGCTATTTACTATAATTCATTCAAATAACTGTAATCTTATCGCACTACTTGATCTCTGTGTATGATTTAGAGCGGGTGGAATTCTAGATCTAGCGACCCGGTATATAAAATAACTAATGAAAATTAACTGATTTTTTTTTTACTTTTCAGTCCAGTTCTGTGCTGCAAACATCAATGACAGCTTTAATTGTCAACGCTGGTAAGTGACCACGGTATAAGCGGGATAATCCATGATTTTAACGCACCCCGCCGAGGCAAACCCCCCCCTCCTTAGTGCACGTCGGTAGTTCTTTGCCTCCTCGTCGTGCATTAAACTCGTGTAACGCACACCGAGCCGTTTATTATCCCTTCCACAACAGTAGCTCTGACCGAAGTTCCATCTGCAATTCAAATCACAGGTTCATGTCAACGCGCTCGTTCTAATACGTTATGGTTTCTATAGTAACAGCTCGTTCACAGGGACTTGTACGCGCCACATAATCCACGACTAATAATAAACTGACGTTATTTAACAAAGAGAAACATCATCATCGATATCCTGATGAAAATTTTTTACTTTTATGGAAGGAGTGAGGAAATTTTCCACCACAGGAAAGTCTTCAGGACAGAAAAGTGTGCGCTTTGCAGTTTCTCAGAAACAAGCTTACTTCAACAAAGAGAACAGAAACTATTCGATTGTTTATATTTATATTTATAATGACAATTTTGTGTTGAATTTTTGTTTGATGAATTGCTTGTATAAAATACCTTCTCCAAAACTGTAATAAAAATATTTAAAAACTATTACGATTTATTTCACTCATATATCAATCCTATATCGTAAGCTCCGCCCACTCTGCACAAAAATGTCAGTGTTTTGTTTTGATATTGTGTTTTGTGTATATATCTAGATTTGTATATAATGTTTTATATGTTGATTTATAAACACCCTATTCACATGTACTGCCCTGCCTCAAATGACCAATACCAAATTTTATATATATACACACACATACATACATACATATACATACACACACATACATACATACATATACATACACACACATATACACATATACACATATACACACACACACAAAAACGGTCAAAAGTTTGGGGACACTCGACTGAAATGTTTCTCATGATCTTAAAAAGCTTTTGATCTGAAGATGTATAATTAAATGTTTGAAACCGGTGTTGTAGACAAAAATATAATCGTGCCGACATATTCATTCCTTTCATTAGAAAACTAACATTTTATTTACAAAAATATATCTTTTTAAACGGATGACTCTGAGCGCCTATAAATAACTGAAGGAACTGAACTAAAGGAACGATTTAATCTGATTTCCAAGTAACCCTTTGTAACTTGATTTTCTGTTATCAAGTTATTGTGTTTGGATCTTACTCTCTGGTTTAACATTAAAAACAACAACTTCTAAACTATAAGATGTTAAACGGTCACTTTAATAAGACACAAAGTCTGAAACGAGCATTAGGACTTGTTACAACAATTTAATCCTCATTCCTGGTGCTGCTGAAGGCTCGTATTCAGCGCTTCCTGATTTAATGAGCTCTCGTTTCTCTTCCTTTGGCTTTAATGAGAAATGTCGCTGTTATTTACTACATATGATCCCTGATAATCACATCTGTCGAGTATTTAGTTATAACATCTCAGTTTGTCCTGGAGCTCGACTGATTTCGCTAAGCTAGCAACAAGGCATTATGATTATCATTAAGTTAGCTAACCAGACAGCTAGCTAGTTAGTTCATGGTAATAATAAAAGGTATTTTGGTATAATGAAAGGGTTTTATTTGTAAATATACAGAGAAATACTTAAATGTATTCATTTTTAGCATGAGAAATAATTTAAGAAGTTAGCTGAGCTAGCTAAGGTGAAATAGTTTCCTTTTGCTTTGATTAGCAACCTTTAGCATAGCTTGCTACCACGGAAATTTCACATTCTGCGACGGGCGTAATTATTTTTATACCAGCTATTTTGGATAATTCTGACCAAATCACAATTCTCCTATAAGCAGCGGTAGTAATAGAAAAATGTATAATATAATTGAACACCAAAAACACTTCTGACTTTCTTACCTGCGATTTGAACGGCGTGAGCAGAGCTGCGCTGTTCTGCCACACGGGGGCGCTGTTTCCCAACTCCTACAATTATATATAATAATAATCCGGTAACAATTTATTTAATGGTTTATCAAATAAACCAGTTTTAAATATTCAGCTCAAATTGTATTAAAAAATAATAATAACAAAATGCACAATTCATGAAAAATAAAGTGAAACACATCAATTCTTTTATTTATTTATGCTGTTTGTAGGTCTCTCAGGATAAGATATTACAGGTTGAAATGACAATTTTGGGTTTAAATAATTTTTTAAGAATTGCTTGTATAAAATACCTTCTCCTAAACTGTAATAAAATATTTAAAACTATTACGATTTTTTTTTTATTTCACTCATATATCAATCCTATATCGTAAGCTCCGCCCACTCTACACAAAAATGTCGTCACACATCCCCAACAAGCTTGTTTCCTGATGTCAGTTTGTGCTATTATGATATATTTTTATGTCATATAACGTTTTGTTTTGATATTGTGTTGTGTATATATCTATATTTGTATGTAATGTTTTGTATGTTGATTGATAAACACCCTATTCACATGCACTGCTTTGCCTTAAATGATCAATGCCAAAGTTAATAAAAAACAAAACAAAATATGACGCTTTTCTTGATATGTCTGATATATCTTGAGATTTGTGACTTAACATGTCTAACGTCGTGATTAAAAATAGTTCTCGCGCTTTAACGGCTTTTATCTTAAAATGGACATAAACTTCCGTCATCAGCGGAAGTTATCCGCTGTTGAATCCCAAACGCTTTCGTGTTACCTAGGTAAGCGCGCTACACAGAGTGTAGAGTAATGGCACCTGCGCCCTATGTAGTGCACTTTATATTCGACATCGAGCAATTTGGGATTCGGCGAATGTTCGTTCAAGTTTCTCTGACGTTTCCTCACAACGCAGAGAGAAATACAAAAAGCTGTCGGTTGTCAAAGAGCAGACATGTTACACTATATAACAACAAATAAACCGGATTAACAGATGTTTCTGTACTCAACATTTTTTAAACTAACCCATACAACAAAAGAGCATTCTGCAGCGTTTCATTAGCATCATGGAAAAGGAGTTAAATAAACCACTAAGGTAAGAGACGGTAAGCTTTATTTATGCACCTGCTGTAATGATATCTGTCCAAGTAACAGATGCAGGTTGATATGTTTTATTGATATGAATAAATGAATAATAAATCGGTACAATACAATACGAGTGAATTATAAATATATAGTCAGAAATCACTTCAAGAACAGCAAAACAACTACATATAGCAGTATTTGAACATATATTCACCTTAACAGACTCTCTCCAACGTCTACATGTACTGCCTTTTATATAAGTTAATTAGTTTTATATTTTAGCTGCAGAACTGAAAGTGTATCCCTGTTTTACGCTGTTTATTCATGTTTGTGCCACTTTGTGTAAAATATCGCGATATTTAAAATATTTTCATGATACCCGATAAGTCTCGCGATATTTCCTTGAGCGAACGAGTTGAAAAGATTAAACAGAAGAGGTTTTTTTGTTTTTTAAATTTATTTATATAATTTATTTATTGTATTAATGTTTATATTAATTTCTATAGTGACAACTCATTCACAAGTGCTTGTAGGGCAGAATGAAAAATGTATACTTGTCACTATGGTGTAATAAGTTTACTGTAAGTAAATATTGGTGTAACATTTATGGGTGGAGTCTCCAGTGTCAGCGCTTTGTAAAAAAAACAAAAAAAAAACAAAACAAAGTCTTCCAAGGGAAAGTCTTCAGGACAGAGGACTTTTTTTTTTTTTTTTTTTTTTTTAGAAAAGTATACGATGATGTCATTGGTTGGTGACAGTAATATTTTTTTGTCATTATCTCTCTGTTTATCAGGATGAGTCTTGCAGCAGGTGTGTGCGAACGAGCATGTCACTGATCGTGTTTGTGTTGGTGGCGCGGCTCGGGGATGGTCTCCCTCTGTCCGCCTCCACCGACTTCCAGCACAGCAGAGAGCTGCAGGAGAGGAAGCAGCAGATCCGCACCATTTCAAAATCGCTGAACTCGCTTCCTGAGAGAGGGATCATCATGGGCCATGAGCTCCATATCTAGTGAGTGAAAATACACTTTAGTTTTTTAGTAAACGAGGCACACAAAAAGCAGTGATAAAAAAAGAAAGAAAAAAACCTATAAAAATATAAAAACCTGTAGAAATAATACGAAAGTAAAATAGATAGACTGAAGAAGTCCGTTTGGATCTTGCTTTGTTTATGTTTATATATATGGGTCAAAAGCTGGAATCACACCGTGTGGTCATCTCTGTATGAACCATGTCTGCGTGTGTGTCGTAGCTTCTTCACGTCTGACGGCGTGGCCTACCTGAGTGTGTGTGTGTGCAGTGTGTCTGCTGCCGTGGCCTTCAGCTTCCTGGAAGATCTTCGCTGGGAGTTCATGGCCAGCTTCGACAGCTCAGCGGTGGCCCGGGCGTGTCGGCCGTACCCGTTCCTGGACTTCGGTTAGTGTACAGTAAGAGCGTGCTCACGAGATAAAATCTGTCCCATCTGAAAGTCCCTTATTCGGGAAAAGTATATGATTTTTTCATAACTCTCACAGAAGGTAATAACAGTTCTGTTCACTGGTTAAAGAAACAGTTTTTTTTTTAATTTAATTTCATTATTACAGAATTGTAAACCATGAAAACATATAATGCAACCATTATTGAACATAAAATTAAATTTGTAGATTCAAACTGTAAATGTAATCGTAACGCTGTTGCATGTCACATGATCAAGTCTTACCTTATATCTTCTTGTTAATTGTACACTGTTTCTGATGTACATCCTAAACCTGCTGTAGCTCAGATTTGTGTAAAAGTGCACAATTATTTTTTTCCATGCTCAGATGGCGTAATTCAGAAGCTGCAGCAGCACTATAACCAGAGCGGAGGTCCTGCTCTCGGAGTCACTCTGAGCACAGTGGAGGAGGAGCTCAGCCTCAGTCCTCCTCACGTCCTCACCATGGACGAGATACAGCTCAGTAATGGAGTCGCAAACGGCCACGCCGAGCAGACGGCCTCGTCGGGTTTGTCCCAGTGTTCTAATTTAAACCAGCAGCGTTGAGTAAGGAATAATGACGTTATACAAAGATAGCGTTCGTAGCCATTTTTATTCATTACAGAAAGATTGTGTATGTATTTTTTTGTGTGTGTATAGTTACACATAATGTTGTTAAATATTTGCAAACCAAGTTCTTGTTCTCACCAGCCTCTTTTTTTCCCTTTCTGGTGAATTTAATAACACAAAAAAAGCAGCTTGTCATGTTTTTCAACACGAAGATGCAGAAAAAAAGTTACAGCTTTACCTCTGACTGTTACAAAGCTTTGACACTGGAGACTCCTTCCATAAGCGCTAAATAAACATCTTCTAACAGAAACGTCAGCGTATGAACAATTTCACACGTTTTTAAAAACTGTCTATGTGGCGCATACGCTGTACAAGTTCCTCTGAACGAGGCGTTACTATAGAAACGATATCGTATCACAACAAGAAGCACGTTAATACCAACCCTGTAGCCGGAATAACTGTCAGGGGCTCTGTTATTGAAAATGAATCGACAGCAGTCAGAATTGAGAATTCTGCAGTGCTCTAGTGTGAATGAAACGAAATCGAACATCGTGTTTGATATGAAACCGCAGGTCAGACTCAGAGGCTGGAGCCGGTGTCCGCTCCTGGAATCCTGTCGCTCATCCTCAACATCATGTGCGCTGCTCTCAATCTGATCCGGGGCGTCCACCTCATCGAGTACACCTTCCAGGTAAAATATTATACCTGATAAACTTTTCAAAATGATTGAAAATACTAGATTCTAATAGATAACATTACATGTTAGCGACATTATCCTCTTCACTCCAGTACAAAAACACCACAAATAATGCAAATAATGACGTCTTGACAGCAAGTGAAAATATCTTGAATATAGTCCAATTTATATTGTATTTCCTATTAGAAGATAAAAATAAATATAATTATATTTAAATCATTTAAACTAATTTCTAGCGTTGAAATTAAGCAAGACGAGTTTGTTTCTTTCTAGAAATAAATGCTTAAAATGAGCCAATAGAAAAAGCTTGAAATTAGGAAAAATGCCTAGGTTTAAATAATCTTATATTTGTTTTATTTAATATTATTATTATAATATATTATTTAATCTTAAAGGAAGTACTAAATAAATGATTATATTCAAGATATTGTCACTTGCATTTTATCAGCAGTGCGGACACACACGGTATATTATTTATTTTCTCACTCTTCACGTAATGTTCGAATAAAAAAACAAACGAACACATTTCCATAAATGTTGAATACGATTTCCGTTTCCTACAGGACGATTATGACGGATTATGGAATGTCGTGGCATTTTTTGTGGCCTTCGTGTGCTGCGTCTGCCAGGTAACTCGCTTTAGATTTCTATATAAAAAAAGCTAAAGGTCAAATCAGCTGAGTACCGTTCTGTACTCAGACGCTCGTTCTCTCTACGACACACAGTGCCAGCTTTATTTATTCCACTCATCCCGGAAGAAGATCAAGTCTTTAACACTCCTCACCGTGATCGTCCTCTGCAACGGCTTCCTGTTCGGCCTGAGGAACGTGTGGCAGCTGACCTTCCACGTGTCTGTGGCCTTCCTCTCCACCCTCCTCATCCTCAACCGCAAACTACTGGACAGGAGCTTGGACTGTGGAGTGTGAGCTTACACACACACACACACACACACACACACACACAAACACAAACACACACACAGGTGGCATCTGCTAGTGGTGCTTCTGAAAGCACAAGAGGTAGGACATGACACATGAATGATCCATTTTCAACAGAAGACCAAATTCCAGGACAAACAGTGGGACAGTTTCTGAATTTTTGTATATTTGAGTGTTTTACAGCATAATACTTTCATCAGTTGTTTTTTTTAATCACACACACAAATAGGTTGCTAATGAAATTTTTTTTCCCTCACAAATTGCTATGATTGTGTAGGACATATTCTGAATGTAATAAGGTTGAGAGATTAATAAAGGGACTTTAGGGACAATCCTAAATTGTAAGGTTTCTGTTAAATATTCAGTCAATTTTCAAAAAGAAAAAAGTCAGATGTAATTTTTATATCAGGTATTTATCTACTTTTGCATCAGGAGATTTAAGTGATTATTATTTATTTTTTTTTGCATAGTTCTGATTTATGTTAAAAAGCTGAGTCTAGAGGTCGACCGATAGTGGATTCGACCGATAACTAACCTGCTGATAGCCGATTAATTAAACAATAGTTTTTAAAATGGATACTCAATGAAAACATAAAACTCAAAGTAAAATATTACTGAACTTTATTACAAAAAGAAACAGTACTGACTGTACCATTAAAATCTACTGTACTTTTAAAAAAATATATGTATAAATATTCATATATATGAGCTATTAATAAATATTAAAGTAAGTAAGCGATATACATCCGAACTGAACCAAATAACCAATAAAAATAGAGACGTCCGAAACGAATCAAAAAACACTTCAAAAAACACTTCAAACAACACAACAAAAAACGATAGTTCTAGCAATCGGCTTTCGGTGCCGAT
>JANDJT010000131.1:6653908-6683615 GCA_024331685.1 Stegophilus panzeri | reverse complement strand
TCAAAAAACACTTCAAAAAACACTTCAAACAACACAACAAAAAACGATAGTTCTAGCAATCGGCTTTCGGTGCCGATTAATCGGTTTTGTCGACCTCTAGCCCCGTCATCACACAGTATACAAATTCCCAATGACGTATTACAGTACATAGGACACAGTTTACTAGCATATTTGTCATAAAATGAGTTATTTGCACTAATTAATTGTTTACAAATACATTTTTTTCTTGGTGTAATGCTTAGAACTATGCTCATTTTGTGGCTGGCAGTATTAACTGGTATGTTTTAATAGATGTTAATGGAGTACCGTATTTTCTGGAGTTTACAGCAAGTTCTTTCCCCACTCTGCCCCTAAAGCTGGTTATACGCTATAATCTTGGCATTAGCCCTGCGGAACAAAAAGTCCAGGGGGTGGAGCTGAATCTGATCCAAAACGCCACCTAAGCCAGATGAAATACTGGACTTTTTAAAAACTACACTGCATGTACATTTGCATGTAGAAGACATTTTTATTGAACAAGATCATGACTACAATAAAATGACATTTATATGTTTTTGTTTCAACTAACTGAATTTACCGAACGGAAAATACGGTACAATATTAATTCCAGTCTTAAATATTTTTTTTCAGTAACATTGACATTGTGATGAATACTGACAGAGTTTTAACTAGCCATGTGCCAACATAATGATGTTACATAAACCAAGTAACCGAATAACCTTTTACTATCACAGTTTGCGTTTCTTCTCACAGTGTGAGCAATTTTTCTTTCGATTATTGTTCAGCTAACATGACACATAACATATCTTTTTAAGAGATAGCTGTTGTAGCACAGACCAAGCTGACAAACATGGTTAGCTAAACAAGACTAGCTAGCTAATTACATACACACACTGTCGTGTCTGCCAGGTCAAGCACTTTTCAGTCACTTCACCTGAGACTTAATTGATCAGAATTCATTTGAAACCAGTAAGCCTACATTTCATTCATACTGTACGAAAACCCTTCAAGCTAGCTTAGCGATTAATCTTTCACGCCATGTGTTGTGGTAACATCTAGCATCTAATGCTACGTGCTTCAATATTTCTCTATAGAGCGATTACTAATGATACAGTGTATTTTAAAATGATTTAACATCTTGTTATATGGCAGGCTTAGTAAACTAAATCTTCAAGGGCTCTGTTTTTCTTGACAAACTGATGAAATAACTTTTAGCATAAAGCTACAAATCGTGATCATGCTCTCACTTTGGCGTTACGCTTGTAAACTGAGGCGACAGTGAAGATTTTTACAAATACACATATCCTCACGCTTGCCGTTGGTTAATTCCTAAACTACTGTGTATGTTGGAATAATAAAACATATTTTTTTATATTTTTACATTTGTAATGATTAGAGATGACATGTATAGTGTAGAAGGTTTGGCTGTAGTAATATACTTCAAGAAAACGCTTGTTGTAAACGCTTTCGATCACTTTATTTCCCCCAGATTTGTAGACCACAAATGGAGAAAATGGAGAAAGATTCCTGCGGGTTTACATGATGTACAAAGTCGGTTATTTATTATTTTGAATTAAATGTACATTTTAAATGAAGGTTTGTTTCAAAACGAGCTGAGGTTGTCCTACTGTATTTATACCCGTGGTTATAACTTACCCGTGTGTTCGTATGCCTCTTATGCCATTTTTTACAGAAACCAAACAAGCATTCAAACAAAACAGATGCTCGTAGTAGATCACTAGATTCGATCACTGGCTGGTGGTAGGTTCTGTGTTAGAGACACAAAGGTTGTGAGTTCAAATCCCATGAACTGAGCTACATAAAGACAAGGAACATTTCTATAAAACATGTTAGGAAAAATTGTATGGCAGAAGTATAGGGAGAGGTAATTCAAGGATTGTACAGTAGATAGGTGACATACAGGATAACTACAGATCTAATTAATATTAAATAGCAGGAAGGAAGAAAGTCCATGACCGTAGACGAACCACAACGTACTGTTTTGTCTCTTTGAGTTCAAATCCCAAGCACTGACTGAAAGCAACAGCTGGACCTTTAAGCAAAACCCTCTGAAGATGAATGAAAGAGTAAGGGTTTTATTTTTATATGCTTTCTGGTAGAGAAACACTGTGTTGTAGTGTTCTGCATACAACCCTCAGGGACAGCCTGTAAAAAAACAACAAAAAAACAAGACAGAAAAAACCTGTAAGGTTTTGAAGTTTAACCAGGCTTTTCCTCTTAAGAGTGTAATAATGTGGTGTAGTGTTGCAGTAGACAGAAACAGAAACTAACATGCCACCTAGGAGTTTTATATCTATACAAACAAATACTTTTTTTTGTTTGTTTGTTTTAACTCCTGTCACATGTGCGATGCTGTTAATCTGTTAGGATTTTAAAAATTTTATAAATCATGTAGTGGACAACCAACTTAAAAAGTGGTACGGGTTCTGCTTAAGGGCCCAGCAGTGGCTCTTTGGGAATCCTGCTGTTTTTAAACTCGTGCAAAAGTTTGTGCACTGAGTTGCCACTGATAGTGAGGAAGAATCTCTAGTCCGTGCTTATACAACAAACATATATTACAAAACTGTGAATCCAGTGAATTGGCCTCTTAAAACACTCTGTTCTGTTACATCAAATCTACCAAAAAAATACTGTACAGTAGATCAGGTTTGTTCAGCAGTATTTGGAATCACATACACAGTTCTCTGTTTTGAGTATTTAACAGTGTGTGGAAGTTTAATCACATGATCTACTATACTGTGGAAAAGTCTTAGGCAATATGTTGCTTTGTTTACAGACTGTTACAAACTGTAATATTTGATTTTGGTTGGAAAAGTATGTTTTGAAATGTAATTTCGTCATAAAATGAACGTTTAAGACAATTAAAAAAATTTTAAAAACACGAGGGTACATGGTTCTGTAGAGTACTGGACAATCTTCAGTAATAATTCTGCTATGAAATAAGCAGGTTTGCGCTACTCGTTTCCTCAAGTTGTTTTTTTTTCTAACGGAAATGTGGTTCTTACGCTCGTCCATGGACTATACTGACCAAGCGAATGATAGTTTGCTATAGCTTCCATAACTGTAATGTAACATTTTGATATTAGCTACGAACATACAGGAAAGATTTGTTTATGTAAGTGATTTTATCATGATTTGTGAATAAAAAATTTTTTAAACGTAAAGTGTGAATGTGTCTTATTTTCAATTAAGAGTCCATTTGGTGTCCAATTAAAATAGTCCATTCAAATAACTGCAGAAGACATGATAAGTGTCCTTGGGGGAAAAAATCTTTTCTTTTTTTTTTTTTTTTTTTTTTTTTTTTGGACATGCTGATTTACACACTCCATTTGAAAGACTTCATTCCTTCAAATCTTTCATTTCTCATTTCAGTTTCATTTGAAGGACACCTGAAGAGCACACGTGGTTATAGTTGGGCCTGGAGTTATATTTAAAAACACAATACCGTTTACTCTTGCCATTTGAATTAGGTACCTTCTGTGTTCAATGTCGGGGAGTTTTTTCCTTGCTACTTTTCATTGGGGATCGAGATCTAGATCTGGATTTCTCTACAGCTGCCTTGTGACAATCTCTTTTGTTAAAACCTCAATACAAGTCAAATTGAATTAAATTATATTGATCTGGAGATTGAGCTGGAATAATTGCATTTGAACACTAGGGGGAGCTCTGAACACAGTTTCAATCTGCAACAGGGCTTTACCCATGGTAGGAGTCATGCCAATTTCAAAATACTTCATTTTTTTCTTCTTGTAGATTTGTTCTTCTAGATGTACAGTGTATACAGTATATACTCACTTTATTAGGAACACCTATACACCTGCTCATTCATGAAGTTATCCAATCAGCCAATCATGTGACAGCTGCACAATCATGCAGATACAGAGGAAAATGTGATCTCAGTGATTTTAACCGTGGCATTGTTGTTGGAAACGTATAGCTTTGAAATTAGACTTGATGGTATTTTGATGTTTTACTGTCCATCACTTAATCATCCTGCATCCTGGAAACACTCTACCCGGATGACTCTGTGTGATTAAGACGTCCAGCCTCCTGAGTCTCACTCGGTCTAATCCGAATTGAGGATTTGGATAGGCATGCTTTTATCGCTGGGCTGAGATGGGATTAGCGGGTGGGTTTGATGCTGTAACTGCGTGCACTCTTCACCTCCTCGGCGTGCTGAAGACTCAGAGCTGCTTATTGAAGCAGTTTTGGAGTAGAGAAGTCAGGCAGACACCAACTTAAAGACGACAGCATTACTCTGGAGATGATGAAGAGAGGGTCATATGGAAGACCTTGTGTCATGCAGGTCATCATCCTCTTACGATGGAGTCATTAAAAGCTTCTGTACACCATGCTCTGAGGAGGAGATGAACTCTTGTGGTCAGAGAGATGGGATTATTGTGAAGTGTTTCTACAATATGACTTCGGATCATTATACAATCTGGAAGCCTGAAACATCTCTACAGTTAAGAACATGTCTACATCTTTACCTCCTACAACAATAAAGTTTAAGCTTAACATTAACAACAAATCTGTCGAAATATTCCATAACAATTAAAACGTATTTCTTCATCAGCGATGCTATCTAAGTTAGCTAGTGGTGAGAATATCAATGTTTTCTTATTGGAATATGAATGTGTTATTGTATCACAAATTATCAGAGCCAATCATGTACCAGTATGCAAATGTATTTTGTTACTACACCTGATTATTAGGGAATGGGCATGTGTAGAGTTTCCAATTTACATATTCATAGATTTTGGATAATTTGATGAGCATTAAATGTAGGTGGATCTGTATCTTGTTCTGTTGTATGGAACTACATTGATAGCTCTGAATATCTGCTCTTGGTTTTAGCCTTCAGTTTCACCTGTGAAGACTGCATTTTTTTGTTGTTGTTAAAAAGGTTAAGCCAACAGGAAGATCAGAGAGCTGTCTATGGGAGAAAAGCAAGCCAGTTTGAAGCTGAGAAAAGAGGGAAAATCAATCAGAGGTACTACACAAACATTAGGCATAGCCAATACAACAATTTGGAATGTCTTGAGAAAGAAAGAAACCACTGGTGTACTGAGCAACAGACACCGAATGGGTCGGCCAAGAAAAACAACAACAGCTGATGACAGAAACGTTGCGCTAGCTGTGAAGAAAAACCCCAAAACAACAGTTAGTGACATCATCAACAACATCCACAGGGCAGGGGTGAATAACTGTGTATTCAGTATAATTGAAAATTAAAGTTGTAAGTAAAGTACAAAAATTTTCATCCCTTTACTTTGAAATGAAGGAAGGAATAAAAAGCTTCACTATATTAATGATCACACATTTTTCTTTGTTAATTAAAAACTGTCCAGATCGGAAATTCAACAGCAGAGTAGTACAGTGAAACAATTATCATGCTGTTTCTGCAAATGGTATAAATGTGAACTCCTATTCCTTTATTCCACTTGACTCTAAATATATGCCTAGGTCTGTCTATTTCTCATTTTCACCCCAACTCTTTGGACATTCCTTTTTAATGTTTTTGTTTCCTTTGGTTTCTGAATGATGGTTTTCCTTGTTGCTAGCAGTCTCCCTAAACACTTTTATGTGCTTTTATCATCTTCTCCAGTTGTCTGAAAGGTCAATATTTTCTGAAAGGTCAATAGTTTTAGGTCTTATGAGGACTATTTTCTGATCCCAATGACTCTTATCTCGAGTGCTGATATACAAGAAAATTATGTTAAAACATGAGCTTGCTAATAAAGACAACTGCTGAATCAAGTGCTATAATATTCTTAAATGTGAAAGCACCATAAACTGGAAAAAGGAGGTAAATGTTTTTAATTGTTTTGCCAAAGTTTTGCACTCGGTTGTATTGCACCTCAGTGGAATATTTGATATTCCCATAAGCAAGAACTACACAACACTGAGGCATGCTGCATCCTCATAAACTCTCGTCGTGAGCTAGAATGATCTTGTAAATCCTCACCTCTATGATTAGTCTCAGAGCAGAAATAAACCCAAGACATAAACCTTTCCCTTAAATCTGGAGTGTGCAACTGGCTAACGTCTGACAGTGTGTCCTGAGGCTAGTCTAAACACACTGTGACGACTAAAAGCTAAATTTAGAGCAGCATTTAGAAGAGTGTGGGATTAAACTGTGAGTAATGATTAATCCATCTAGTTCACACACTTTACACACAACCTGCTGGACTGTATTCATGTCTACGCAGACGTTTTTATTCATAAGGCAGCCCTTTAATGTACTAATAATTTCTTGTTAAGGGTCAAAATGTAGCACTATTTATACCACAACACTACTGAATTCTTCAATCCGACTGGCCAGAAGATATAATCGTTGATATAGGGTGAAGTTTTCTGTGAGGAATTGTTTGTGTAACGTTTATGGAAGGAGTCTCCAGTGTCAGCACTTTGGAACAGTCAGAAAGTTTGCGCGTTCTGGTTTCTCGGTGACGTGACCCCGATACATTTTAACTTCAAGAGAGAAAGAAAAAACGAGGCTGGTGAAGGAACTACTGTTTATAGCTACTATAACATAAATGATGATAAAAGCTAACTTGTCTTGCAGGTGTTCTATAACATAACATTCAATGGTTTAAAAAAAGTGGTCTGTTGTTCATTAAATAAAAATGGTATCCCTTGTTGCATTTGTTATTTATTTTTGCTCATATTCGTAAAGGGCGCCAAAAATTCTGGAGTGTATATATATATATATATAATTTATTTTTTTGATTAATTCCCTTATGTGTCAGTTAATTTTAGCAATGTGATTTTTTAAAAAACATTTTCTATTTAGATTTTATATCATTTTGCGAATTTACTACGGCACTATTATTTACTTTATCGTCTGTGTATTATGTTTAATGCTCTTTGATAAAAACAGAATATGTGGATTACACTCAAAACATCAACACATGCAAACTACAATCTCATACTGATAGTGAGGTTTTATGAGCTCCTTGAGCATTCTAGTCAGTGATCTGTCTTGTGTACTGCTTCTAGGGAAGATTATTCCTTCTCATATTAAATCATCCCTTCATGCACTTCACTTATTCCCCCCCCCCCCACAACCTCACTGCTCTGTATAAACCAGGTCTATATCTAAAATGGCATCTTGTGGCTATGAATAACCTGTCTCTAAATAATTCAAAATCAAGTCTTCTTTATAGGTCTTCTGTCTCTGTGGATTCTCACGGGAGGCTTTTGGTGAGCACTTTGTTTTCTCTAAAGAGATGTTCGCTGAACTGCTCATTTAATATCAAACTCTTCTCTGCACTCGATCGATAAGTGGTCTGTCTGGAAAGCACTTTTTCCTCATACTGACCTTTTGACACTAGTCATGTGCCGAGATTAATTTGACATCACGATAATAATAACAGCAGCTCTGACAATAGGTTTATATGAATGCGCCAATTATAATTCATCATCGTTTCTATAGTGACAGCTTACACTGGGATTTGTATGGTGAATGATCTACATAATCAAAGGCTAATAATAAAGGGAATGTGTGGAACTGTTGATATGATTACGTTTTCTGTAAGAATACATTTAGGTAACGTTTATGAAGGGAGTCTCGAGTGTCAGTGCTTTGTAGAGGCATGGAAATCGGGACAAATATTAGTGTAAAAATAGACTGTAATGTTCTGAAATGTACTGCTAACCTAAAATTAGTTTTAAGCTGGGATGGAGCATATCCACTGGAATATATCTTATAACCATTTATCGGCATGGGGGTGCATGGTGGCTTAGTGGTTAGCATGTTTGCCTTGCACCTCCCGGGTTGGGAGTTTGAATCACACCTCCACCCTGTGTGCCCGGAGTTTGCAAGTTCTCCCCGTGCTTCAGGGGTTTCCTCCCCTAGTACAAAGACATGCGTGTAGGCTGATTGGCATTTCCAAATTGTCTGTAGTGTGTGAGTGTGTGTGCGATTGTGCCCTGCGATGGGTTGGTACCCCGTCCAAGGTGTCCCCCACTTTGTGCCCTGAGTTCCCTGGGATAGGCTCCAGGCTCCCCCCTTGACCCTGTGTAGGATAAGCGGTATGGATGGATGGATTTATCGGCACATGCCTACCTGACACCAAAATGGTCTCTCACTATAGAAAGACTGTGAGTGTAATTTGAGTAGACTGGCCCTAACATTACAGAGCCATCTTTGGTCATCATTGTGCTGGAAATGCCCCACTGAAGAGTTGTGTTGCTGGGTGTTTAATACGACGAAGTGAGTCACCCAATTTAATCAAAGTGACTCATTCTGGACCTGTCATGCGCTGGTTATGCATTTAATCTATTGCTTTGGTTCACAACCCATGCCAACGCCGTGCTGAGCTGAATTCCAAACAGATCATTTATCCCCAGCGCTCGGCTCAAGGCAGGCTCGATGCAACGTGAGAAAAACAGACAAGTTTAAACTTTTACAGTGCAACACGTCATCAGGAAGACTCTTTTAGTGGATGCTATCAGGATTAACTGGTAGCCAGATGTCCTGCTGAGCAAAAGCGATTTTTACAGTACGAGTCAGCCATATGTACTGGGTGCAGGGAGAGAGATGAAAGACGTTGTTTCCTCCTGAGATGAGCGTGGAGGTAAAGTCCATCAGAGATAAGTTCGGCATGTGTTTGATCTTCAGTTGAGTGAAATTCTCCACCTTGGAAAAAAAATCCAACACATAAACCCATTAATAACGTTTCCATTCCTCACCACAGAGTCTTTCTCTCCTTTGGGTGTGATTTTTCTAGGCGTTATGGTCTTTAGTCTGGAGGAAGGGCTAGTAGTTTGAACATCAATGATAGTTGAACTATTACAACGTGTACGTCTCAACACGAACACAAAATACACAGCAACGTCTACTAAGCCAAGCTTTTCAGCTTCACACCTCGAATTTAGCAATCTAAAAATTTTAATATTATTAGAGTCGTGAGGATTTATTACATGCAACAGTGGAGTTTAGATGACTGTATATGCGGGAAAATGAATCAGGATTTCTCTTGGTGCGGACATGATTCTGTAGCTGCTAACTGAGCTGAGATAATTGAATGAATGCTAAAGTGATTTTAAAATTGTTCACTGAGGTGTTATGACAACAAGGAGGAAAGCTCAGTAGCACCAGCACCCACAGCGAGCAAAGGCAAGTCCATGACTATGAAACTAAGGACAACGAGTCAGAACACAGAACCCAACAGATCAGGAATGCTCAACTACAAATGATGCTTTGCAAAGACTAAAATAAAAGAGAAGCTAATGAGAGCACAGATTAAAGACGAGTGCAATGAAGACTGAAAGAATGAAGCAGACCCTTTGTGACTGTAATGTTCTATCTGCTTGCTACAGTGACATTTAAAATCTACATTTAATTGCTTTGATAATTAATTCAGTGGGTTACTGGATTAAGTTCACGTTTCTTTTCTTTCTTTTTTTAAGCTTCAACAGATCTTAAACAGACCTGAATCAAATATTATACATGAAGTTGCCTGAAACACAACTACTTTCTTAACAGTAAATGTTATTATAATATTCGATGATTACATGTTTTTCTTTGTTAAATATCACATTTTTAATTTAGTTCATTATTTGGCACAGATTAGGTTGAGCGTCTGCTATACAAGTCCCTGTGAATGAGTCGTTACTATAGAAACGGCAATGTATTAGAACTAGTACATTATATAATACAGTATATAATCCTTGCCCTCTACTGCTGTTAAAGAAAATTAAATGAGGGCATGATGGTGTTTAAAATTAACATATTTATAGATCACATTTATGCATATTTAATGAAGGTAAAGGTGTAGTGTAAAGGTGTTCCGAGACCATTTTAGAATAGAAACGCGTTAAACAATTTATTATTCTACATAGATTATTTGAATGGTTTAAATGAGTTTACAGTGAAGCCATGTTAACTGCATTGGTGTAGACAGCAAAAGTGTTGAGGCTGATTTGTATTTAAGTACCAGCAGAGTAATCAAGGGTGAATCCACACGCAAACAAAGAAACAGAAAGGTCAGTACATGATAAAAACAACAACCTGGGACTGGATTGAGGAATAACCAGCTCAGTAATACGGAAAACAAGGATTAATAATTACAAATAAAAGAAGGAAGACTACCAGTAGATTAGTATAACGAAGATTGACTTGTCTGAGACGGAGCTGCAGAAGACACAGTGCAAAAAACGCTGAAGCCTGACAAGAACTGTTAGTCTGCTTGCTACGGTGACGTCTTTAATCTTCTCTTAATTGATTATGCTAATTAGTTCATTATAGTTGAATCAGTGGTTCAGTGTTGGCAGTGCTGCAAACAACTCCCTCTGTTGTTACTTTTCAGAAAGAACGTATTATCCTGCTAAGAAACCAAAGTCAACTTCAAATAACGTGATGTCGGGGGGAAATGAACGCACTCACTCTGAAGAAACTTTTCCCCCTCACATGTTAATTGCTTTCCTGACAGCAAAAATACAGTAATAAGTCTTAAGCATATGTGAAGATGTGTTTTCGGAAATAATGGAAAGTTCTAAAAGTTCTCCAAAAAATTACTATAGTAAAAATAAAATATTTGGTGTGACCAGCCTTTGCCTCTAATTGACTGCTGGATGTCCTGCAATGGACTGGGCTCCCATCCAGGGTGTGTTCTCACTGTGTTCCTAGGATAGGCATTGGATCCACCGAAACTCTGACCAAAATAGAAAAATTAATGAATTACTGACACACTAAAGCAGAAGACAAAATAGACATCTAAGGAAAATGTAAAGGTGAAGGCTAAGACTTTTTTGCATAGGACTGTCAGAAGTCCACCCATTCATCCATTTTCTATACCGTTTATCTTTCAGGGTCACGGGGAACCTGGAGCCTATCCCAGGGAGCATGGGGCACAGGGCGGGGTACACCCTGGACAGGGTGCCAATCCATCGCAGGGCACAATCACATACACATTCACACACCCATTCATATACTCTGGACGCTTTAGACATGCTAGTCAGCCTACCAAGCATGTCTTTGGACTGGAGGAGGAAACCGGAGTACCCGGAGGAAACCCCCCCCAGCACGGGGAGAACATTCAAACTCTGCACACACAGACCATGGCGAGAATCGAACCCCCGACCCTGGAGGTGTGAGGCGAATGTGCTAACCACTATGTGCGCCCTGTCATGAACTCTGTTTTGTCCATGTCCCCTAATCATTATTTACACCTCATTCTAGTTTGTCACTTTGTTGTTTTTTCTCCAGTCTCAATATACTGTGTATAACTCCTTTGCTTGTATTGCAGGTACATGCGGCAACCTTCCTTTTTTGCTCCAGAGTCAATCTGGTAGCCACTGCACCAAAAACTAACAACAATATTGTAAACGAAAGAACTATGTAAAGAAAACCGTTGCCTGTACATATTAATATTTTTAATCACCCTGTATAATTTCAGAGAATATTTCTATTCTGGTTTTGTTGTTTTAGAGTTTTACAATCTGAGGTCCTTCCTTTGTTCAGAGTTTGTTCCTAGATGGATTTGTGCTGTGAAGCCTTCTCCATTTATCATCAGTGCAGACAGCTGAATAAAAACGTACCGAATATGTATATGGGTTGAAATGTGAAACTGCTCCCCATCATACTTTATCAGTATGTGCGACTTCCTTATTTCTATATTCTGAGAGGGTGAATACGTTAGAATCAAAGTTGCACCAAGGGAAGTGCAATTTTCCAAATTTGTCACAGTGAAGCACTAAACCAAGGAGCAGTTCTGCTTTTGGTCAGTCGAGATTGAATTTAAATGGAAACATTTTCTCACCTGATGAAAGCTAATTTAATAGGTTTTGAACATTGCCTTCGCCAAACCTAATCATATGTGGGATTCGTAAGAAATTGATTAAAGTATCCAGTAGCAGAAAGACAATACAGTTAATGAGAAAATGTTTCATGCTAATCCTAAAAGGAAATGAACTATAATCGAATATTTAGCAATATTACATTTTCCAGTGCCACTATTTTTATTGAACAAATTTAGGTCATTTGATGGCAAAAGTACTGTATGTGAGCCCTATTTTGTCCCACTTATATGTACAAGACAGTTTAAACTCATATATTTTCAGGATGTTTTGTTTCAGCCAGCTTCAGCAATTCAATGAGATGGAGGTGAAGATGCTGACATGGACGTCCTACATTACCAATCTTCCTCTGTTGTATTTTAGGTTATTGCCATGATGAATGATCAAACCTCTTTTGAGTCTGAGAGATAAACAGACAACATTCTATAATTCAATTGTCTGTAAATTATTTTTAGCTTTCCAGAGTCTGAGGCTAGTGCTCAAGAGAGCTACAAACACTAGTCTTACCACTTTAAGATTTATAGGCAAAGCAAAGGATAATATAAAAAGGAAAGGAACCAATGAAAGTCTGTGAATACCTTCCCCTTTCTGATCTATTGCCTCTAGCACAGTAGCTAGTCTCTGGTCCAATGAGCTGCCTTCAGATAAATCACAGATCACATCTTCAGATAAATTTACATAGATGCATGTGATTAGAAGCCATGCTGGTTCATGTTTTGAAAACTATAGATGGAGTATTAATACACTTTTTCATACTTTTATCGGCTCTGTTAAAGTACTTTTACTCAATTGCCTGAAGCTGTCTAATGCAAAAAAAAGTGTTGAGTATATAGAGTTTTGAAATGAAGTGAATAGAAAGAAGAGGGATTTTTTTGTAGTAAGTAAAAGTCAAAAGTTATAAGTGAACAAAATTCTAAAAGAGTACAGGTGCTTGAAAACTGCACAGTAACCAAGCAATTACACTTTCTTATTTGGATACCATTTGTTTATGACCAATACTACAGTGGTTATAAAAAGTCTACACACCCCTGTTAAAATGTCAGGTTTTTGTGATGTGAAAATATGAAACTAAAGTCCACTAAAGTTCTGTCAGAACTTTTTCCACCATCAATATGAAATTACGACATATACAAATTAAGTGAAAAACAATCAGAAACAATTTAGGGAAAAATAGGAAAAATTAAAAAACTTACAATAACCTGGTTGCATAAGTCTGCACACTCTTTTATATCTGGGGATGTGGCTTTTTTCAGAATGAACCAATCACGTTCAATTTCATGTTCAAAAGTAATTACCATACAGCTGTCATCAATGAAATTATTTTGATTAACCCCAAATAAAGATTAGCTGTTCCTTTAGGATTTTCTTCACATCTTCTTGATTTCATCTGACTGCTGAAGCCATGGTCTGCAAAGAGCTTACAAAGTATGCATGGTATCTCACTGTTGAAAGGAATCGATAAGTAGAGGGGTATAAAAGAATTTCCAAAACATTAAATGTACCATGGAACACCATGAAGGCCATCATCAGCAAATAGAGAAAATGGAGCACCAGTGACATCATCAAGAACAGGATGTCCCTCTGAATTTACAAAAGGAGAAGACAAATTCTTACCAGGGAGGCTTCCAAGAGTCCTACAGCAACATTAAAGGAGCTTGCAGGAATATAGTGCTGATTACTCTGTGCATGTGATAACAATGTCTTGTATTTTGTCTGGGCTTTGAATTAGGGAGGGTAGACAGAAGCCTTTTCTCACAAAAACCATCCAAGCCCAACTAAATCACCCCAAACCATGTGGCAAAATGTGTCATGGTCTGATGAGACCAATTCCAAATGGTATAATAATTACATGATTTCAAAAGGTATGTTTGGTGCAAACAAAAAGCACCACAGAAAGAACACCATACCCATGTTGAAGCATGGCAGCATCGTGTCACTCAGTTCTCGGTACTTTGGCGTGCATGCATATCCATAAATCCGCCAGTGGCTTCTCCGTGAACCTCTGTGTACAATCGTTTAAAATAAATGTTTTCCTGTGACCCCCCTGCTACCGCTTTGCGACTCCCAGGGACCCCCAGGTTAAGAACCGCTGATCTACAATGTTTTTGCAAGAAAGAGTGGGAAAATATTTTCAAGTCAAGATGTGCCACGCTGATAGACTCATACCAAAAAAGACTGAAAGATATTTCAGTTAAAACTTTTGAGTTTTTCTTTTTCCCCTATAAATGTTTCTGATTGTTTTTCACTTCATTTTTATACATTGTAATTTCATATTGAGGGTGGAAAACACTTCTGACATGATTTATCTGGTGTGTAGACTTTTTATATCCACTGTACATAGCAAATCCTCCAAACGCTTTCATTGTAGCACTTTTGGGAAAGAAATATGTACTTAAGAAATAAGTACATCCGAGCAACAATAAGATAGCCTTGATCATGGGAGGTGTAAAAATACCACTACCAAATAGTGAACAGACAATATCATTCTGTAGTCTCATTGATTCACCCACATACTAATCCAGACCTGGCTAATCCTGGGAGCACCTCAAGCAAAAAGCCTGACGTCATACACCACATGAATCATTTGTACTCAAATGAGCATAAAAATGGTGGAATAATGGATTCAGCATAGAGGTTGGAGGAGGGGTGGGTAATGAGCTCACTTAAATTGTATTACTTGTATTAATTCTCTGTGTTCAACATTAATCTTGGTTCTAAAGAATTCTGCATGAACACTTAGATGTCGCAAATTGGCAGGTTTTTGCTTTTCGCTATTGTATTCTCATTCGACAGGCTTACATTATACCAGAATGCTGAAAAACCTAAAACGGCAGATATTAAATGATACAGATTTATTGATTTGGGCCGGCACAGAGCTTTTAGACTTGTTGAACAGAGAAAGTTGTTTCATAGAGCTCTTTGTTGCATAAATATTTCAACCCACATCAATACTGCAACATGCTTTAAGGCAGGACACCCGTTATAGCTTCGGAGTGCACCTTAAGAGCAACACATGGTGTGTTTTCATGAAGACTGCATGTATTTGAGTTTCCGTCCTGTTTCCCTTCACGTGAAATGGTTAGAAATAAGCTGCAGGCTTCTTTTCTCTAATTCATGTTGCGGTGCGTCATCATTTCTGTTATGCTGAACTGAAACGTCACCTGAATGTATCATTGACTCCAAGGACAGCGGGTAGTAATGCGACTTCATTAGAAAGCAGAATGAAACGGGACACAAGCTGCATCATGCGTCAAGGACTTCACTGCTTTTTCAAACTGAATTTGAGTTATGTTTGAAGCGCTGATTCCACATTATCCACATCTCCACATTATTTAATATCTTTTACATTACATTTACATTTAATATCTCCTTAACTGCCTAACATTTTATTACTGCTTACAGAATTGTCAAATATTGCATTAAAAATGATATAAAAATAAATTCACCTCTCAAGTTGACCACTGGAGTCAGGATGTTACCCAGACGCCAAACTCATGGTGATACTCAACTGTTCCACAAAGCAGTTGAACGTGACGAAGTCTCCGAGTGATGGGATCACAAAAGACCAAAAGGAGCAGTCTAGAAGTTGAAGAGAAGTCTTGGCCTGATCCCATACTGAGCAAGAACATACTGCTGCACACTTACTTTGGAAGATCACAAGAACACAGACCTTCCCAGTGGTCTTGTCACCTGGCCCAGGGTTGTGCAGCCGTATGCTTCCTAGTCTATTTTTGTAGAAAATGGGAATAACTAAACTAAACCGGTGGGAGGCACTACGATAACAGGTATCAAATCTATGGAGTACTCTGAATGAAGGGTATCATCTAACCGGTAATCACTTGCTATCAAGGGTCAGCTTGATAGCAAGGAGCTCTTGGTTGTCAACATTACAGTTCCTCTCTGTAAACATTAGTTTTTAGGAGAAGAATGTAACCAATGTAAATTTGGAAAGATCTCTTGATAGCATGGCTCAAACCCTAATAAGCTCCAGCTACAACTGACATGAAGGTATTTGGATTAGAAGTAAAAGTACTATGATTGAAGCATGTTTTGGGCAGCCAATAATTCTTCTCCAGGGGATTCTATGCAGAGAACCTTTATAGAGCAAGCTTAAAGGTGCTGATAGAGTACTGGAGAGCCAGTAGAAGATTCTTCTAACCACAAGAGGAAAGAGATAGGTGAAATCAACACTGCTGAGCTTTAATAACCAATGTGTTTACATTAACCTTGACAGTATCACATGATGGATGCACTTCTCCAGGGTATTGCAGGGTATATATGACCATGAATAATCTGCTGAGCAAGTTACATTTATGAAAACCTGAAACATAGAGGGGGTACTGGCAAGACCATAAGGCATGTCCTGATATTTGTATTGTCCTGAAAGTGTTCAAAAAGCAGTTTTTAACGTACCCCCTTGCCGAATGAGGTTGTACACACTTTGTATATTCAGGGTGGTGTTGCTGTGTGCTCTGCTGCTGGAGTGTGGCAGGTACCAAAGGGAAGGGTATCTGTACATGTGAGTAGATGGAAGTGCAAAGGTGTGGCATTGGGCAGTAAGTCTAGAGCAAATGCAGGGCTGAAGTGTAGGCAGTTCTGTAGCCCTGGTCTTGCTGAACATCTTACGAGGTATCTCTCTGTGGGTCATGGAAATGTAGAACTTGTTTTTGGATCCACAGATGCCCAAGAATGATGGTATGTTTAAGTTGAAGAGTGAAATTATTCCTTTGTGATGAACTTCAGAGGGCAAACAAAGGATTGGTAAGCCAAATGCAGATCTATAAAGCTCCTAGCCTCACCCTGAAATAGAGCCTTCCATTGTTCTATTGTGGGTTGAACTGGTGAGTTGATCGGGGAATATTAAAATGACTCATCACAGGTATAGTGCATGACTTTTGTGAAGCTGGGTGAGCTCTACAACATACATGTAGATGGCCTGATCAACAGAGTCCTGCCTGTAGCCACCTCCAGTTGGGTTTACCTCCCAAGACAAAGCTGGTTCAAGATGTTCACAAGAGATTATTGAGAGAGATGATGGTGACCTTTAAATGTAGAGGTTGTTGCTGTCACAGAAGCTGTAGATGTAGCTGTTCAACTTCCATCAGCAGTATCCACTGTTAAAGGCATCTTCTGTAATAGCGATGCAAGGATTCCACAACTATACCAGCACCTGAAAGGAAATTATAATATACAACCCAAAACAGAAGAAAACACAAGGTAACATGAATAACATTAAAAACAAAGCTTGGCTTCTGTCAACCTATAAACACAAATGTCAACATGCTAAAGAATATATTAGCTACACAACAGACCAATGACTTACATTTGCTCATATTGCTCAGACAGAGAGTCTTCTTCCTTTTCTTGACAGTTATATTTTTACACATCTACACTTAATATATTCTTATATCCTCGAGCAAAATTATTTGTACCTGAATATCTTCACATAGTATAATCAGCAAGTCTAACCACTGAGGATCAGTATCAGCAGGTCTCTCTACAGGGGAAATGCAGAAGGCACACAGTTGGATCACATAAAAATAGACCTGTACAAAGCTGATGGCATCTTGAAAGAAAGAGGAAAAAAGATTAGACTCAGTTGATTTGCAAAGGAATACAGGTTCTGACATGTCGAGGTGTTAAAATACAACTCTTGTACACTCGTGTACATTTTAAGGACTGTCAATGTAATTTTAGTTACAATTAATACACACATTGCACATTGAGTAATAGTACAGATACAGTAATTCAAGTAGTTTATTGGCAATGGTATAGTGGTAAACACTGTAAAACAGAATTGGAATAGTTTGCTTTTCATCTTACAAAAATACCATACAGCGACAATACACGTGAGCACATCTGAGCTTGAGTACAAAAATAATCAGACTATTCGCATATGGGTGGATAAATTTGCACTAGTCATGTATAGTGGCTGTGATGTGCCGTGTACTGGATATTGCATGTGCAGCATGCATAATGCACTGAACTGTTTGCTTCACGTCGACAATACACAAACACAGATTAATTTACACAACATCCAGTTCTTCAGCTGTTCATGTGTGTAAATGGTACATTGTTAAAAAAGCTCATTTAATACCTTTTTACTAATCTTAATGAAAACCTGTACAGCACCACGGATGGAAACTTTTGGCATCTTGTCGTTTTGTGACAAAATTTACACGGCCAAGTACACAACGTATATCTGAACTAAAACTTGAACACAGACCAAAGCCACATTATACTCTGTGAGGGCGTACATTCTTCTTGGCAATGAATGAGAGGTCATTTGTATTGTTTAAACATTGACAAACGCTTTAAATAGTTGTGAAATGAAATCTCATTTTAATGTATCGTACAAAAAAAATGAAACTGTAAGTTGAAGTTATTTTACACAGTACCTGAACACAATGGCTGTAGAACACAAGCTAAAAAAAAAAAAAAACTTTTAAACTTAAAGTGTTGAGATAACTAAGCTGGGTTCTGTGACCCGAACTAGCTGCGAATTAAACATACTCATCATTTCTTTAACTGAAATACTCCCACTTTACAGCAAATACTTTCCACTAAGTAATCCACTGCAATCCACAAACAAAGCAGAAAGAACATACCACAGTATATATTAACTTCGTTATTGTGTTCGTGATGAGCTCAGAGATGACACAAGTTCTTTAAGACAATGATACTCAAACTTTAGACATATTTTAGACAACACTTTATTTGAAGGCTATTAATATAAGGATTTTTTTTATCACTTCCATAAGCACTGAATGAGATTTAATAATACATACGTATGTATACAAGGCTTGTGTTAGTATTCAGAAGAACAAAAAAAAGTTAAGGGGTATGAAGAAAATGACACATGAATAAGCACTGAATAATGCATTTAGCAGATTATCTCAGGATTATGTCAGATAATTGACAGTAAATCAGCAACCCGTTTAAAGTAATGCAAGATAACTGATTACTTCAGAAAACTACAAATAATTCAGAGCAAAAAATGCTGAATTTTTATGTACCCAAACTTAAGTGGTAATCAAATAACTTGACTACTGACCCAAGCCTTACATATGTACTCATGCATTATTCTATATTTATGTTATTCAGTGTTAATACATGTAGTTAGCCTTCAAATACAGTGTTATAAAACGTTCTTTAGTGTGTGCTTTATGTACAGCATGTGGTTTGGACTTGTTGTTCTGTTTGCTAGACACAGACAAGAACATACAGGCTAGGCTGTGAGAAAAGCATCATCTTGAAAATACAGCCATGGCATTTTTATTCTACCATAAATACACAGTTATTCTAACCCTGGATTTTAATCTACACTAAACATCAACATCGACATTTTGGATCCGTTTTTGACAGATCCGGTTTTACTTCTTTTCTTGGATGTAAACTTCCAGCTTGGTTTCGCCGTTTATCGCTGAATGGGATCTGACGTTGAGCCATAAAAATGTCTGGTCACGCTACAGCTTTAAGTGATAAACCAACGCAAACACAATCGCAAAGAACACAGACTCTGCTTGTATGACAAGGAATGATACCTTATGGGAATGATAATGATAGTGCAGAGAAGGGCATTCAGCTTATAAATACATCACGTCTTTCTTGCTCCTTCACACACACACACACACACACACACACACACACCACACACACACACACACCATACTGTGTAGTTTACACACCATACTGTGTAGTAACTACACATACTGTGTAGTTTGGAAAATCATTCACAAAATATGCAAGGTGTCTGGGAGAAATGTCACATTTTCTCTCTACAGTGTATCTCCATTTAGATTTTGGATAGTCAACAATCCACTTTTGGTTGTTATTTGTTCATGTAAGAAGAAAAAAACAGAGTCCCAGCAGAGAAATAAAAGCCTTCTGGAATCTCCATGATCTACACAATCAGTGCGGTTTCCTCTGATGAGTATAAATTAATCATGTTGAATCCAGATCCTGTTTATACAATAGTGTTTACTTGTCCTGCTGCTGTTGTCTCTCTGTATCGCACATTTTAGTGTATTTCCTCCTTTGACACACATCATTCCCTCAATGTGGTAATGGTTATGACCCAAACACTAGAAATCAAGCCTAGTGTCTATTCATTGTTAGTAGACACGGACACTGGATGCGGTCCATTCTTAAAGAATAAATCAGTGGTCAAATGGATTCCCATAATGCACAAGGGTCAGTTAGTTTTACCACTGAGACGCTATCTGAAATTCCCTAATATAGTGCGCTGTATGTATGTACTTATGTAGTTTTGTTATTTTATTGTCATGCCCGAACCCTTAGCTGAGCATATTAGCTAGCAATTGTGAAATCCCACAATTCTCTGCAGTAAGTTAATGCCCAAACTGTGTAAACTAGGGTACAGAATACACACAATACACTTTGCTAATGTTGAGAATCGGGAGCTGGGTGCCATTTCAGGGCAGGAAATGTTTGTATACTAATGCGATATTAAATATATTCTTTGCTGCTCTGTCTGTAACATTTAGCTAGCTAGCTAGTTCTGAGACGTGTTCCTGCAGGAAACACACTAAAACGTGCAGAATATGGCAGTTGATGGAGCAGGTTTGGGAAACACTGCTGTACAACATAGTGGGTCCCTCAAGCACAACACAATCACATTCAGTTACACAGCTGTGAAGTAGAGAAGTAACTCCACATACTTAAGTTATGGTGCTGTGTACTTTCTTCAAAGTAAACATATGACAACATATTCCAAATTAAGAGCAACACTGATAACATGAAGCAGCAGTGATGTTATATAATGGAGAGTTCAGCTTCATTACTAATTATTTAGTCCTATTTGGGAAAAGAAAACATCAAAAACAGCATAAAATGTGGGAATATAGTAAAAAGTTTTTTTTCAGTGTATTGTATACTGTAGTGTATTACTACAAACAATAATTTCAACATGTCTGTACTGAGAAAAAGAACAGAAAGTGTGTTTAATCTAGACTCACTTATAATAAAGTTTAAGGGCAGCTGCAGAAGTCCATCAGTAAATGTTTAAATACATGAATATATAACACAAAGTTTTATTTAACACTTCAACACTGGAGAAATGCAGTAAAAAAAATACACTTTCCCAAAGGTTTTGTGGTTTCTACCTGCAAAACATATCCACAAAACCTGTATATATTTCTCTCTGAAAACAGAAAGCAGTCGCATCCCTTAAAGGATTAATTATGCAGATTTACACAGACCTGAAACTAAACATTTCATGAACGTTGCCTGCAAAAATACATGATTTGCATAAACATTAATTGTTCTAATTAAACAACTACTCTTGCATTCTATTAAGTTTGGAGTGAAGAGTTCTTTTAAAATATTTATACAGATGCCTGTCTTTGGTAATGGTTAATCATTTTTATTTTATTTACACTTATGTAGTCTACTTTTTCTCTCAGTACCATTTAGGCTTTTGAGCCGTATCCATCTACATAGGGCCAATACTCATGCTGTTTCGTGTTGTTTTTACCACTTTGAGAACCGAACTATTGCGTATTAATACTATTGCGTAGAATATTTTTACCATCCAAAATCAAATCACTCAGCATCTTTGTGCAGAATAGCTACTGAATCACTTGAGTTGCCAGAACTGATTATAATGTACTGTAATAAATAAGTGTGTGTACATGCATACTCATAATCCAATTATGATCTGATTGACTCGATGTTATCCCAAATTGGATTAAAGTCTTACTGGATTTCAAGAAATCTGATAAAGCCATCAGAATTTTGGGCCTGTCAAATGATCAGCTCATGTACAGCTGGAGTTTTCAGATTACTTGCAACACATGTGCGTTTAGTGTGCTGATTGTATTATTGCCATCTGATTTTTTGCAGTTTGTTCTGTATGCACTCACTGGGCCTCACTTATCAAGTTGGATACAAACAGATTTATTCGTAAATCGTTTGATCAATCGTTTACACAAGAAATTTGGTATTCATGAAAATGCCGTAAATTCGGGGGGGGGGGAAACGTTCGTAACCTACTCGTGCTCCTGAGTGTGTGTAAATTTACGCAGAAGAAGACTAACTAATGTAAACCTCGACTTGATCGACTTCAAATCATATAATTTGCATGGATTACTGCACTTTTATATATGGAACATACTGCTGAGTCTAAATGGCGTATTTTTATATCGTTTACAGCGTTTAGCATACGCTCTTATCCAGAGCGACTTATCAAAGTGCTTTGGAGCCTCACATCCTCATGCTAGTTCACTAGGTCCAAGACAAAGAACATTTTGTGAAAACCAGTCATTTTATATAAAGAAAATGAGCCAGCACAACCCTGCTGAAAAAAAACCCCACAATAGAAACCTTCATAGAATTTGTAATGGTTTTAATGGTTATAATGGGAATTATAGAATGGAATATAATGGAAACTGTAATGGTCCTTGTGGGCCTCTACTGTTAATGTGTTGCCTTCTATTGGTGGCATGTTATGTCTAGTGGATACAATAATGGTAATGGTTTTAATGGTTAGCTGATGGTTTGTAATGGTTTGCATTAGTAGTGGAAACCATTAGAATTTCTGTAATGGTTTCTGTTGTTTTTTTCAGCAGGGTAAACCATGAATTAAAATAAAAAAGACAAATTCAAATCAATTATGAAAAATAAATGGTATAGTATAAACGGAGGGCCGGTCTGTCTGCGCATAGCTGTAAGCCGTAAATAAATGCCTCAGCTGATGGAAGATTTAGCCCTCGGTTATTGTTATTATTAATATTATATATTATTCATTCTTTGTATTGGCAAAGAAGTGAATCTAAATCATTTCCACTTCTGCCTTTCAGCCTTTTATCCTGAACGTTCATTTTTGGCTCCCAGCTGTCTGTGCACTTGACCTTTTATGGAGTTGTGTGGGCGTCATACATGCAAATGAGCCATGTCGAGAACGCACTTCGCACGTGACAGGTGAACACCACACGCACGCAAGTATGAAGAAAATCAGCCTTTCCGAAACTTTTGTAAATCCGGCGGTAAATTTGAATTAGTAAATGAGGCCCATTGTTTGGCTGATATTTCTAACACTGGTTACAGCACATCACCGCAACCGCATGTCACTGATGCAACAGTTAAAACGAAATTTATGTTGTTATATGGAAATACCTTTTCAACATTCAGTTCTGAGCCAGACGTAGCTCATATCCCTAGAGAATGTGCTGTGGAGTGCGTGTGGAACCCTCATGCCATCTGAATTGAGAGGAACTTCACAGAATTCTGCACCCATATCCTGATGCGTACGACACACAGCATGAGCGGATCTACAGACGATTATTGTCCTGTGTCAGGTGACTCTGCTGAGCTATATGGTGATGGACGAGTCGTCGTGGCAGGTGGAGGCTCGCTGAGTTTTAGGGCTACACCGCGTCAGCATGGAAATCTGAGTGGAAAAGTTGTTGCCGTTGCTGCCTATAGACGGGTGCTGGTACTTAGTGCCGGAGCCCAGGAACCTCTGCAGATGCCACCTTCTCCACTTCCTCTTTATCTCAGCCTGAACCTGAGAAACAGCAGAGAGACAACAGTCAGGATGGGATTATGAATATGAGCAGTGTTGGGTAAGTTAATCAAAAAAACAAATCCGCTACAGATTACTAATTACTACTTTAAAATTGTAATCTGATTACATTACTGATTACTGCATGCAAAAAGTAATCAGATTACTTTCAAAACCTATCAAACTGACAAAAATACACTACAAAGTGAAACTCATAGTTCTTTCAGTAATTTTAGCGCGCATCAATATATGACGCGATCAGAAAAAGTTGGATTTATTATAA
The DNA here is from genome assembly GCA_024331685.1 of Stegophilus panzeri. Lineage (NCBI taxonomy): Eukaryota > Metazoa > Chordata > Actinopteri > Siluriformes > Trichomycteridae > Stegophilus > Stegophilus panzeri. The sequence goes on along the minus strand of JANDJT010000131.1, from coordinate 6,659,982 downwards.
AACTTGCCTCAGGTGTTGTCACTGTTTGTAGGACAACCAGATGGAGAAAACAATTTTTCTAATTAGGCTAGTTTGGTGTCGTTAGCCAAGGGGAGGCACAGCTAAGCTATCACTGTATGGGTTTAGCTGCTACAGTGCCATGCAAAGTACATTAACTTTCCTTATGCTCTGCTCATATCGTGTTCACGTAAACTGGAACTCATGTAGACATTTACACACCTGTGTTTTCCTGCTCAGTATCAGAGGATGTTACTGTTTCAGTTTCAACCCCTTCACTGGTTTAAAAAAAAAAAAATCGGCATACAGTATATCCATTTTTCCTCACTCTGACTGTGTGAGCTAATATTTGGAAGAATCGAGAGACTGTCAGCCAATACGACACGAGCGTTTCCACGTATTTTCCTGTAAACCCTGTCTGATTGGTCTCGCCTCCATTCACTGAAGATATAAAATTACAGGCGGTCTTCTTTTACTGACGTTCAGTTACATAATGACGAACCGCACCAAGTGGAAAATTATTCGGGGCTAAACATGATTTATTTAAAAAATGCATTTTAGTTAATATTGTATAAATGTGTAACGCAAGTAACGTAATTCTATCAACATCAGTAACTGTAATCAAATTACATAAATTTTAAATATAATGCGTTACATTACTGCGTTATCAGAAAAAGTCATTCGATTACAGTAATGCATTACTTTGTCGCTTTGCGACTTTGCGTTACACCCGACTCTGAATATGAGTGTGTAGATTTTCACATACCCAGTTACGCCAACTGAGTCCGGAGTTACTTTTATTAGCAAGCTCAAAAGGTTAGACATGCTCTGTTTAATTTATTCACACGTGCCTCATTAATGTGTCTAATGAAAATGTGTTGAACATGAAAAGTCCATCCAAGCAAAGTTTTTCTTTTCAGTTCATCTTTAGAACACATTGTTGTTTTGTTTTTCAAGGCAGCTCAGTATCCCAGAATTAACAAATCAAATTAGGAAATAGGAACGAAACTGGAATCTAATAAGAGCCAAAGTAAAATTCACAGACCGCACCCAACTTTTAGAAGAAAAAAAAAAGTCAGAAGTCAAGTTAAAGCTGTAAGAATAAGACACTACCAGTCTAAACTTTGCGCAATTATTTACAATGAACATATGACAGCGGGACATTTCTATTATGGATTCATTCTAATGCCTCGTATAAGGAGTCCAAATCATTTAAAAGCTACCTACCTCTCCATTCAAGAAGCAGTAGAGGACAGCCACCACAAAACCCTGTAAGTAGAGTAAGGATATCTTATATACACCCACATCAGGGAGGATTTTTTACATGCTCATTCATTGAACACAGCCTCCTGGGAACTAAACAAATTGATTACACTGAGCTGTATGACTTGGGATGCCTGTCAGTTCATTTATTCATGGAACGTGACTGTGACAGCGTAATTAGTATGTGGGAGGCCATTCCTCTCCGACTCATGCAGCAGACAATAAGGAAAGTTGACACATCATGGTTTCTCAGACTGCAACACCCTGGAGATGCTGCCTAAATCACGCAATTACGCCTTCTGCTGAGAAGCTTAGTTAAAACAGAAACAGAGGGTGAAATTAGGAAACAAGCTTGGCTGAAAGACAGTCAAAGTGTGTGGCATTGAGATACTGAATCTGTGCAATGAGTCAAAAAAAACAACCTGGGCGGAGTTTTTTCTTTTACTTCATCTCGTAAATTTAGGTCACGACACACGAAGCCCCTGCTGAAAAAAAATAATAATAAAAAAAGCCTGGACTCTACGACCATACCTGGAAGGAACCCAGGATGAGGTCAAACACCAGCCTTAGCTGTCTTTCGACGTGTTCTGGGATGAATGCAAATATGATGAAGTTTATCCCGAAGAGCGGAATCAACAACAGCGTCGATTTAGCCAGCCTCCTGCAGAGTGAGAGCAAAACAAACAGACAGCTTTGGGTGAATTTTTTTTTCTTTCATCTGTAATCTGGAAGCATTAGGAAGCTGGGGTACATTTTCGAAAACCCGGGTAAGGTGTTATCATGAAACAGGATAACAACAACAGCAACGACGGGATGATACTGTAGGGGCTTTAAGACAGATTCGTCCTGCATCATAGAAAGCTACGTAAGGACAAAGGACTTTAAGTCACATGGATAGAGCTGGCATGAGCCACTGACATTTACGGAAATGCAGAGAGCTGAGCTGAGCAGCTGGGCACTGGGGAACGACTCAAATGTCTTTCTTCTTGAAAGAAATTAAAATTGCATTAAAATTACATAAAATAAAATTGTTTAAATGAAACACACATGTTCTGTCAACTGGAAAATGCACAGAAAACACATTAACAAAAAAGTACTGATAGCAAATAAGACACTCACGAATACTGATTTGATTCATTTCTCCCGATGTCGGGGCAGTTGATCTTCTGTCGCAGTATGCGAATTATACAAATAAACAGGATGAAGTTCATCTGTCATTGGAGAAAAAAACAACAGCATGACTTGTGTGCTCGTTTACTCAGTGCCATGTTCCATAACTGATGCTACAGCATAAAACTAATCTATTACCCAAAGCACAAAGTGTTGGTTTGTCACAAAAACTAAAGCCGCAGCCTATTAGCAGAGATACAGGAAGCCCAAAACAGCAGGACTAATGGACTCTTGTTCAATAATGTTAGAGGAAACCTCAAATGTGCGATGTGCATGGAACAGCTGTTTCTCTGCTGCACTTTGACAAGGGGATGAGTGGGTGGGTGGAAGTGAGAAGTGTCTACTCTATCCTTGTATGCTTCAGCCACAAATCACAGGCTTGCTGGAGAGAGCAAATCCCAGACATCATAAAATTTGCATAAACATTTAACTAGGGAAACAGATTTTCCAACGGTGGCCAGGCACATCCTCCACGTTCCCCTTCTGTCTCCCCCTGCAGAGGATGATGTATGTAGTTAAAGGCTTTTATTGTGTAAGAGTATGTTATTAGTGCCAAAAGTAATTTGTTTACGTTCTTACAAGACTTCAAATCTATGATGCTGTTCCCCCTCAAATACTCTCCAAAGTCAGGGGTAATGGACAAATTTTCCTGCAAAGTGGCTGCTAGTTGTATCATATTTCTCCTACTGTCAGGAAGTGCTGGTCCATCTTTAAATCCCTGTTAATTTGAGGACGTCCTGTTTTCTTATTCAGTCCAATCTGTAGGTCACATGGCCAGACCACGGAAACTAAGCACATCGTCAATATTTTCAGTCAATAGACACTGATTTTGTCAGCTTGCAGTGTCGGTTGACAAGCATTGTTTTAAAGCTCAGTTGGATTGATTGGTGAGTGCAGTATATGATACGTGTTTGGTTGAAATTTGACTTCTAAGTCGTGATAAGTTATCAGGATAAGCAAGAAGTTTGTGTTTACAAAAAGTTTCGTCCAAAATCATTGAATAGGCCAGACTGTTTCCGACAGATTATTTGTGAATTTAGAAGAATACAAACTGTGAATCTGGGCACAAAGGGGGAAAAAAAATAACTTCAGTAACTATAAGTAAATTATATTATTTTTCTGTGAAACAAAAAACTATAGCAACATTTAAAAATGAATTCAATTCAATTCAAAGTAATTTCGATAGAAATGTCTCTCCTCTCTCTCTCTCTCTCTCTCTTTCTCTCTCTCTCTCTCTTTCTTTCTGGATCCTTCTTCACTATATGATTCATGTCTAGTCCAGCCATTTTCATCTTGATTTATTTTGTCCATACTGGGTGTGAAAACTTCACAAACTTGGTTGAACTAAGAAACCTTCAAACAAATCAAAAAGATCAGTAATGAAATATTCTGCACAGCTTGAAAGAGTATTAAAAGTAATAATACTGGGAATAACATCACATAATCATAGTAATATTTTCATATGCACTTATAGAATGTAGCGCTATAATTTAACTGATGTAAAGATTATAAGTAATGTCTGGGACATACCTTGCATGTTATATTTAAATACCAAACTTCTATGCATGTAGAATCACACTTGTTCCTACTGTGCAATAAATGCAAAGAATGTAATGGGTAAATACACTCACTGGCCAGTTTAATAGGAAAATTAATTTAAATTTTTATTTTTACATATATTGCGCTTTTAACAGTGAACATTGTCACAAAGCAGCTTACAGAACTAAATACATTCAGGATATAAATTTTAATGTATGAATTTATCCATAATGAGCAAGCCAGAGGCGATGGTGGCAAGGAAAAACTCCCTGAGACGATATGAGGAAGAAACCTTGAAAGGAACCAGACTCAAAAGGGAACCCATTCTCATCTGGGTGACAACGGATAGAGCAACTATAAATAAATTCCTTCTATAACTGTGCACTACATGGTCAAAAAGTGCAGTTGTATAACCAGGAAATTCAATACAGTTTTCACATGATGGAGACTTGAGTGCAAAACTGTTCATGGCAATTGCAGTCCTAAAGCTATCAGAGCATAACTATTCATATGAATTGTGGTCCAAAGCCATCTTCATTTTAAGTGGTGCCATCCTCAATAATCTCAATGATCTTCAGGCTGTCCATGTGGGGCCATCATCAAGAGGTTCTCAACAAGTTCTACAGTATCACCTACTAAACTCTGAGTACTGATGTACAAACCTGGTAGCACTTACACAAGTTATGTACCTTAAAATGCAATATGCAAAGTATGTAGCAGAAATTACTTAGAATGACCATAAATCTAACTGAAATAGGTGCATACCGGACTGGCTACCACTGTGTTTTTCAGACACAGTGCACTATAGCAATCCAGTTGTCTGCTGCACTGAAATCAATAAACAGTTTCATATTTTTGTCCTCAGGGAAATATGAAGCTAAATTAGACATCTCTTACTTATATCTAATAAACAAGGATAAGGTGACAATACACTGAGATGATCAGCTCTATAACTCAATGACAGATAATCCAATATAAAATACACCTTCAGGTTATTCAATTATTTTTTATCAAGGGCATTATATAACCTTTGATTGAGCTGTAAATCGATTTTTTTCTCCAACCTTGAAAATGAGTGATCTCACCAGTATAGACGCTAATATGGGCGTTTTGATGATCCACCAGAACGGGTCTGAGTTCTCGATAAGTTCCCAGCACCTGATAAAAAAAAAAAGGGGGGGGGGGGGGAAGGGGGATGGTGTTTTTATGGCTGAGTTAAAATAACCTCAGAGCATGATACTTAATAACATACATTTTTAGAGGCAGTTGGCTCAATTACCAGTATTCAATTACTCTCAGTAAGTCGCTGTGAGTTTGTCAGTTTGAATTAACTTCAGGTTTAACCTTGTAGGAGAATTTAACCTTATTTATTAGGTTTATTGTGTGTGGTGATTTATGAATATGACATACCCAACGTCATAGAAATAGGCTTTGGCAAAGCTCCAGGCTGTGATGAAAATCATCGGCCCTCCTAAAAGAAAAATAATGTGCAAAAGATTTGAGTGATTTCCTGAATTCTTTTCATCAGTAATCAGGTGCATAAGCCAAATTTAGTGATTTTGCGATCACAGAAATTCCGCAATATCAAGGAAATTCCGCAATATTCGCAGGAGTTTGCGATTTTTCAAAATTACCGCAGACTTTCCGCAGATTTGTGTCGAGACGCATAATGTGACGTCATCACAACGCGCCATGTAACGTCAACACATTGCGCATTCAGCCAGAGTCTTCTTCAATTCACGTGCGTCGAACATGAATACAGCCAAAAGATCTCATTTACCAACAAACATCACTGCGAAAGACTGTGCAAAATTATTTAGTGCAATTGCAATTTTGCCGATAGGAGTAGTTTTCCACAAAAAAACCCCACAAAAAACTCCGCAAACTGCATCGCAAATTTGGAAGAAAAGAAAAACGATGCAAAATCAAGCATTTTTGACCGCAACAATCACAAAAATATTCCTCGTAAATCCTGTATGGACTGGTACAGGAATTTCCACACACTGCTGCCAGTGGTATTGAGCCTAGGATATTTCGCATAAAATCTGGATTAGTTTTACAAGGGGAACTGGAGTAATGTATTGTAATTATTACCAGAATGGGAT
>JANDJT010000131.1:6621150-6639346 GCA_024331685.1 Stegophilus panzeri | reverse complement strand
TTCTTTAAAAAGCTCTGCGTAAGAGCTAGCAGTGTTCAGCAGGGATTTATTTATTTATTTATTTATTTATTTATTTAAATAAAGCTGCTGAGCTCAACTCCACTGACGATAGCAGGGTCAGAACACATTCGTCTGTCATATAAAAATACTGCCTTTTCCTGATGTTGCCTGAGATAACATTATGATCTTCATCCATCATTCAGTACACCTTCCTAGCATATTTTCTCCCTGAAGATCTTTCTTTCCTATCTCGAAATATAATTAATGTGTAATTATTTCCCCTGTGTGCAGAACAGCTATATGATTCACCGCTATGTCTTGTACGAAATGTAAGATTTAACGTAAACGTTTTTAAATGGCTCGGCTTACTTGACAGACAGTGTGTGCACCGTTGCCTAATGGTATTTCCAATTCATATACTATGGTTCAAAATAACATGTTAACAATGAAATATCAAAATGGTTAGGTTTAAACGTTTGCATCTCCCCTTCTGAATGTGAATAACTTGTATGTTTCTTTCGTAACCCTCTACACACTGTTCTAGACATATAGAAGGCCAACAAATTAGAGGAAAAAACAATATCAGTGAGCCCTCGTGCCCTGTGGATGGGGCGGAGTCATCCTGGAAGAGGCCACTCCCAGCAGGATAGAAATGGTTCATCATAGCATAAAGGTGATCAACATCATTGTGATCTGTCTGTATCTCCCATTTTAGATCAAGTCTAGAGACTGAGAGGATCAAGACTACATTTTTAACCTGCCTTTGTATTTATTTAATTGTATGCTTTATTTTATGCATTTTTAACATATTATTTTAAATAAATGAATGGCAAAATACAGGTTCACTTTATTTTTTCCCCCTGTTCAAAATCAATGGGTAATGCAAACATTCAGCCTCAACTGTGTTTCTCCTGAACCTTTGAGAGAAAACGTCAATACAGCAATATGTATAAAGATATAAATGGTTTTGGCATAAAATGGTCATTGGTAACCTCCATCACAGCGCTGTATGACTCTAGGAGATGGCTCACCACTGAGGACCTGGCATTTCCTGGCAATATTTCTTGAGAATGCTTTGTTGTCAAGTGCTCAGTGTAATGGAGTATAATGTGCCACTTTGCTCTGTGCCAGGAGAGTGACAGACGGCTAAAGAGCAGGAGATGAACTGCTGAGTCAGAATGAAAGAACATTAAAACTCAGCTGCTGAGGTGTGAAGGGCACGGTGAGGGAATGAAATATAAAGAAAAAGAAATGATTTCCAGGCTGTGTGTTTGCGTGGGCTCTCAGCATAATATCTCAAGATCGTAGAGGCAAAAGTGAATTTCATGTCTGAAGAGTCTTTCAATATTTTCTAAATATATTTTTTTAAATGTATGTACACTGTCCACTTTCTAAAAAAAAAAAAAAAAAAACAACCCAAAAAACCACAATCAAACTGTAGTTTGACAGACACTCGGACTTACATCATCAACAGTGCCATTAGGATTATACCCACAATTCTCAGAAATCATTATGGGGAGCACTTCAGTCCAGCCATCTGCTGTGCAAGTCTTGGAGAGATTACCTGAATGACAGAGACAGAGTGGAGGACATGAACAACACTGAACATATATATATATATATATACACTAGTTTGTACAAACAGAAATGTATTTATTGTTTATTCTGTGTACTCAGAAAATGAAGACGGGGGGTGTTTTCTAAACTAAACACACACAGAATGTGTCAGTGTCTTTCTCTGAGTTGAATCAGTCCTGTTCTGGACAATGTCTTCAACCAAACTGATTAAGTCCTGTACTGTACAATGTCTTGTACAGAACTGAATCATTCTGGTTCTGGACATTGTCCTCTATGGAACTGAAGCGTTCCTGTTCAAGATATTGTCTTCTTCTGAACTGAATCAATCCTGTTCTGGATAACGTTTTCAACAAAACTGAATCAGTTGTCCTCAACTGAAAAAAATCTGACTTGTTCTATGCGAGGTCCTTTACTGAACTGAATCAGTCCTGTTCTGTACAATGTCTTCTTTTGAATCAAATCAGTTCATATCTGTACAATGTCTCCTTTTCAATTGAGACAGTCCTGTTCTGGATAATGTTTCCTACCAAACTCAATTAGTGCTTTTCAGGACAATGTCTTCTACTGAACTGAATAAGCCCCTTGATAATGTTTTCTTATAAAACTGAATCAGTCTTGTTCTGGACAGTGCCTACTTCTGAAATAAATGAGTCCTGTTCTAGACATTGTCTTCTGTAGAACTGAATCAGTACTGTTCTGGATAATGTCTCCAACAAAACTGAATCAGTTGTCCTCAACTGAAAAGAATCTGACTTGTTCTGTGCAAGGTCCTTTTCTGAATTTAATCAGTCCAGTTCTCTACAATGTCTTCTTTTGAACTGTACCATTCCTGTTCTGTACAATGTTGGCTTTTGAATCAAATCAGTCCCTAGCTGTATAATGTCTCCTTTTGAATTGAGACAGTCCTGTTCTGGATCATGTCTCCCACCAAACTCAACTAGTGCTTTTCTGGACAATGTCTTCTACTGAACTGAATAAGTCCTGTTCTGGATAATGTCTCCTACCAAAATCAATTAGTCCTGTTCTGGACAATGTCTTCTACTGAACTGAATAAGTCCTGTTCTGGATAATGTCTCCTACCAAAATCAATTAGTCCTGTTCTGGACAATGTCTTCTACTGAACTGAATAAGCCCCTCAATAATGTTTTCTTATGAACTTGAATCAGTCCTGTTCTGGACAGTGTCCACTTCTGAAACGAATCAGTCCTGCTCTTGTCAGTTCTGGAATGAATCGGTCCTTTTCGGGCTAACATTTTCCTTTCGACTGAACCAAATCTGATTTAATGATCAGTAAAAGACCGAAGAGATGCTTCAGATTGAAAAAGAGAACAACTTGGAAAAAAAAATGAACTGCAGTGCAAAAACCTTATAAGTTCAATGAACTTGGTTCAAACTTCTTTCATTCTACAAGCTGTTTCTAGCTTTTGCCTCTCTTAAGTACTTCCTCCGTGCTACAGCCTCTGATAATACTCAAAAGAGTGAAACAGGAGTCAGATTACATCTAAGATCTGGCTGCATGAGCCATAACGAAACAGCTTTATTGTTTCACCTCCAGATTTAAATCACATGTCATAGCTTCCTGTACTTTCAGCCACACCTCCACACTGAGTGAACATTTTGACATTTTGAGTAAATAACATGAAGTTTAGTCAAGAGGGAACGTCAAGAGGGGCTCTAACAGTTATTTATCTAGAACCATCTGCATGGTGTGAAATATGGCAGGACGATATTACTAAAAATGGATTACATCATGTTTTATCGACCAAATGTTCAATGCAATATCCTACGTGAACAGTTCGTTTAGGTTTTCTTTTAAACGAATATACAGTAATGTAATTAAATAGGGTTTTGTGTGAACTTTTACAATGATGTCAGCTACGTAACAGTGGAAATGTTAAAACTGGGTGTGCTCTGCTTCACTGTTCCTGACCAGGGCCAAACAATGAAGAAAAGCAGAGACAGTCTTAATGCAGCTGTGATGACAAATGTGTGCTAGAGTTAATCATTTGCTGGATTGTCTTGCCAAGCGATTGGGGGGGGGGGAATACTACATGTATAAGATGTAGAAATACTACATCTTATAAGATTAAGCACAGTGGAGAACAATTTACAAACTTCAGCCCATATTCACATTTGGCAACTAAAGTCACCCACATTACTTTAAAAGTCATATAAAGGAAAAGTTATCCACATTACCAAGTGATTTCCTGTTTGCTCTTGAGAGTTTAAGCTGTTAAATCAAGGTCCTGCCTTCAAGCCATGAAAAACTGGGTGATAAAAAAAATACAGACTTATAAAGCACATCGCATTTTATGCTGTGAGCTTTATCATAAAAGCAGGAAAGGAAAAGTACCTTTACACTAATATACCGTCAGTCCTGACAGACAAGATAACACAAGCCTTCAATCAATTTGGGAGATTTTAGCACTGCCAAAAGTCTCCGAATAAACGTTGACAGGCTGATAAGTAATTAACAATATCTTAATATTAAGTGGCATTCATCGTGAGAAAATAATCATATTTCTCTTTAATCTTGAGGACCTTCTTTCGTCCTTTCCGTGACACAGAGTGAGGAGCGGATTTTCTCACAAGATAGACTTTGTATAATTGTATAATTGGTTGGAGGGGATTCGGGGGTGTATGCGGCACAACGTGAAGCGTGAACCCGCACAAAGTGCATTATTTTCATATTACAGCATGGTCTAGAGTGGGTTATTGTGCTTATATCACAGCGTTTTGCCAATGAATATAATGCTTAATTTATGAAAGTATGAAACTGTGAGCTTTTTAATGGTTATAGTTAGATTTAATGTTGTGGAATGTTCAAGAGACAAGTTAATTCCTGTTCTCACTTACATTATAGCCCTCACCAGCCTCTCCCTCCCTCCCTCTCTCCCTCTCTCCGTCCATCTCTCTCTCTCTCTCACACACACACTCTCTCTCTCTATCTCTCACACTCTCTCAAAACACAGCATGTCATTTTACCAAGTAACTGGAAACTATAAACTTCTCTCTGTCCTGAAGACGTTATATATAGAAACAATAACGTATTAGAACGAGTGCATTAACATTAACCTATCCTTCATGTTACAGCCAGAACTACTGTACCTTTTTGATTGAAAAGTTTACCAGAATGGAAAGCCACTGCAATGTTGTTGTTGTTGTTTTTACTTCAGTCTGGTTATTGATAAACTCATTTACTACTTGGAATTAGTGCTACAAAAAGCATTGGGCAGTCAATAGTGGCAAATACAGCTTAATTAGAATGTCAGGGCTAATTTTAAACCCACTAACAGGCAGGGTCAGTGGCCGTAAACAGGAAACACACACTCACTCACGCACACATACACACACATACACACACACGCACACACACACACACACGCACGCACACATGCATGCATGCATACACGCACACACACACACACCTACACACACCCGCACACATGCACGCATACACACACCCACACACATGCACGCATACACACACACACACACACGCATACACACACACACGCACAGATGCACGCATACACACACACACACACACACACACATGCACGCATACACACGCACAGATGCACGCATACACACACACACACACACATGCACGCATACACACACACACGCATAGATGCACGCATACACACACACACACACACATGCATGCATACACACACACGCAGCACAGATGCATGCATACACACACACACACACACACACACACACACTATTGCAGGAGAACATCCATTAACACCAGATTACTGATTCATGTGTGATGAGAGTGTGAAAATCTGAGCACATATTCCAGACAGGACTCTACACAAGAAATGAAAAGTCTTGCCCCATGATGAACACTTTATCTGGATAAAATGAATCAGGACAGCTCATGAGTCATCTAGCAGATATCCCCAGAAGAAGCTGAAATAAAATGACATCACTACCAATCTACACTGTCTGCAAAAACATCATTATTTGAATATTTAATCATTTATTTTGCTCTATATCCCAAAGTATCTCTCTCTCTCTGTCTCTCGCTCTCTCCCTCCATCCTTCCATCCATCCCTCCCTTTATAAGATTCCCAAATCTGCAGTTATGGCAGAATTTGTGCTTTCTTGATTACTGACAAGCATGTACATGTCTTAACACATGATTAAACCATTATGAATTGAATAAAAAATAAAAAATAAATAATTTATGGGAACGAAAAATCAAAGACGACATCATTAAGCAAACCTTAAGTTTACCCAAACAAATATGTGCACCGTGTGCTTATCAACGATGCTGGATTTAGTGTAGATGTGAATGAATCCTACATGCACAATACTTCCTTCACTTATTTTTTATCCCTTTTTTTCTTCTTTTATTCCCATTTACTTTCTTTACTCCGAAGCCAGAGAGATCCTTTAATTCATTAATCCTGACAAACAGCTGACAGCCATTTAAAGCGCAAAGTCCATTAAAATCTACAAAATATGCATGATTTTTGGTTAATCATGTCTTAATTATAAACTTATTGCAGGAAAAAAATACAGACACAGCAATTAAGGGGCCAAGCACTTTCTGACCCCCGCCCCTCAGCGACAGAGACCATAAGCCACTGGGACCATCAGTATTTGTTCCCATGGAGAAACTAAATGTGATGGCAATACGTTAAGCCGTTGCTGAGATATGGCCTCACTTTCCGTTTACCATCTTCACAAACATTTTTGTAAAAATCCCAGAAATCAGTTCTTTTTCAGCATGATCTGACAATGTAATGGTACAAATTTCACAAAGATTAGAGCCATGTTTCTAGGAAAGACACAAAAATGGTTTTGTTTGATTGAATTCAAAATGGCCTGTTTTGCAAACCATAAATTGGTTACATCAAGAACACTCGGCATCTGCTAGGGAATAATTACAAGTTCAAAAGAAATGATCAATTTTACTAATTAGCGAAATCTCCACAAGTTATTTCAGGAATAGTACTCTGGTGTTTTTACAAGTTTAAGCTGACCAAAGCACTTTTGCAAAAAGTTGGGACAGTATGGAAAACGCTAATAAAAACAAACAGGAGTGATTTGTAAATGTACTCTGACTTGTATTTAAACAAAAAACATATAAAGACAAGGTATTTGATGTTTTACCTAATCAACTGCATAGTTTTTTTTTTAAGATAAATGCTTATTTTGAGATTGATGTATGAAACACGTTCCAACTTCTCTGGGCTTGGTCTCATCTGAGATGGACAGCAGCGCAGTGGAATCGTGTTTTGTGGTCCGACGAGTCAACATATCCTACATATATTACTTGGATGGTAAAAGGACCATCCAAGCTGTTATCAGCGTCAGGTCCAAAAGCCAGCGTCTGTCATGGTATGGGGGTGTGTCAGTGCCCATGGCATGAGTGCATGAGTGCAGCATTAATGCAGAAAGATATGTACACAAGTTGCAGCAACATATGCTGCCATCCAGAGCAGAACAACACCAAACCACATTCTGCCCAGATTACAAGCCCATGGTTGCGTAAGCAGATCGTGCAGGTGCTAGCATGGCCTGCCTGCAGTCCTGACCTGTCTTCGATTGAGTAGCGCATTATGAAGAGTAAAATAAGGCAACAAAGATCCCGTACAGTTGCACAGCTGAAGAAATGCATAATGGATGAACGGGGGCTTAATAAGTGTCATTAAAAGAAAAGGCGATGTCACACAGTGGTAAACAGTCGACTGTCGCAACTTGTATGGAGTGTATATTTTCCAAAAATAACTGAAATTCACAAAGTAAAACATCAAATAACGTGTTAATAATGTGTTTTCAACATAGTACAGGGTGCACTGAATTTTCAAATGACTCTTTTTATTGTTTTTTTTGTATTTTCCATACTGTCCCAACTTTTTCGGAATTGGGGTTGTATGATCTCTGTGTTGAGCCTCACCACTAACATTTTTTATGTTAAAAAAAAGTCCTTGATATGTTACGTGGTTCGTTATAGCTATGAGTGTTTTTACTAGACTGTGATTTACAGAAGTAACACTTCAAAGTCAAACACACACACCCACACGCACCACGTCTGATCCACGTGAATGGTGATTAGGCTAATTGAGAATGACTTTCTCAAAGTGCAAAGGGAGGCACTAGAAAGCTTTTTAAGTAAAAAAAATAAATAAAATTTAAAAAAAAAAAAACACCTTTAAAATAGAAACTTTTTTTGCAGTGTGGAATGTGGACTTCTGCCTGCTCTCAATCTGAAATATTACGTAGTAGAATTTAGTCACAGAGAGTCAGGCATTACATTTGAAAAAGCAGCAGGAATTCAGTAAATAAATGAATAATCATGACAGGCTTATTAGAACCCAAAACCTTCAGCGATCCATCAACAGATAAGCTACGTATTATGCAGAGAATCATTATTTAAAGTGGTTTGCTGGTAATTAGACTTTCAGATGTTTTTAAAGACAAAAACCGAGCACCAAATTCCAGCGTTCCTCAAATACAATACCAAACAAAGACTCTTTGCATATATGCACAAGCATACCTATTTTGTTCAAGCATCTGCATTTGTGCTACATTTGAATTGTAGACTCGGATCTATTTTATTAATACTTAAGTGATAATTATTTAGCAATAACATTCTGACAGCTGAACATGAGTGCAGATCTGTACACTGCTGAATGAATGAGCTAATGGACCACTGTGCATCATTAATCAGAGCAGTGAGAATTAACTGAGACATATTGCATAAGATGCTATTGGAAAAATCAGAAAAGTTCTTCGCTGTTACGTAAGGAATGATAATGATATGATTGATAAGCGATTTGCCAACGATTGCAATGTTTCATTTATTAATGAACAACGCATCATGATTTTTAGTTCCTGTTCTCACCTCCTTTAGAGCTGCGATAAACAGTCACTCAGCTCTCTCTCTCTGTCTCTCTCTTGCTGTCTCTCTGTCTCTCTCTCTCTCTCTCTCTCTCTCTCTCTCTCTCTCTCTCTCTTTCTCTCTCTCTCTCCCTGTCAAAAAACGCAGCCAAAGTACCCCAGAAAGGAAACTACTCTGTCCTCAAGACTTTCCAGCGCTGGGAAACTTCGCTGGTTACAAAGTGCTTACACTCGAGCCTCCTTCCATAAATGTTAAATAAATGTCTCCTAATAAAAACATCACTGCATTCAATAATTATATATTTTACTTTGTTAAACAACAACATGTTTTATTTATCGGTTTATTTTTAGTCTTAGATTATATGCAGCGTCCTTGTGTATGAGCTGTTACTAGAGTTGGGGTACTTGATCCCTTTTGGACCTTTTGGACATTTTTCCGACTACAGTCGAGACCGCGTCATGTGCGACATGAAAAGAAGGACAAAAAATAAACAACAACTTAAAATTAAGAAATTAATTAACAAGAAATTCATTAATGTCTCCCTGCCTGACTCGCCTGATCGTGCGAGTACCGAATTGAGTTCTCTTTAGCGGCTTATTACACTTGGACGGTCAAATAAATACACGCACACCATGTCAAAAAGCAGGTCTGCCGAGTACTCATGCAAACACAGTGGGTTATGTCTTAAGTGAATGTAAAGAGTTGGGGGAAATATCGTCGGTGTGTCAATACAGTATATTGGATCTGTGCATTTCATCGTAAAGTGACGGAAGTCTAATAAACCTGCTGTTGTCAGTGTCATTAATGTTAATCAAACAACAAAAGACAAAGAGAAAATCCCTCACTCGCTCATTTGACTGAATAACGTCAGTAAATTTAATAACAATTCTATTCTATTTTATTCTATTTTTTTAAAAAATAATGTCTATTTTATTTTACATTTAATTGCGTTATTAAATTTCCGTAGTATTTCTTACTCGGATACCTCTGATAGACCTACCTGAGAAAGCGTATCGTTATCGTGAAATAAGATTGTAGTCGTATCGCCCAGCCCTAAACATTAGCATCTGGTGATTCCAGTCTTAAATTTCACGTAAAATGTGAAATGTACTTCTTAATGTAGTAAATATCATAAACCCTGCTGATAGGGATTTTTTTATTTTTCATTTTAGGAATTAAAATTTAGTTACAAGAACAGAGCTGTGTTCAGAAATGAGTCTGTTGTGATTCATAGACAGATTAAAAGCAGTAATAAAGCATGAAGCTTGTTGTTATGACATGCTGCTAAATGTAACTCTACTCTGTACTCTCTCTCTCTCTCTCTCTCTCTCGCTCTGCCTATATAACTGTAGGGGAGATGCATCAACTCATTGAAATGTCAACTCGAACTGGAGGACACCATATAGTGTGATACAATAACAAAACAGATTAATTTGTATTTTCATACACTTGTAATATATAAAACATTCTACATATACCTCTATATCCATTTTTTTCTTTGAAACCATTGTTTGATAGGAAACTAGTTGAGGTGCTGATGACATGAAATAAAAATATTAAATGGCAATGGCAAGATGTAATGGTGGGATTTTTTGTTACTTCTATGTTCCCATTGGTTTGTGAAGGTTAAAATGTTAATTTAACAGCTCAGTGTTGAGTTTACAATTGCAATTTCAAATCTTATTTCAATTTAATTACTTTCTGGACTCGACTCGGACTCGGCCATTAAGGACTCGGACTTGAGTCCGACTCTGCCCCTTTTGTACTCGGACTCGATTGGTTAAGGACTATAGCCAGTGTTTACTGGTCTGCTGTACTGTGGTTGAACTGTCACTTGTGAAATTATAATCTAGTAGCTGCCACTTTCTGTTCAGTAGAACACTCACATTTTCTTGCGTGTACCTGTAGTTTTTAAGTGTGCTGTTGCTGAATTGTTTAGCATGGATTTGTACGACTGTAACATGATACTTCTCTGCCAGTATAAAAACTTATTAAACATACTTACACTTAAATCACAATTATAAGTGTAGCCATTTGTACACTGCGTACACTTTATCTAAAAATATGTTTGAAAAATGGGCTTTTAACACATTAGTCATACACTGTAACACTTTCTGAAAGAAATGTCCAAAAAGTGAATTCCAAGCATGAATTTTAGTAAACTTAAAAATTACAATCAAATTTAACTTAAAATATATTACAACTTCAGGATATTACGTAATGTATTTAAATATTCCTTTAGTGCATTGTTAGAATGATAATTTTGAGCATACAATTTAAAATATACCTAAAATATATTTAAAAATAAAGTTCAAATAAGTACAGTTTAAAAATTACACGGAACTTTCACTTTAAGTATATTTCTAGAAAATATGCTACGTTACAATTATTTTAAAGTGTGTTAAAAGTGTTATTGTGAAAATAGATAAAAGCATGATGTTAATATACTTTTTATATATTTAAAGATGGTACAATTCTTTGTTAGAATATTTGCAATGTACTATCGAAAAAGCAAATATATTTGAAATACAATAAAGTATATATTTTTTTCACCAGGGTAGATCTCGACTCGAACTCGACAAATGTGGACTCGGACCCAACACTAGCTGTTACTATAGAAACAATAACGTATTAGAACGTTAATATTAACCTATCGTTCATGTAACAGCTGGAACTACTGTCCGAGCCGTGCTGTTATACGAAAATCATGCACACCTACTGACCAATCAGAATCGAGCGTTCAACCGCTCTGTGGTATAATTATTGTCTTCAAATACAACATGCTGCAGTCTAAATCCGATTTGCTGAAACACAGTACTGTTTATTACACAAAATATAGCTAGGCAGTTCACTGGATTTGATTATTCCCCTATAACAGCACACCTCGTTATGCTTTATTAAGTGTATATTAAACCCTGAATCCCTAATCATGTGGAATACCACTTCACCATATGACAACAATAAATTGACCTTTTTTTTAAACACAAGACACATTCTGACCATTTATTAAGTGCTGACTGATGTGTTGTCACTCAGTTTCACTGACACTCTAAAATGAACTCCACAAACTCTATAAAGCACTTTAAATTGTCCTCGTCAGTCAAGCGCTTGCTTTGCTTTTGAAACTGTTAAGGACACAGTTCACCCTGAAGGAAGTTCACGGCTCTGATTAATGGGTGAGTCATCCCTTCGCTCTCTTCATCTTTACCACACTTCAAATCCCGCAAGTCACCAACGACTTTTTAACCTAAAGAGAAGGACCTCACACACAGTGCACTGAATTTATCGCATAGCTGTCGCTTCTGTCAATCCGTCATTTAGGATTCAGTACACTGGCTCGGTCTACTCTTAAATGACTCTTAAACACGATCACTGATCCTTAACAAGACAGAATGACATTTCAACAATATTTTTTTTCTCTCTGATCACATATATTACAAATCAATCTCAATAGAAAGATCCTGAGACAAAGTGGAAATTGGGACATAAAATCAATGTTAGGATTGCACCAGCCTAATACTGATTATGGTAATAGATCGATAATGACATGCAACACTGGGATCTCTTTTTTTTTTAATCCACTGACATTGTGGATAATCTGTGATGTTAACTAACAACTGTTTTGTTTTTATACAAGGTCAGGTCACTGAGTGTCAATTAGAATGACTATTTCCATATTAGACTATTATAGATTAGTCATTCCATAAATGACTATTTCCGTCATTATCTCTCCTTTTCTACATACATGAGCGGACAAATGTTCACGGTTGGCTAGTGTCGCTGTCATTGACAGGGAGAGAGAGAGAGAGAGAGAGAGAGAGAGAGAGAGAGAGAGAGAGCACGGCCGGGTTTGTTCTCCTGTCTCCTAGCTACGGATGACTGACACATTGTCGGGAGATTACAAGTTTGAATAGGGTGAACGCTTTTCTGTTGTGCCACTTAGAAGCCTCAAATACACAGATGTACCACAGATGCTTATATTCCATCCGGTATTTTCCATGATTTTGACATAATTACAGTCTAGACTAATATATGTTAATCATTTTTAAGAATACATATATTAATTGAATCCTAATAGTCTATAATTAGCGATTACAATAACTTTAAATGTAAAAAAAAAATGACATTTAAATTTCATGTTCATATCAGTTACGGGATGATGGAAGCCATTTTCATGGTGTTTCATTCACACAGTGAATTTAACAGGCAGGGCTAATTGGATTATTTTATTTTTAAGAGCAGGTGATTTTGTTGGAACCCTATTACTTTAATGGCTCATCAGTGATAGCTGGCACCTGTTAATGGATGTTTATTTCAGCATTACATCAATGCTCTTCATTGGCAGAGATCGAGGATGTACTGCTTTGGATGTATGTATTGAAATAAATGCTTTCTACTTGATCATTTCTGCACCAAGGCTTCTTCATATTAATGCTCAGTAAGTCAAATCAACTTTTATTCTGTCATGTCATATATATTGTCACAAATATTGTGGCTTCACAAGACAATACACAAAGGATTCATAGAGAGCGATTACCAAAGTGTTTGGGGCAAACGACCTCAAAAGCGACCCTAAGCTTTGACCACCCTAAATTCCAGATTTACAATTTAGGAATACTACTACTGCAACATTTAAACATTTTATTATGTTAGGAACATATGGGTAACCTAAGTGACTAAAAACCACAGGAATATTCCTAGCATTAGCTTACCAGTCTAGTTGTAAGGGTGAACTTGCATGTTTTGACGCTTTTCAAAAAGGCTGAAAAGGGTGCGTCTCTTTCCGCTGTCACATCCAGCTTCAAAATATACATAATCCACACCTGGGTGGTGTGATACGGCCTGACACGACGTAGCGAAGCCTAGTTTGTACTTGAGCCTGCCAATCTTATATACACCCAGAGGTTTAAAAAGCCACATCTACTATAGTTGGGACGTCAGAGCCAAAACTTACGTCTCTGTTTGGTTTCCAAGTCGAACAGTATGATGTTTAGCAATTTCATGCACGGCGACATCAAACAGACCTTTGTTTCGCTTTAAAACTTTTCGCCATGGGCTTGATTGTGCTTTCCGCTGTGTCATGCGCTGCGTCTCAAATTCAAAAGTCTGACCTTAAATTCAAAAGTATTTACCAATCTAGAAAATCCAGAAGACTTGTACGTAAAACAGACCTTCCCGGTGAGTTTGAAGGCTAGATGAGAGGTTTTTTTTTTTAATTCTGTGTGATAGTGAGGAAGTGTGGTAGTACTCAGCAATGTTGCAACCCTAGTGTGTTTACTGAAGTTGTTGGACAGGAAAATGTGTCCTTTTCATCACTGAATTCTTGTCCTGCTGCATGTCATGATAGTGAAAAAGATTAGAATAGCACGTATGCTCTTCGTTTAAAGTGCGGCATGAATGACTGCGACGTTCCAAAATTGACAAAATCCCTTTTCATAGTTTGAGCGATATTTCTAATATTAATTTGTCAAATAAATGTATAAAAACAAAGAGAGAATGTGAATTTCTCTCGCGACCCCATTCGTAAATCAACTGACCCCCACGTGGGGTCACGACCCCTACTGTAGTTTGGAAACCTTGGGGTTAATAGTACAAAAAGTGAAGGACGAGAGCAATTTACTGCAGTTTTACTAGAGTAAACCTACAGGACAGTAACGGCTGTAAGGTCTACCAGTCTGAGATGTTGCAATTCCATAGCAGACAGTGACACAGCTGCACGGATGCTCTTTAGAGTCCGTCTATAAACTGTACCGAGGCTTCCACAAACAGCACAGCTGGGGCTCCAGCTGTCAGAGCTGCAGACTAAACAGAGCCAGTGAGAAGTGTGTCTTTCTCAGTCATCTCAAAAACAGCTTGGTTTTAACTACAAGGCCATTGAAAGGAACTGTATGAATTACGAGCCTGTGGTAAATCGTCCAACATGAATAGATCGTATGATGGATTCAAATCTTATGTCACAATGTTCCCAAAGTTAAATCATCTGACCTTCGCTTGTGTTTCTACATGCCACGGTTTTGTATTTCAGCAACTGTATCCCAAGCTTGGGGAAAATCTCTGCGGTTTCTCCCAGAACGCAGTACTATTTACTGTAGATGTATACCATTACTAGGAAAATAAACACTACTTTAAATAAGCACCACTCCATTTCTACGCTTTTATAGTGTCGTTTTGATTTGCGAAAAAAAAAATGACACGTCGAATTGCTGCGTTCCTTAAGTGCTGCTCAGCGCTGAAATAAACAGCGGTTCTGTATTGCTATCACATTCCTGCTCTTTTAGAAATCACTCTATTCACACAACCTAAGAGAAACGGGTGATGAATCACTGACCTGTCCATCAGTGGCTGAGCGCACCGTAATCAAAACCCACCAGGACCTCTTGTGAGTCACACTCGAATAAAGACGTGCCACACAGGCAGTCCTGAATGTGGATGGATTTCTGTCTAAAGAAGAGCGATGAGACGCTCGTGACGTGGTAGATAATGCCAGCCCAGAAATAACAAACACAAAGAAACACAGCAAGCAATAAGGTCAAGGCACACACACACACACACACACACACACACACACACATTGTTTGTAAGAAAATGCAGGTAAGTGAATTCCTACAGTTTACATTTATTTAGCTAGTTAGTCTCTTGTAAACAAGATCTTTACTCAGCAAATTTGACATTTCTTAGGTAATGCGTGGAAAATTGAATATGTGTGGTCTAAAAATCCGAGAGCACTAGTGAAAATGCTTCTACATTAAATTTACACAATGTTTCATTGCAAATGATATTATCGACAATAACCTGAGAGAAAAATACAATCTTAGAAATGTTAACACGAATTTCAGAATTTCTTAGTATTTGGTACGCCCCTTTTCGCTTTAACGCCACTCGGGCAGAAGTTTGTGCAAAACCTGAAGATTCATGTTATTCGTAGTGATTCAAACCAAATCCACTGATGTGTCATCTGAACACGTGTTTCAACTGAGGAATATCTGACTTTCAGTACAAACATGGTCAATAGCACAAATTTGCTTCGATTTAAATAGCGGCCTAGAAATAGTGCAGAATCAAGAATAGTGAACATTCAAGATACTGAACATCAACATTTCAGAATTCAGATTTTTCCAAATACTAACTAAAGAGCAGACTTTTGGATAGTACATACGAAATAGTACATATGAAATTAACAACAACAATAAGCAGGAAAATTTGACTTAAAATCCAATGTTGCCAAGGACGGCTTGTATACTACGAAAACCATAAGAAGAAGTAGGTCCACCAGATAGCAACCTTCCCCAGGATACCTGATCATAAAGGTAAAGAAAAATGATTTCCCTCCCACCGCCTCCGCACACTTTCCCATGTCAGACATTAACACTAATTTCACTCTTCACATGGACATGGTACAACCATAGCCCACTTTCAGCTCCACTGTATAATTTGTCTGTCCTCTTAAACTCTCAGCGATTCAGTACTCAGCGTAGCACTTTCTCCGAGTGCCAGTATGCTATGGATATGCATAATTCCCTGTACCAGATGCTCATCTCGACGTATTACTCTATATGAGCGTTCTTTTAGGAATCATGAACCTTTCATGAAAGAGAAATGACCAGAGAAACAGTATGAGGTTCTTGTGAATTAACTTTCTGAATTCACCTACAGTACTGAACTCTTTCTGGTGCACCGAAAAAGCATTTCACTACAGCTTTTCGTATTGTAATAAGTCATGGGGATTGAGAGAACCAACAAGGCAAAAAAATAAATAAAATGAAAAGAATCTAAACGCATACTCAGTTCACTCATATGTTTACAAACCGGGATTTTTCTAATGCATAAAAACCCCATCTGGTTAAGGCTATTACAGTAAATAGCACTCTTGTCGACTTTCTGTTTACATCATCCCTTTTACACGGCCACATGACATAAACAAGAAATGAAACTCTGAGGAACTGAACAGGTCTGTGATCTGAATTTTAACACGATCTTACAAATAATCTCAAAAATCTTCCACTCTCAAGCCTGACATATAATGCTAATGGTTACAAGAGCATCAAATACATATTGCTGATCTTCCATTTTCCATTTAATGGGAGTGTGTATGTTGATAGCAAGCTAATGTTAGATTTGCAGTCCGTTTTCCCCCCAAAACACCATTACAGTAAACGTTTAGCTTGAGGTTTGGGGTATAAAAACATTGCAATAGCTAATAGCTAACAGAAACAATTCGATTTGAAATCCCCACATCGCATTACGGAGATTTCTTGCCACGCCATTTCTGCCAGCAGCCATTAGAGCTCAGCTGACAAAACAGCCTCTTTTAAATGTTTGTTATATAATAAATCACGTGTGGAATCTCAAGCTGGATTTAGAAAAAACACATTCCTACGAGTCTAAACTTTGTTCTGAGACGCATTTCTGTCACCTGAAAGGACTGCTCTAAAACCCAATGGAACAAACTGTTCATATTTTCATTTTAGTTTGAAGTCCACTCCAATGGCATTCAGTTCGTCATGAAATCCTTTCGTGCCTCACCTCCATTGTGCTGCTCGCTGAGGTACCTGAAGTAGTTTGGACATGGAATTACCACCAGTTCTCCGACTTTGGCTGACGGCCAGCAGGCGATTCTGTCCCACATTCCTTTGCAGCCTGGCAACAGAAGGAGGATTTACCACTCAATTACAACGCATCTTAATGTCCCGAATGTGCATTTCACTGCTGATTTTCCAGCATAACGCACACGATGAAGAGGAACAGGTGTTTCACATGACTTCATTTACTTATACAAGATCTAACTGATAAAAGATTTTGATATGTCTCCAGCTGTTACAAAAATGTCCCTATACAATAGATGTGATTATCACTGAAATATTCTTATTTTAATCTGGTTTTTAAAATAAAGTATTTTGCTGATATGCACTACTCCAAAGCCTCTTCTACTAACAGTTTGAAATTCAAACAACAAAGTGAATTGTCTGGTCACATTTAATTTTACAAGTACCTCAGGTAGTCTTACATCATGTTTGATCAGACAGTTACCTCACCATTGACACCGCATTTATGACATTTAAAAAAAATTTTTTTTTTATCCCCAATAAAGTCCTTACTCCAGTGGTTCTCATCCATTTCGCATCCGGCTGTGACTTCCCTAACATCTCAAAACCCCTCAATTTAGGACTCTAAATCCTAAATCATAGAATTGTAGGTGGTAAAGATTTTGTAATCATTTTTTCCTGTACTTTTCTTTGATATTAGACTAGGTCATCATGCTGTAAAAACTTTACCCTGGAACACCATTATAACCTGTTTTTTTTGTTGTTGTTTTTTTTGTAGTAAATATTGCTACATTAGATATTTTGCTTTCTGTCTTATCTCATTTTAAAAATCTTATTATGAATGTTCTGCATTTAGTTAAGTCTTAATGTAGACCTTTAGCCTGCACTGTATACCGACACAGTAATAATAACATTAGAAACAGAAATGAAATAAAATATTAAAGACTTTTTTATGGTAGTCTTCTATGACGTGTTAATATTGTGTTGTGTAGACAATTAACAACCAATATACACTGTCCTCCACTAATATTGGCACCCTTGGTAAATATGAGCAAAGAAGGTTGTGGAAAAACTGTCTTTATTGTTTAAACTTTTGATCTTTTGTTCCAAAAATTCACAAAAATACTCTCTACCTGCCTTTGCCAAGATAACAGCTCTGAGTCTTCTCCTATAATGCCTGATGAGGTTGGAGAATACATGGCAAGGGATCTGA
>JANDJT010000131.1:6594551-6620047 GCA_024331685.1 Stegophilus panzeri | reverse complement strand
CTGTGTTGTGTTTGCAATTGTTTGATATCCATGAGAGCAGAGTATTTTTGTGATTTTTTTTAACAAAATATCAAAACCTCAAACAATAAAGAATTTTTCACAGCCTTCTTTGCTCATATTTATCAACGGTGCCAATATCAGTGGAGGGCACTGTAGCTTATAGTGCAATTGTAGTAAAAGGGTCATTTCTACAACTGAGGGTGAAAATCTGGTATTTCCTACCAATGCACAGCAAACACTACTTTGGAAGTGTGCCTTCCAGGAAGGTATTCTCTTTTGTGATGTCTCAAGACTGTCTGTTACAGAACCGGAAATATACAGTTAGCTCTTCAAACCACTCAGTGGGATGAGTGTGGACTTTGAGTCCTCCTACTCCTCTTGTTATCTTCCTACAATGCGAACATGACTTTCACTTCAGAGAAATGGAATTCACACTGGTTTGTCATAGCGAAGAATGAGTCACAGGAGGACAAATAATTTCAGAGCTCAAAGAAACTTCTAGATAACCATTGGTATGAACTTTCAGAAGCCCTTGAAGATGGCTTTGTGCAGGAAAGGGTGGGGAAAAAAGCTTTTCGTCCACCAACCGGCACTGCATCAGAGGCTTGAAAGGAAAATGCCCACAGACTATTACAATGTTGAAAACATAAAGCCATCGACTAGGATGACCTTCAGCATCCCAGGTTTTATAAACTTTACCTGATGTTATATTGACAGCAGTTCTGTTTTCACATTGCTCCCGCTCCAACTCGATTTCGTTTACCACGTCACACATCTGGATTGCACTGCTCTGTGTGAGAAACAACAGGAGAATATACTGTAAGGCTTCAGCATACGGCATTGAAAACACCTTTGCATTTAATCTACAGTATCTTTATGTGGTGCAATAAAATGCAGCTGTACCCATCGTGTTTAAAAGTAAGAACGACACAGCCTGATAGCGTTCAAAATAATGCATAAAAGCTGAATGAAAGCATATGCGTGATATTGTGCAGTGCACTCTAATAAACAGCTTTGTTCACCACCCACTTCATCTTCATTTCTCTCCCCACAGTAATTTAATGCTTTCTCAAAGTGGCCTGCTAAAGTTTCACATGTTGAATGTAAAATCAGCACACCACTATGCTTTAGGAGGAGTTTTGACACAATTCGGTCTCCCTAGAGACACAGAATGAGTGATGAAATGCAGCAAGATAATATAATGCTCTAAACAAGTGAAGACCAGTGAAAGGAATGATCAGCGATGACAAACGCATAGTGACAGTCACTGGCCCAAAGACTGAATGTCAAAGAGGAGGAGAAAGACCAAGAAAAAAAAACAAGTCATGAATGTCAGTGAAGATGATGTTTAAAAGAGAGAAGAGTGGGAATTCACTGGGGGGAGCGAGAGACAGAAAGAGATAGTTTACTGTAGGAACACATATATTTACATTTACTGCATTTGGCAGATGCCCATATCTAGAGTGACTTGCATTCTTCACATTTATGCAGTTGAGGGTTAAGGGCCTTGCACAAGGGCCCAGCAGTGGCAATGTTGGGATTTGAACTCACAACCTTCCAATCAGTAGTCCAACATCTTAACCACTGAGCTACTGAGATCACACAAGGGAAAGCCAGACAGCCAAACTATCACTCATGCAACACGACAGAACAGCTGAACATGCTTGGAGGAGACCCTAACTGACCTCTGCAGAACACATGACCTCACAAGCTCCTGAGACTAGTTAGTATCGCTCAGGTCTGCAGTCGATAGACGAAGGCTATGCCTACCACCAAGAGAGCAGGGTCAATTATACTCTCTTGGCCTTCGTACAAACTCCAGACTGCAATGCTTGGTGAACTGCAACTGTTTTCGAGCCCGTGACTGGTCCAGAAAAATGATCCCTGGTCCTCTTGAACCGAACTCTTGGACACACTATGTATCAAAGTTGCACGAAGAGTAACGTAATTGGTTCAACTTGTTCTATTACATCCTGTTTCTACATGCCAAGGTAAGGGTTATTATGGTAACTATTTGATAGGACTTGAGCACTGTAATTAGCTCTTCTTTTGTGTTGAGAGTGTAGCTCCACAGTGTCATGCCAGGCACCCAAAAAGCGCTGTTCTTTTTGGCTAACTTGAGACGCCGGAGTGCTGTAACTGTGTACGCCGTAGCCCCATTTTTCAGGCGTTCAAAAAACAAATGTCAGAACGTTGTGGCCACATGTTTCAAACATGTGGAGCCCAGTGTAAGGATTTGTAATAAACTGTCTTATTCCAAGCCAACAAAACAAATGTATTCTTCATCTCATGTGTGTTTACATTATATAAGACGTGTAGACAATCAATCATTACGTTTTTGTTTGTTTTGATCTTTAAAACATAAAATATTGACATACACGGTGTACAATACAAGCCACCAATTGTACTGCCAAACTGTTCAGCCATATATGGCTCTACATTTAATTTACTGTAGTATTTATAGAGAACTCTCAAACAGTCAGCCTGCCAGCAGTCATATTTAACTATAGATCATTAGATAATGATAGGTTTTTAACACATCTAAAAATATATATATATATGTTTAAAATATAAAAAACCTTGTTGTGATTTAAAAAATTTAAATGAGCACCATGTTCGGTCTCAGTATGGCAGCTGCCATAAAGTAGATCATGCAAGGTTAAGATTTTGACACATTTTTTCATCCATCAGCCAGTATGTTTTTGCCTTTACAGACTGTTAGCTCTCTTGCAATAAGGGAAGCGTAACTAGTGGGTGAGAAATGGCAAAAGATGACAGTGAAAGTACTGGTATGCATACATCGATCAGCCGTAACATTAAAACCACCTGCTTCATATTGTGTAGGTCCACCTTGTGCCACCAAAACAGCGCTGACCCGTCGAGGCACGGACTCCGCAAGACCTCTGAAGGTGTGCTGTGGTATCTGGCATTAAGACGTTAGTAGCAGATCCTTTAAGTCCTGTAAGTTGCGAAGTGGGGCCTCCATGGATCGCATGTGTTTGTCCAACACATCCCACAGATGCTTGATCTGATTGAGATCTGGGGAATTTGGAGGCCAAGTCAAGACCTTGAACGCATGTCATGTTCCTCAAACCATTCATGAACAATTTTTGCAGTGTGGCAAGGCGCATTATCCTGCTGAAAGAGGCCACTGCCATTAGGAAATACAGATGCCATGAAGAGGTGTACTTTGTTTGCAACAGTGTTTAGGTAGGTGGTACATGCCAAAGTAACATTCATATGAATGCCAGGACCCAAGGTTTTCAAGCAGAACATTGCTCAGAGCATCACACTGCTGCTGATGTTCACATGCACACTGTAGGCACTTCCAATGGTGAACAGGGTTCAGCATGGGCACTAACTGGTCTGTGGCTACGCAGCCACAATTCTGACACCTTTCTATCATAGCCAACATTAACTTTTTCAGCAATTTGTGTTACAATAACTCTTCTGTGGGATCGGACCAGACGGGCTAGCCTTCGCTCCCCATGCGCAATTCTCTGACCCACTCGTCTAGCCATCACAGTTTGGTCCTTGACAAAGTCGCTCAGATCCTTATTTGTACTATGCTTCTGTATCACTTATAGCAGACATCTGCTAAATGAATAAACATGAATGTAAAAACCAGTGAGTTCCTGTTAATGACCTTTATCCTACAACTAATTACCTCTGCTCATGGACTTCTAAACAGCACTTTCAACAATACACTTATTTCTGATGAATTATCAGAATCAGACTAACACATGAATACACTTCCCAAAGCAGTCACACTCCATACAGTGCTTCCTCTCATCGCTATACCTTACGATTAATCCATTTTCTCTCCTTCAGCCTTGGTGCCTTGTGAGCGCAATACATCGGCTCAGAGAGGATATTTGCTGATGCGTACCTGATAATGCTCCTACTCGTTTGTGTTTATAGTCCAAAAATTTTGCTGGGATTTACTCATGTAAATCAAAGCGGTATGTGTATAGTAATGCAAGCCTTATGTTTTCACATACACGCCTCATGGGGTCCAGGTCATTTCCAAACACGGCATCTTATAATCCGACTCTTAGGACACTGGAGGCTTTGAGATGCATCTTGAAAGTTCTGGGGCTGGAAAAGTTGGTGCACTGCAAATGAAAACATTCATTTTACAGCTCTCTTTGGCCTTGCTTTTCGATTTACTCTGCACAAGAAATACACAAGTGCTGTAGGATGACTCAGCGCACTGGACGCTGCTTTTCTGTCTCCACTAACACACACACACACACACACACACACACAGCGTTTTTTGTTTCTTTGCCATAGAGCCTTGCATTTACAAGCTCATCGCTCACCAAGTCACTTAATATGCTGCAGTCAGAAGAATCAGACGCCATCATTCATCCTGCGGCTCTATTCTCTGAAGACTGGCCGGCAGTCATGAAGGCACTAATTAATTATTGCAAAAGACGGTTCACAAACACTGTTTCTACACAAAACACTTTAGCCCTGCAAATTAAGCACTGAGTCACTTTAAAATTGGATAAATGCATATGAACGAAGCGTTGAAGAATGACTCCGAATGTTATTCAGAACATAGGCCATTTTTGTATCAGCACTTAACATTAATGGAACATTGTTTACTTACTTATCTAACCGAGAACATCAAATCTCATCTCAGAGTCATCAAAAGCACAAAAGCATATCTACATTGCGCTTCAATACTGTTTCTAACACGCCGTCCGTTTACAGCCCCTCGTGATATATCAAGATTTAAGTGTGCATCACCTACAGTCGGCTCCGGAATTATTGGCACCCTTGGTAAATGTGGTTAAAACGTTTCTGAATCTTCACCAAAGGTCACTGAAGTAGCCTCCTGCAGCAGGAACAGATTTGAACCTTGACAGCAAGAACAATAGTCAGCAAAGTAAGCAGTTATTTATTTCATTGGAACTATTCATGTCGTCGTCATGCTAATATATTAGCGTGCTAATAAACAAACAGGCAATGAAATTTCTCTCCTATAGATTTAAAAGTTGGACTATATAAATAAATTATTAAGAATATCTTCGGTTTCTGCTTATTTTCTGGTTTGAAAAGGATGCAATGTTTTATGGGTATGTTCTGCTTCTGAAGTCAAGAGTCATGACTTGATCTTTCTCTCCGTCTCTCTTTCTCTCTCTCATCTGGGGGTGTTTTTTCAACTACTCATTAAAAAAACATCAGATCCAAGTGTGAGTCAATAGAAGAGAGCAGTTCTGGTTTTCATCAACTCAGAGAAAAGGTACTAAACTGCAACTTTCAAGTACAAACACTTGTCATGTAATTGGTCATCTTAAGTATATGTTATCTGTACATTACATTGGATATTTAGACCATAAGGAGCATAGTTGTGCACAGTTGGGGATAAATTTACATTTCTTGTACCCCGATGACCTCTACTACAGTATATTTTTCAGTATCATCTGATGTCATCACAGCACAAAGTGTGTTTACGCCAGTTATGCGTCCAACATTGAAAAAGTGCTTAGCTTTATACCTTTGCCAGAATGGATGGACTTATATCTGAGATCTATATTCATCTTCTCATGGTTCCACAGCCCCTTCTTTACTCTATCAGTGTTATAATATCTTTTTAGCACAATATCTTTAAGCAGAAATTGAAAAGGTGGCACTTTTTGTACTGATAGAGATGACCGTTTCACCTCTCTACTCTGAAAGTTCCAGTACTTGGTACAGTGGAACAATCTAACGTAGCATTAGATGTCTTGGGGAACTCATGGACAAGCGTGCTTCAGAAACACAATGCTAGATAACAATACAGTATATTTGAGCACTTATACGCTGATGTTTGATTTGGACCAGGCATTGGACCAGATCATTATCTTTAAACATTATGATCAGACATTCTGAATCAGCAAATACAATCACAGAGTTTATTACCATGTAATGACTGTGCACTTAATGATTATTACTACAATTATTTAGTTTAGTATTACTATTCATAGGCGTTCATCTCTTTGATTAGCTTTTTGAAATGAAAAGTTACGGCTCTGCTGCCAGTCGTATAATCAAAATATTTATAGGTTTTTACATTTGCCTATAAAAAATATTAATATTAATATAAAGTGCGGGCTGTGTTTACTGAAGCTGAGAGAATGCTACCGTAGCCCAAGATCTGCATACATGAATGCAGAGGAGAGTGATAAGCCTGATGAAGCTGACGTGCCTGAAGCAAAGCTCAGACCAAGCCAATTAAAGTGCGTGGGCAGGAGGAAGAGGAGAAGGAGTGAGAAACGCTGCCTCTGTCCACTCCTTTATCTTTGAGGCTTCATTTAGCTGATGTAGAGTCACTCTGCCTCATTTGGCTCTGGCAGTTTGACAGACTTGAGCAAGCGAGAGAGAGCGAGAGAGAGTGCACGTGTCCCTACAAGAATCATGAAGTCCTGCAGTCTCTGAGAAGCCTACGGTGCTTTCTTTTTTAATCACAAAGTTATCTGACCTTAGGGAAGAACATATGTCATCCAGATGTCATTCTGCAGTATTTATCCAACTGCTAAAATTGCAGAAGCTGATCGTGCAATTAGGCATTTTATGCTTTGATCGGAGCTACTGTATGTTTAAAACGTACAATCTCTGCTTAAAAGGGGTATACTCTATATGGAGAAACAATAATATAAAATTAAAAACTTTCTGTAACGAAAACAAACGTTTTAAATCATTAAATCAGCATTAGGTTTTACAGTCAGAGTGATACTAAGTCAGTCTGTTAGCACAATCACATACACTGAACTCAAAGAACACTAGTAGCACGTATTATAGATGAAATCATTCTATCTTGGTCACAGTTTCCTTATACAACACAATTATTCCTACAGTTTCTACAGTTTTTCCCTGAAAACATCTGAGTCTTCTTCATCTCCACTTTACAATAAGCAGCTCGCATTTTTAGGCACGTTCTGAGATGACACGTTCGTGATACGTGCCTAACATTTTAACACTCTTATGATATTACAGTAATATTGTATTGAAACAAAATTACTGCGCCTACCTTATTCGTATTCCTCAATCCTAATTACCTTGTCCGGACTAGTGTTTCGTCAGCTACAACTCCAATTCCAAAAATGTGCAAAATGTAAATAAATGTAAACAAAAACAGAACGCAATGATTTGCAAATCTCATAAACCCATATGTTATTCACAGTTGAACATAGAAAAAGCCTTTTGTTGCCCCTGTCCCAACTTTTTTGAGACGTGTTGCGGCTATCAAATTCAAAATGACCTTATTTTTTCCTTAAAATGGTACAGTTCCTCAGTTTAAACATTTGGTATGTTTTCTATGTTCTACTGTGAATAACATATGGGTTTATGAGATTTGCAAATCACTGTGTTCTGTTTTTATTTACATTTATTTACATTTTACACAGCATCCCAACTTTTTCGGAATTGGGGTTGTAGTTTTCAGCGCATTAGCAGATTTCAGAAACTATAAGGTTTATTAGTAAAGCTCTGCTTTGGTTATTCCAAGAGCCACTGTTTACTCTTAAGCGGGACCTTTAACCCTCAGACCTCTGCTTGGACTGATTCTTTCTCAGCTGTAAGTCACTTTAACCTTTAAACATTCAGGAGCATTGACTACATCTATTACTGCATTCAGATTACCACATACACGTCTGTAATGTTGTTGTTTTTACAAACGGTATACTGACAATTATAAGTTTATAAGTAATTAAAAGTATTTTTTATTATTCCAGAAAGCAAAGCAGCCTTGATGACTTCGTAAGTAAATCATACCATGCTGTGTTGCTGTAAAGTCCATGTATAGGATGGTTCCTTAACACAGACCTTTAAGATTACACCATGCAGCTGTTTAACCACCCTTCACACTAATGCCCTTAACACTCCACAGAAAAATGTCAACATAGAAGGCCAGACAGGGGCAATTAGTGAGGAGAGGGTTGTAATGTAAAGAAAGTGACGGTACAGAGAGAGAGAGAGAGAGAGAGAGAGAGAGAGAGAGAGAGAGAGGAGGTAATTTTGGGGGAAGACCACCTTGATGCAAATTATATGTCAGGCAGCACAACCAGAAAGTCTGGGACTGTTGTTTTCCCTTATTTAAACAAGTCACAAGGCAAAGTATATCAACTGAAGGAATGCTGAACACTTAGGAAGGCGCTATTCATTTTCTTCTTCATACATGAGCACACAGACACATGCATGGTTAGTGTCTGACAGGTGAGAGAGTACTGCCATCCATCCAGCCCAGAGAGCACATCCCATTTCATATTTACCAGCTGAGGTTATATATCTCACCAAGTTCAGTAAAATGTCCATTGCAGAACATGACTTAAAGACCAAATTCCTCTGTCCTCTAACTCAATTAAAATTATTGATTTTCTTTTATTACCGTTTCAAACTGGACCATTGCAGAGAGACATGTTATGTCTGTACGTCAGGAAAAGTGAGCCAGAATCCAACATACATATAAACCTACGAGGTTTACAATAAGTGTCCTGCTCAAGCGTGCAACAAAAAGTTAGTTTAATTAAGGATAAAATGACTCAGCGTAATAACCCACTCACTATTAAAATTAATAAGGGAATTCCCAAAGCAGAAATATCGTGAATCAGATATTAAAGTCAGTTGTTTCTGCTATGAGATGAGTTTCCACATGGGCGCAGCATCAAAATTAGAAGAGTGTGAGTAATAATCATTATAGTGAATATCACTTCGTTTTGGAGGAAGCTGCTGAGGTAAGCAGACAATTTTCAGAACAGCATTGAGACAGCTGCTGTATAAGGTTGTGCAAAGTTCATTATATTGAAGGGGGAAAGCATTGCATCAGAGATAGGGGTGCCTCGCGATGCAAAAATGTGATGACGTCTATTAATTATGCATTAATTATATTTTTTTGAACACCAGTGGTTCCAATCTGTGCATCCAATAGAGTTAAATGTATAGAGAGTACGCTAGTCACATGAGCATCTTTTTTCCTGGAGAGCCTGTGCTTTTACCATAAATTATCTGTACTTGTGAAGTGACCAAACAGCTCCAGACCACAACGACCGACACACATTATAGGTTATACAGTTACACGACCACATGAGAACAGCTGAGACTTTACTAGAACAGCTTTATAATTCTCAGTGAAGACGGCTTCATGAAAATACAAAACCTGCAGTAGTGTAAATGTACTCCTTATGTGTTTTTCATTTGGTATAAATACCCGTGCATGGGCCACACAGATGACAGCCATTCAGAAACTGCTGCTGTGTTTCTAAAGACGGTGTGAAATGTCCAGAATGGGCAAATGGCTGGATAATGAGGAGTCTAGTGGGAATGAATGAACACAGCTGGCCTTTGAACACAGACATGCAAATATCTTGGGTTAAGCAGGTTAATTATGGAAAGTGTAGCTTTCTGTGTCAGTTTCAGCTTTGTCAATTACCGGCGTCTGTCATTTAAAAAATCTAGATCTTTTCTTCACAACTTTTATAACCAGGAACTGCCCCAACACACCAACCAGCCTAATTTTCTGATTCTAGTAAACTATGCTAAATGTTCTGTGGTCATAAACGGACTTTCATGAAGGACAGAAGACTAACATGCAATATTCACAGACAAAGATGAGGTATAGTCTCCAGAGTTCGTCTAAAATTGCCAGTAAGAATACACAGTATTTAAAAAAAGAGGTTTTTTACGCATTATCAGCAGTGGAATTTGCTTTGAAAGTTCACCTTCTCTGTGAAAAGGCATTGATCAGCCATAACATTAAAACCATATGCCTAACATTGAGTAGGTCTGCCTTGTGCCGCCAAATCAGCTTTGACCCATCAAGGCATGGACTCCACAAGACCTCTGAAGGTGTTCTGTTGTATCTGGCACCAAGATGTTAGCAGCAGATCCTTTTGCGAGGTGGGGCCTGTTTTTGACACTGCATACCAGGAAGACCCCACAAAACGTGTAATTTTGGAGATGCTCTGACCCAGTCATCTAGCCATCACAATATAGCCCTTGTCAAAGTCGCTCAGATCCTTACACTTGCCCATATTTAACAACTGACTGTTCACTTGCTGCCTGATACATCCCATACAAAATAATAAACAAATTTTCCATCAAATCCTTGTATTTAAGGACTTGGTCATCATCCACTCTCAGATTGCTTTATTAAAGCTGAGTGCACTTGCTTGTTACTACCGTGAGCCCAGATTTGATTGTATGCTTCATATCAGACAGTGTTATTATCAGCTGTAACAAAAAAAACATATGCTCTGTTCTACAAATGCCTTATTAGGGTGACCCAGTTAGATCTGCATAGGAATTTAACCTGAACACATTTCTTGAAGTTTAACCAAAATGTTTTAACTGGCAGTGTGGTGTGGTACATGTCATGCCTCATTGTTCCTGGTCATTAACATGTTTCCCCAATTAGAAATCACTTAAAGTGATCAGGGAGCACACATTAACTAAGAAGCAAGTCAGGCTCAAGGACACACGGTCATCCCACATTTAAAATGTAGCTCAGCTCCTCACATACTCACATCTGGACAGTCAAGGGATGTAGGATGATAATTATCTGCATTGAGAGGTGCATTGAGAGCTGCACTGAGAGGAGCATTCATCAGCAGTTTATACGCATAAAAACTAGAATATTATAATTGCGATGTTACCTAACTGCTTTCTCCAATCCCCATGGTCCCAATAATGATCCAGTAGTGTAACAATGGCGAAAGAGGAAGCAGGAGGAAGAAAGAATATAGAGTATGGTATGGCAACATGCAGTACAATCATTGTGGTTCATATGATCACGCTGTGCTGAATTTGCGACTCCAGGATTCCATCAGTTTCTGGCCACTGTTTGTGTTTCAGTAACAATTCATAAAGCAATCACCGGACACATATTTTCTAGGCTTTCATATTTGGGAGAAATATCCACAAGAAGAATATCACCCATCAACAAGAAGAACATTCTTTTTACCACAACAGAGTGCAAAGGAATATTAAACACATTATTGCGATAGCTGTGATAAAACGTTAGCGATATTATTGTGGTAAGAAAATTTAATATCATAGCATACCAACAAGAGAATGAGCAGATAATAATAGAGGACAGAAGAGAAGGGCAGTAAGAAGCATTGAGAAATGAAGGCTATTTTATTTATCAGTACATAAACATTTACTGAAATGAACTGAGCACAAACCAAATGCAGTTTTATGAGCTTTGTAATAAATTCCTGAGAGCCACATCTTTATTTCTGGACCTCATTTTTTGTGAGCAGTGCAAGAACTCCACCAGATCTTTTTACACCTGATGGTGTATTTATTAAGTTTTTGTATTAGCATTTATGTTTCTTTACTCTCCTAGTTTAGCTGGAGCCAATTTCCAGGACCTGAAGAACACCACAAATGGTTTTGTCAGGTAACGACCAGCACACGCTTTGTTTAATGCATGAGGGATTGCTACACAGTAACAAGTTTGAAGCACAAGCTTAAAGTTCACACAGGCAAACATCTATATCCTGGGCAGATTAAGGAGTAAGGGTTATGGGTTTTGCTTAAAGGCCCAGCAGTGGCTTTTTTGGCAGTCATGGGACTTGAAGTAACAATAGACCTGAGTGAATGGAAAGCTTCACTCATACTGACACCTTATTTATTTTATTGACATAACTATTCAATATTGGCAATTATTTTAGTGTAGTTTTATTCATAACTCTCCCCCCCACGTCTCTCTCTTAATCAGAGTAAAGAGCTGCCAAACATGAATGATTGTGATTACGCATAGTAGGGCATACAATGCCTAAGTAAGTAATGTCTGCTCTATTACTATAATTAAAAAAATACGAGAAATTGCACCTTCTCCTGCTACTGATTGAACTGAGTGCTGCTATTTAATTCATGAATATTTTATAATGTGTTTAATTTAGTGTGCAAGCACTCACCAGAGCACATTCTTACTCCGTAACGTGCATTTGTAAAATGAACTACTGTTAATTATTGTGTTGTACCACAGAGCTGTTGAAATCTTGATTCTGATTGGCTGACAGACGTTCTGAGGCGTGCAATTATTTTTCAGTAAATGCACAGCTAAAGTAGTTCCAGTCAGGTCTTGAGCGCATTACAGTTCCATATCACTTCGCCAAGTTAACTGAAATAACGGAAAAGTTAGCCTATTGTCCACCACAGCACACAGAGCTAACAACAAACAAAACAACAGAAATTTTTGATCTTACACAAATAAGTAAGGAAAAATTGATGACGGGCCATTGACTTGTTAGAAAAATAATGCACCTGAAGTGGTAATGCAGCCATGAGGTGAAGCAGAGGCTTGAGATGGGATGCGTAATAAATTAGTTCCAAACACAGGAGCACTTTAAGGACAAAAACCTGACTAATGTTGTTATGAAGGCATGATGCTAAACTCCTAAATATCTTACAACCTTCTGATCACTAGTAGAGGAGCTTAACCACTTAACTATCAGCCCTAATGGGTTATATACCTGTCCTGTACTCTACATGCATTCAGTATAGAAACACCGATTAGGAAGTAATGCACTCAAAGAGCTTTCATTCAGCGTGTAATAGCCTGACGCTGACCTCTGACCTTTCTTTTACGTAATACCTTTCGGATTCCAGCAAAACAAATCACAGAACAGCAGCGGTAGCTACTTTGTCATTTCTCATATTCATCCAGATACTGTGTACAGACGTAAGTGTGTATGTGTGAGGTCTTATAAACACAGACAGCAGAAAAGCAGTAAGCCTATTCTCAAAACACTGCATGTGAGAGGAGGGGGTGCACGCTGAGCAGGAGGCCAATACATCTGCACAATCGCTCACATCTACAGGAAATTTAAAGAAACTCATCTTCTCGAGGCAGAAAGTTAGACAAACAGAGAGTAACCAGAGCTCACGGACAATTATACTACTGGAATATTTTATTTAGAAGCTGTCTGACTAAACAAAATGGGGCATCCGGTCTAAGGGTTTTAGTTAATTGTCTAATCAGTTGCTTTTTTTTTTTTTTTTTTTTAAATTCTCAACAGACTTACTATCAGAGAAAAACAACATCCAATATTGAAAAGTCACAATACGATGACCATTAGCTCTTTACACTTGTAAAGTGGATGACATTAAGTGTTGGATATTACTGCAGGAACAATGCAAGTATTAAATTATTTAGTTAGGAGAGCTCTGCATTTTTTCTGAGCCCTTAAAGGGCTAAAAACTAGCTTTGATGGATTTTAGCATATCATTACAAATGCATCTATTCTCTAATGGCATTGTGGTTGTGAGATAGTTTGCCACATTTATTTTCTTTTTGTAATTACGACAAAAATTGGTGCGGTAAAAAAGTCATACAGGCTTATCCTTGCTCAGAACATACATGTCCTCAGAGTTGGCTTTTGTGTCATCTTCTTCATTCAACATTTTTTAGGTCACTACACTGGTCGATGTATTTCTGCCTTTGGTGTCAATCTTTATATTATACGCCGGTTCGCCCAGGGTGAAAGCCGTTTTAGACAGATGGCACACACGGCACATAGATAGGCTATACGTCCAATACAGATTCATTGTAAAAATGTTGTGTGGTAGTGTACTATGGGTTTGTGTAGGGCTTCATAATTTTGCATTCTGTAGCCTTTTCAGTGGATAATTAGGAGTTAGTGCATGAGATAGCTCTCTACACCAACTGCAAACCAACTCACTCATACATTATAGCTGACATATATTCACCGTGCACTGTGGGAAATACACACAGTCCAAAAATGAGCATGACTGAGGTGTGATTAAGGAAACTAACTACGCATGACCAGATTAGCAAAGCTTATTCAGCTCTAAAGAAATACCAGCACGCTCAAAACAGCTTAATTTCAAAACCAGCATGCTTGTTTTTAAACGATCGGGATTCAGAGCATGCTCCGATCTGATATGCAAATCTCTGTCAAGATCCAATCGGTCTAAAAGCAAGACCTGTCAAGAGAGTCTCACCTTGGGAAAGAGACATCTGTCCAAGATAACAACCAGCTTCTGAAAAGACTGCAGCCCTCGTGTGTAGAGACTGACCGATAGTCCTTTTTACCAATATTTTTCCCTATAATTATGCATTTTCCCATTATAGGATATCGGTTTTGTAATACCGGATCCGCCGATAAATGGCGCCATCTTGTGGCCATTTTGAGAATTGTGCGCAGGACTGTCATTGCAGCACTATATCTGTTTTTTGTTTATTTGTTAGAATTATTTTTGTGCTATATTTGTTCACCTGTTTGTTTACCTCATCAAAGCTTTTATTTAAAAAAAAAAAGGACTTTTTGCACTCTTTCAGACCCCTCTATTTATTGGTGTATAAATAAGAGTTGTTTTGTTTTGTATGCAAGGCAAGGAGGACGTGAAATTGACACCACTGTTATATATAAAACGGTTTGCTCAGTTCAGTGTTGTTGTTATCACTGTGTCAAAAACAGAAATAAAACAATAAATAAATATCGGTTCTGCATATCGGTTGTTTGAGATCTTTGATCTTTGAGAAAAAAAGAGAGAAAAAAATGCAACATGTTAAGGTGAAACCCGTCACTCTAACCTTAACTTCGCCTGTCAGAATGATTTAAACACTTTCAGGCTCGATTCTGCAGGATCACTTTCAATCTAGCACTTCGAACCGCATAATTGATTGAGAACAAATTGCACTTCGATTCAAGATGGGCAGTTACTGTGGTTTTTTTTCTGTTGCTCTCTAACTCTATAAATCACAGACAGCTCCGGATTTCCTGAAAACAAACCCCTGGACATGGTGACTGTATCACTATAATACATTTAGACAGATCATTTGCATAAATTCAGCAATTTATCAGTGTTTTTAATGTGCAATATGGCAATGAGACAAGAAACTATTGATAGATTGTCCAGACACACCTCCGTACATCGCAGTTCATTAACATGTAGTCTAAATCGTAAATTACAAGTGCATTCCTTATTAACTCGTTAGAGCTTTGTATAACCTATATGGACAAATGATAAATTCTGTTGATATGCAAACTGAAAGCCATAATAAATCTTGTGCTTTTGTATTAAATATGTTTAGGTTCCTCTGAATACATATACTCTTTGGGTTTAAAAGTTGAAATAGATTCACACAGTGTGTGTGTATGGGTTTTTAGACATGGGGTGGCAAAGAAGGAGGGCAAAGGACACATTAAAGGGGGTGTCACCACCCAAATTCTACTGGTTTTGTGGTTTAAAATGAATAGCATAAGTGTACTGGCTTCAGATCTTAATACTAAAGGCATTTGGAAAACAAAAACAAAATTAAAAAGCTACTACAATGATTTAAATCAATAATTCATATATACAACTCAGATATGTGACTTCAAGTCAGTGAAGCCAGTGTAGGGGTGGTAAATAGGGGTGTCATGATATATTTCAGGGGTGGCAGTTGCCAGGCTGTGCCAACAACTGGACCCTGTTCAAACAGGACTAAAATACAAATTAGAAATTTGCCAAATGCCCAAATGATTCAGTTATTAGTTTATTAGGCTTCAACATAGCTAAGGTTAGTCATACACAACACCATTTTGTAGAACTACGAACTGCCTGTCATAATAAGCAGGCTGCAAATGGGCTTTTAATATATAAGTCGATTTAAATATATATAAATAAAAAATATAAAGACCACTATTAGATACGTAAAGATATTACTGATACAAACACAAGCATCAGAAGTTGAATGTCAGAAGAACTTACGGTAGAGAGAAAGAAGCTCAGACTTGAAACAAACATCACAAATCTTAAAGCATCCATGGCCGGTGAGCGATTTTTTTTATTATTATTATTATTTTTAGCTTTTCTTTTTACGTATTCAATTCTTTAAAATAAAATTACAACCAATAAAAAGTTTCCTCGCTGACTTTTCTCAGAAAACCGTTGGGCGTCAGTTTATTCTCCTCGCGCGCGTACAGGGAGCTGAGGAACTTCAGAGCGTGCGCGTAGCATCTCCACGGCGCCGTTTCAACTCTGCCAGTTGCTCACTTGTGTGGCATTTTCATAGGCTGGCCAGGGCGCGAGCTGACATCTCAGCGGCCAATCAGAGGACGGCATTAGGAGTGTCGCGTGCGTTCGAAAGCGAGCGCTTGATCGCAGTTCCAGCTCGCGTCACTCCGCTTTCTTTATTCGCGTAGCCTTGGCAGCATTCTGTGTCAGCCGCCATGTTGATGTCAGCGACTAATATGATGGTAAAGAATTCAGGTGCCTTGGGCATCAAGGTTTCTGTTCTTTAGTCCACAAATGCAAGGTTAAACTGTGGGGGAGAAAAAGGTATGCAAGAGAAAAGGTGTTCCAAGCTCTACTGTTTCTTTTTCTTTTCTTTCTTTCTTTCTTTTTTTTTAGATAATAAGTGTGATAATGTACCTAGATGTCACAGGACTCTCTTGTTCACATTTTTTTTTAAGATCCACTTTGAGCCAGACAGTCAGTACGTTTACATATAATCCAACAATAACAATAATCCACTATTAACCCGATTAAGACGATACTCTGATTAAGAAACTACCGTGTAAACAGCAATTTTTTATTACCTTAATCCGATTAAAGTCATACTTGAAGTAAACACAAATGGAATTAAGACATGTGGAGTAGTCCTATTTTAGTCACATTATTGACGTGCATTACAGACATGTACACACCTTAATCACACTATTAACGTCGTGTGGGAGTTTTCACCGCATTTTGCGACAGGACACGTTCACACACGGCAGTGCTCAACCGTTTTACAGCAAACGAGAGCACGGCTGTGTCCCAAACCGCGTACCGCGCTATATAGTAGGCGAAATACACGTATATAGTAGGAGAAATACATGTATCTGAGCTACTATATAGAAGGTAAGTACACGGTTTGGGACGCAGCCCACGGCTTCAAGCAGTCGTCTATTTGCACGTACAGCATGACAAATAATTAACTGCACTTGAAGCTTTTGTAAAATTAAAAATTAAACACCCAAAACTGTATACGGTACCATAACGAAGACGAACTGTATGTCGATACGTGAAATTCTGGAGGGAACGTCGGACGGCGTGGCGTGGGGACGTAATGACGTGTGCTGTTAATCGATCTATGTTCTATAACATGTAAAACATGAACATGAAAGGAATATTCTAAAAGCGACTCACGTAAACACCTTAATCAGAATATTGTCTTATTCAGAATAAGGTCAATAATTAGATTACTGTTGTCCATGTAAATGTAGTCAGTGTTGATTTGTCCAATCTGATTGGTCAAAAGGTGGATTCATTTTCTATAACCGCAGCTCTGACTGCAGTTTCAGCTGTAAATCAAATCACAGGTTTATATTAATGTGCTCAATCTAATACATTATCGTTTCTTTAGTAGCAGATCATTCAGAGGGACTTGTATGGCAGATGATATACATCATCTAAATCTAATAATAAACGGCTAAAAGCTGTGTTGTTATTTAACGAAGAAAAAAATCGTTTTTTGAAATGTTCATTTAGCATTTATGGAAGGAGTCTCTAGTATCAGCGTATCAAGAGAGGATGGTGAAGGAATGAATGTTTATAGCTGCTATAATTTAAGTGATAACATGAACTAACGTGTTTCGGTTTAGTGTTTCACATTAAACATAACTAGGAAAGGATTTTTTTTTTTAAAGCATGATGTGTCATTTATTAATCAATTTTAAATTGTACTTATTGGTCAATTGCTGTGGTATAAGAGGAATACGGCTATAATTTAAGGATGTGTTGTTAATGAAATATACTTCAGGGTGGAACATACATGCCCACCTAAATCACCCCAAAACATGAGGCAAAATGTGTTATGGTGAGACCAAGGTAGAACTTTTTGGGCAAAATATCAAAGATATATTTGGTACAAAAACAAGAAAGCTTATCACCCAAAAACACCATGGTGAAGCATGGTGGTGGTAGCACTGTGCTACGCGGCTGCTTCTCTTCAGCTGGGAGTGTTATAATAAGTAATAAATAATATATCACATTTTGCTGTATTACCTTAAGGTGTAAAAAAAAAAATTACAATAAAAAAAGATCTTGGTTAATATTTTTATATCACAAAAACCTGCTATTTTAAAGGGGGTGTGTAGACTTTTTCTATCCACTGTACCTAGCTGAGATCCTGTGATAGAAGGCTAAATCATAAGAATGTCATAATAGTTATTGTTTGGTAGTAGAATTCAATATCATGACTAGCCATCACTCTTTGTAATGAATAGGATAGCTGAATAGGACAACCCTATATCTAATGCTAAACGGGATCGTTTATGGTCAAACGCAAACAAGTTTAGAGATTATTACTTCATTGAAGAATGTGATATTTAATCATCATAAATCAGACTTACATATGAAATATGAAATGTTCATCTGTGCTATTAGTGAACATTGTGGTTAAGACTGATTTAAAAACCTGAAGTGTAATCTCCAGACTATACCTCTGATTTATTACCAGCTTAAATCTAATAGTACCTTTCAACAAATCGATGCAGGGTCCCTGTTCGACTCTTTCCCTTTGCTAAACGCCCCCCCCGCCCCAACCAATCCCCCACCCTGTACACTATCTTCCTCTCTAAGATATAGATAGAATGTAAAATGTGGAACAGGCTTAAATTTTTCTCTAGAGAGTAAAAAAGTTGAGCTTATCTTCCTTTCTCTAATAAAAAAAAAAAAGAATGATCCAGGACTGATGTTAGCGATGAAGAGCGATGTTTTTAGGTTAGCGCAGTGCACAGCCGGAGGCTCGGAATATTGTGATGCAAGTTCCAGATTACACATATCACATCTACACACATACACAGGAACAGCAGGGGTGGGATCTCACAGGTATTTGTGAGAATGTGCAGTTTTCTGTTTGACAAGGTCGTCTTCTTCGACTGTCCTCTGCCCACATCTCAGAGGGGACATTTTTTTAAAGGGACAATGTTCAGACTTGCCCCATGGTCATTTCCAGTCCTGGTTGCTGGTCAATGAGTGAAAAAGGTCATTGCTTTGCTGTATAATTTAATCTCCCAGGCAGCATCACAAGAGTATTTTTAGCTCCTATTTAATCTTATATGCTTTCCTTTGCTCCCTATGTCACCCCCCCCACACACACACACACACAGAGTGAAGCACTGTGAGCGTCTTGCCTACTAATGAGTCGATTTGTTGCCACAGTGCTGCCAATGACTTCATTTAATTTCCTCTGTAACTGATCAACTCTGCCCTCTCTGTCCACCCGACCCAGTCTTTCCTACTATTAAACATTCATGGAGATGTCGCACATACATAAATACCTCTCACACACACTCACACACACACACACATATATACGTCGCCGGAGAACGTGGACTCACACAGGTGATGGTGTGAACACAAATCTTTAACAGCAGTTAGCTCCTGGAGGTATACTCCACCATGACTCACACACTCACATACTCTAATTGAATCTATGCTGTGCTCTAGAGGTTCTCTGGAGAACCGTTAGGTGTTATGATATAATGGTTCCTGGCAGAGTGTGAGAAATGGTGGTTCACCTTTGTGGCATTACATTCATTTGGCTGGAACTAGGAAGTAAAACCAACCCACCTGTGGTTTTGCGTGAATATAATCTGCAAACATCATTTGCGTGTTTCTGGTGTGGTTTCTTAGCCTTTTTTTCTTCTTCTTCTCCATGTTCTTCCAATTTTGTCATTGTCAGCTAGTTCACCCCATCACATGACAGCTATTAAGCAGGGAGGGTGAGAACTACCAGCTAACACATGCCTCCTCTGAGACGTGCAGCTCCGTCAGCATTTCTTTCCAAACTGCTGCTCGTGGAGCATCACAGGGCATCCGAACATACAAGGAAGTGAGAGCTAACTGCCTTCTTCCATATACATTAGCTCATAGATTCACACAACTGGCTAGTGTCGTTCTGATTGACAAGGAAGTGAGGGAATAAGATATTTCTACAACTCCTGGTAATGCACAAGAGCCAGGGGGGTGTAAACTTTTGAACAGGATGATCGTTGTAAATTATTATTTTGTTTAAAGAATTTTTTTATTTAGTACTGCCTTTCAGACACTACATAAGATATTTACATGTTTCCCAGAAGACAAAATAATAAGAATTTACACCAATTATCTTGTTCAAAAGTTTACACCCCCCTGGCTCTAAATGTACCGTGTTGCCGTCTTG
Organism: Stegophilus panzeri; assembly: GCA_024331685.1. Taxonomy (NCBI): domain Eukaryota; kingdom Metazoa; phylum Chordata; class Actinopteri; order Siluriformes; family Trichomycteridae; genus Stegophilus; species Stegophilus panzeri. The sequence goes on along the minus strand of JANDJT010000131.1, from coordinate 6,599,898 downwards.
AGCATCAGTGACCGTTTGCACCTTTTGTAATAGTCGTGTACGAGTCTCTCAGTCGTCCTCAGTGTGAAAAGAAGGATCTCGACATCATATAGTCGCTGTTGGAAAGGAGTTAAATATGTAGAAAATGCTGGAAAAGTAAAGAATGTGCAGGACCTGGAGGATTTTTCTGAAGAACAGTGGGCGGTTTAACTGCTCAGGACAAACAAGGGACTCGTGAAGAACTCTCACAAAACATAAACACAGTCGTTGATCATCCAGGTAACGACACACAGGATTAATAATCAAGCGTGTGTAAACTTTTGAACTGGTTCATTTGTGTAAATTCAGTTATTATTGTGTCTTGTGGACTATATTTAAACATCTGTTATGTGAAACAGTTTATTCAAGGCAGGAATAAATAAAAAAAACACAACGCTATTTTTATGATCCGTCTTTTTTTTTTTTTTTTTTAAATAAAATAAATTATTAACACTTTGCAGATTCTGCAAGGCGTAAGTAAACTTATGACCTCAACTGTAATACAAATAAATACAACAATACCGCATCGATGTTGAATTCTCAGTTCTGATTGGTCAGAAGGTGGTTCATTTTTCTATCACACCAGCTCTGACAGTAGTTCTGGTTGCAAGGCAAATCACAAGTATATATGACTGCAGCGTATTCTTCTAATATGTGATGGTTTCCTCAATAACAGCACATTCACAGGAAACAGTATGGCGAATGTTCCACAAAAACAGATTAAAACGTGTAATTGTTGATATGATGAAGTTTTCTGTGAGGAGATTAGCATTTTTGGAAGGAGTCTCCAGTGTCAGAGCTTTGTAAAAACAGCCAGAGGTAAAGCTGTAACTAAGTTTTTTGACTTCAGGACGGAGGACTTTGTGGTTTCTGCATAACAGGACAAGCTGCATGATGTCCCCCACCTTTAAATGGATAAAAACTATAATAATGTTGTTTTTATAATACACTTCATAACAGTGCTAAGAGTACTCTAATTCCTGCTAAGCCACATCACACCACCTCATTGATTATTTCCCTAAAACAGCACACCCCCCAAGTGTTTTATTTCTTAAAGTCTATTTTTTTATTGGTTAAAAACAATATTCTAAGATGCAGCTCCAGGTCATGTGATCTTACATGGGTTTGATCGGTCCATCTGTGCTAGAGCTTGAACCTGGACCAAAAAAGAGGCTTACTGCTGCGAAGTATTCCCATTCACGTGGAATAGAAGACAATTTGCTGACTTGGGATCAGCTGTGGAGTTCACACGTATATCACGTCCAAATTTTGCCAACTTCGGTGCATTTACAAAAGCAGCACGACGGTCTCCTGGGACAAGCAGAGAGAAGAGGCGTTATTAACTCCGGTTTGGAGTTCACTAATGTAATGTATTCCGTAATATACTGTACATGTATATGTGATTTGTCGAGATGCATACATTTCCCATGAGGAATAAAGAAAACCTTTCAAAATGGTCAGATCAGAATGCAGAGAATGATATGTTTTCCCCAAGTATAGAAAACAGTCCCAGGAAAGAGGCAAGAAGTGTTGATTTTGGCAAGAAGATTTGAGTTTGAATGCACGCCCAAGGTTGTGCAGCTTGCTTCGTTACCTTCGGCAGGTGTTGTTTTAGTCTCCCTCACTCAATAATTTACAGTCATCACTTCTCTAAGCCATTTGGGAAACTTTCTCACAAGCACGTACTCTGCTTTCTGCTTGTGGAGGAAACTTCCTGATACACTGCTTTTTTCTTTTCATTACGTCGAATGACTTGGCCTCTGCGCCACAGTGCTATGAGTTATTCATGCTTGGCTTCTTCTGACTTCCTTAAAAGAAAGTCTGAATAAATATCTATACTTCAACTTTTCCTTGTTGCCGATAATTATATTTCTCTAGTACACCTAATCAACTTTTTACAGTATTTAAATACGGCATGTAAATAAGTATGCTGCGCTGCGATAGTGCACATGCGGATGTGGGCTAAATGATGTTTTCATGCAAATAGAACAGCTCTGCAAACATAATAAGGATTAATTGGATTACTGTACTCAACTCTGAAAGCCGGGAAATTATTAGGCCTCCTGTTTTTAGTCTCCGCTGCAGACTAAGCTAACAGTTCCATAGCATTATGCAATGATATATACGGCTGCACTGACCTCCTGAAAGCAGCGACGCACACAATTAAGTGCTGAATTACTGCTCCAATTAATTTGACTTAAAATATGCAGCATGTACCAAAAGGCAAATTTAGCAACTAGGTTGGCTAGTGTCGTGATTAGCCAGCATTTCCTCAAAGGGACAGTCCTTTTTTTTTTTTTCTTTTTTTTTTTTTGCACAAGAGCCTTTTTAAACAGCCTACTTTAGCTTGAAGCGTTCTCTTATACTTCTTCCCTTAACATATTATGCAGACGTATGTAGTTTGCGGTGAGTTATTAATGGATGCCAGTGAAGAAAAAACTTTCTGGGAACACCAGGCCCAAAACGAGCCAAATCTCATTAGGACATCCTGCCTGACAACTGAATTAATGCTGATTACAAAAATCCATCATCCATAAGAATTAGTGGCTTGAATAGGACACGAATAGATGCGGAATGAGTGCGTACATGACTATTTATTTTTACTAGTCTTTCAGTGATTTTAAAAAGTAGTTGACAAGATGTCTTTTCCGTAGCGTTTCCGGAAAAAAAAATTCAAGACGTCGTTATTTTAGACTGTTTTATTAATGCAATTCAACGATTTTTAGGCTACACTGTTAATGACAAAAGTAAATAAATCAGTTCAATAAATCAGCAAAATAATAAATCTAATGATAATGAGTCCTTATTGGTCACGTATATAGTACATATACACAGTGAAATTCTTTTCTTCGTATATCCCAGCATGTCAGGAAGTTGGGGTCAGAGCGCAGGGTCAGACATGATACAGCACCCCTGGAACAGAGAGGGTTAAGGGCCTTGCTTAAGGGCCCAACATTGGCAGCTTGACAGTGCTGGGGCTTGAACCCCCGACCTTCTGATCAGTAACCCACAACCTTAACCGTCAAGCCACCACTGCCACTAAATCTATTTAACACATTAAATTTTTCTTAAAATGCACCTGAAACTCAACAGCATGCGCAGCCTGAAAGCCCTCCTTGTAGTTCTGTGACCAGTCTTCCCTATGCCTACAGGAGCATCTGTGAGGTTTCTCCAGGATAATGACCTAGTCGAGCCTCAGTAGAAACTTAAACCGAGTCTGAGGCATAGCCTCATCAAAACTGGACAGTTGAAGATTAGCCAGTCTTCAACTGTCCAGTTTGGGTGAGTCTGGGGTGCCAATGATAGCCTCAGAGTCCTGTTCTTGGCTGACAGGAGTGGAACCTAATGTGGTCTTCTGCTGTTGTAGCCCATCCACTTCACAGTTCAATGTTTTGTGCATGTTGAGATGCTTGTCTGCTCACCACGTTTGTAAAGAGTGATTATTTGAGTTACTATATCTCTCCATTTTCCTCCGATCTCTCTTATCAACAAGACGTTTTCACCCACAGAACTGTCGCTCACTCAGTGTTTTTTTTTTGTTTTGTTTTTCGCACCATTCTGTGTAAACTCTAGACTACAGTGTGTGAAAATCCCAGGAGATCAGCAGTTTCTGAAATACACAAACCAGCCCATCTGGTACCAACAAACCATGCCACAATCACAGTCACAAAGATCACACTTTTTCTTCATTCTGATGTTTGATGTGAACATTAACCGAAGCTCTATCAAACTGTATCTGCATGATTTATTTACTTCTTTTTTTTGCATTGTGCTGCTGCCACATGATTGGCTGATTAGATAACTGCGTGGATTCCCAAGTGTACAGGCATTCCCACTAAAGTGGACAGTACGTGTAAATCCACTAATTAACATGTGGAACTTGTTATTTTGCTCGGAGACTTTGAACAGATTCGAATTTCCTCAGAACACTTGGATGTTTTCTTACAAAGCATAAAAATGTAACAGTATAACACGACTGAAAAAATAATGTCTCTTTTATCTCAATCAGCAGAGGAAAAGCAAGAGGGAGCCAATTAAACAGGCTGAGAGAAAAGTTAACCATTAAATAATGAAGCTGATTTTCACAGTATAAAATGGAGACCTCATACTGCATGATTATATTCCTTGCTGGGGGAAAAAAAAGGTGATTAACTGGATGGATTTACCATGAACACCTCCAGCGGTGTAGGCTGCATGTGTGGATGAAATACCTTGAGACGCAGGTCTGAATCACACATTGTGGGCTGCAGTGGGCCTATTCGCTTTGAAACTCGGTTCAATTCCAGTTTGTACTGTAATCTGTGTCAAATGTCATCAGTTGCAACACTTTTCTGCTGTGAAGATTGTTTAAACAAGCGCTACAGTAATAGAAAAGAGACAGCAGATGGCCACCTCTTTTGCAACGTTTAAAGAGCAAATGATACCCTCCTCCTTTTCAAACCTATAAAGAGTTTGACTTAATGCCCCTTAAATCTGCTCAGAATTAGTCTGCTGAGGCTGAGGCTCCACCACACACCCCCTCCGTTCGGGACACGTGCACGAGCACGAGCACATGACCCCCATACACACCGTCTGTAAGACAGCATCTGCTGCCATGGAGAAACCTGGATCATGAGTCACAAACAATGTCCCTCTTTCCAGATTATTAAGCAGAGGGTGACCACGTCCTCCCCAGTGTCTATTAAAATCCTCACCTAATAGTCCCTGACTCACTCACACAGACTGGACCCCCCCCCAACCCCCAAACTAACTGCTCCACACTAATGATCACTAGACAGCTAGATATTCTTATTTACAATAACACTCACAGAACACTGAGATCTGTAAAACCTCCTTAGTATGCCATACTAACCTTCACACAAACTACTGAACAGAAGTCAAACAGCATTACTACTAAAACTCTGTCACTTCTTCTTCCAGAATGGGGTGATCGGTGGCTCCCACTGAGGTGAAGCCACAGACATCCATCCACACCTCAACAAAGAACACAGAAGCTCAGAGCAAATGGCGACACAAAGACAGGCAGTTTTATGGGGACTGACGTATGCCTTGTATTGTCTTCAAGGGTTCAGGAGAGCACTTTGATCACAAAAGAGCGCCTGTCTCCCGTATAACAATATGGGATTATGGGTAACGCTAATTAACATTTTAATCAGCAGGAGAGACTCGCATGGTAATGTTCTACCCAGATATAAATAAATGATTATAAACCGTTTTCTGCCATAAGACTAAATCTAACACAGACATTCTGAAATATTCTTCCTGTAATTTGTTTAGGACTCTTGAATAGTGTTAGTCTTGGGGGATGGGGGGGGGGGGGGGGGGGGGG
>JANDJT010000131.1:6577427-6587653 GCA_024331685.1 Stegophilus panzeri | reverse complement strand
AGTATTCTAAACGCGACTCATGTAAACACCTTAATCAGAATATTGTCTTATTCAGAATAAGGTCAATAATTAGATTATAGCTGTCCATGTAAACGTAGTCATAGTGAATGGAACATGTCATCGAAGGCATAGACTACGTTTACATGGACAGCAGTAATCTAATTATTGACCTTATGTTAATATTCCTTTCATGTTCCCGTTTTACATGTTATAGAACATAGTTCGATTAACGGCACACGTCATTACGTCCCCACGCCACGCGTCCCTCCAGAATTTCACGTATTAACATACAGTTCGTCTTCGTTATGGTACCGTATACAGCTTTGGCTGTTTCATTTGTAATTTTACGAAAGCTTCAAGTGCAGTTAATTATTTGTCACGCTATACGATTTGTGTCCGAAACCACATACTTACCTACTAGGCGAAATACATGTATATGATGTATAAATGTAATCTATACATTTTTTAGCAATAAGGTTAAGTACTATGAAACAATATGGACAATTGAAAATGTGCTTTCAGAATCAGCAGGACAAGAAATCATAACAAAGATGGCAGAACCAAAAAAAAGTAAATGACTCGATCAATGAATATTGTATTAGATTATTGCATTATTGTATTTCCGTCTAATTTTCAGTCCATACAGGATTTTGCGGACTGCAACTTGCAGAGATTTTTGTGCTTTTTTTTGTGGAAAACTGTTTGAATTGGTGAATTTGTAATTGCGCAAAATAGTTTGGTACGGTCTTTTGTTTTTTGGTAAATGAGACCTTTTGGCTGTACTCGTGTTCGACACACGTTAATCGAAGAGGGCTTTGACTGATAGCACGTTGTGATGACGTCACATGACGCATCTTGGCCCAAATCTGCGGAAAATCTGAAACATTTTGAAAACTTGCAAGCTCCTCTGATTATTGCGGCATTTACTGGATTTTTTGTTAATTTTCTGTTCAGGAGGAACTGAATTATGGTACTTAATCTAATATTTTCAGATAAACCCAATCTGTGGAACCCCTCAAGTCTCAAGTATTATTCTATTTGTTAATTTAGGATTATTTTTTTTTTTGCAAGATGGTCCTGCAAATGCGTAATGACTTACTTCAATACATTTGTATTAAACAAAAGTACAAGAGCTAAGTAAAATGCAAGGACATCTCATTTTCTCAATCAGATCTGGACAAGTTTCACAGGAGAGTAACGTGATATAAGTGGCATACTCAAAAAGCTCGCCAGATTGAAAACTGACAAAATTCTCATGCATAAGGACACATGAAAAGGTAAGGCTATAAATGGGGACGGGTTTTCTTATCATTTTCATTATATAAATAAAAAGCTTCACAAGCTCAGATTATTCCCATATATTCCGAGGTAAAATGAATCCTCATTTAAGTAAATTGAAAGGGGTAGATAAAAATAACAGTTGACCCATTACTTTAATCATTATCATTATAATTTTAGTCAGTAATGTGTAAACATTTGCCACGTGTCCATCATCCATGCTGTTTTTCACTTTTTTTTTTATTGGTGAGTATTCCCTCCCTAGACCTGTCCATATAGATCCAGCTTCAATGGGAGCACTGACCTTTATGGGCATAGGAGCCATTATAGATGGGTATAGATAGGAGCCATTATAGATGGGTATAGATAGGAGCCATTATAGATGGGTATAGATAGGAGCCATTATATAGATGGATAGATTTTGAATGACAGTTCAAAATCTAGATTTTGCACCCAACCACCCCACCCCCAATCCCTACACACACACTGTTTTTCCTAATCTCAAATTTTATTTTGCAAAGACTGCCTGTCCCAAAGTATTTCTGTGTAGGACGGTCTCCCAGTTAATCCATTCCGCAATTTTTAGAAATATAATTCGATTTTAAAAAACGAACTTTCGCTATAATAAGCACAGGGGTCAAACTCGAGTAGCTAGGGCTTGCTGAACCTAGCTACCCTGTTGCTAAGCTTGACCAGAGCAAAGTGTCTGTCACTGCAAGGTAACAAGCAAAACCTGGTATGGATTTTCAGAGAGGTGGCTACTCTTACACAATGAAACAGGAATGGATTCATTTAGAGATAACTCGAATATTCCGTGATCAGCCTGGGGGGAAAAAAAAAACCGTGTCCAACGATCCTCACAGGATGGCAGCCATGTCTGAACATGTACTCTGGCTAGCTACATTAACTAGCAGCTGTTCGTAATGATTATAGTAGCTAGTGTTTTAAATGATCAATTCTCTGTTTGGAGTAATATTAATGAATAAATTGAGATTCATTCAGTGACATATGTCAGAACTCGTATCTCCATATTTTGTCTTTTTTTTTTTTTTTTCTTCATAAATCAATGCTGTTGGTCACCCTTTACGTTTGTGTCTGTGTTTTACAAATATTTAACCAATGAAAAGTATTAAAAGAGCTTGTGATTAAATCTCGTAACTAGTTTTTGTTCTAGTCATATTATATATAGTCCGTCTCTCTGACTGTGCACCCGAGTCTTTATAATCTCCCCTCCCCAGTCTGAGTATTCTCAGTCTTCTGTCACTGCAAATATTCTCTTACAACCACATTAATTAATACATTCTGTTCTCAAACATCATTAGAAATGAGCATTTAAGTGCTTTATTTAAAATATATATATATATTCGTGGGAGCATGCCCCCGAACCCCTCTAGTATTTCAGCATCCCCCACAGATTCAAAATCTCTCCTATGGCCTTGCCTTATAGAGTGGGTCAGTAATACTCAACCACTGCACACATCTGTCCTTGAAATTCATATAGATGTAGTGCCTTTTCAAAGAATCTTCTTTGTTCAGAAGGGCAAGCATTTCTCTTTTAAATTAATCTCAGACAATAACGATTCCAGATGAAACAGACGGTCTGTAAGCAAGGCCGGCCAAAGCAAACCTGGCAGTAAATAGTCTGTTTCTCTGAACAGGAATTTTAAACACAGTGTTCAAATGAATATCACAATTCAACAGAATAACCTCCTGCTAAATATTTACGCTGTCATGGTCTATCAATCCTGCTCAGTCCTGTGGTTTGATTTATACGATTTGACATTTGATGTGGCTGCCCATGCTTTTGTATCAGATTTATTTTTTTTGTGGAATCAAAATCCATTAAAAGAGTACACCACAAATTTAGTTATATTATAACGATAGTGTAACTTGTCATCAAATATACAGAACGTCTCACCACCTGTGTGTTATAATGATGTGTCTGCCTCGTGTCCATGGGTGAAATTAATCTGCCTTTTGAATATTACATTATTAAAGGTAGACAGTGAGGGCCGAAAGGACTCCAAGACATAATAGTCTATATATTTGGGTAGTCTGAAGATACAATCTTGACAATCAGTGTCTCGAAGGAATTAATTTATTAATCATTATGCAAGTCTCTATTCCATTGTGAATGCTTGTTTTTGTCTGGATTGGACAGAACTGTCAGCATCAGTTTCCTGATTTTCTCCCCCTGTTTTCCATTATCCCCTCAGGGGAGGGGGGTCCTCAGGCATGTCATAAGTAAGGACAATGAAGTACTCACTCACACAAGCATATACTGATGAGCTATGCCTGACAGATGCCTCTGGCAAAAGATAAATGTCCTAGTAGTCCATTTCTCCCAGCGCCACAGTCTTCCTGATTCTGAAACAGTCCAATAACCTGCTCTGCTCAGAAACTCAAATGAATCCAAGCTTTACAGAATATTCTAGAAGGCCGTGGAACTCAGAAGCGAAAATATTTAATACACTGAAAAATTGGAATAAAGAACCCCCCCCCAAAAAAAAGAAGTCATATCTGCAGTGCACATGTGGTACAATTTACCTAATTATTTTAGTTCATCAACACATTTGACCCCTTTACTTACTGCAAAGGTACTTATTACATTTGAATAATATAAATTCCAAATTGTCAGTATTATACCTAATTATTTCAGTTTTCATTATTGCTCATTTTATAAACTGTGAATTAAAGTTAAATTCTGTTAATGCTATTTTAATTACTCACACGGTTTAACATTAATCATTCAAATTCTCAAACACCTACCCAGAAGAACACACAACTCCCAAGCAATCAACTTAAATGGCATTTGGAGTTAAAGACATTAAACTGGAAAGTATCCAGAACAGGTCTTTTGTTGGTGTCTGTGTTGCAGAAATCCAATAAAGTGGTGTTGCAGCAATCCAACTGTGGACAAAATAAAACTCTCTTAGAGTCATGTCTCTCAAGTGTTCACAAATTATTTGTCAGAATAACACTGGTGTGGAAATTTTTACAGGGTTTGAAAATAACATTTCCTACAGCTCATTGTGTTTGCTTTGAATCAGAACTGAAAACATTCTGAAACTGAGCTCTGAAATCAGACTATATTAAGTTTATTAAGCTGATAAAGGTTTAACACTAACTTCACTCTAAACCAGGGGTTCCCAAACTTTTCCAGGGCAAGGCCCCCCCAAATGGCATTAACATTTGACCGAGGCCCCCTTTTGCAAGATGTCTTTAAAACACATTAAAAATACAGACTTCTGAATATATCCCCCCCTTTTTTTTTATTAATAATTACGTCTTACATCTTTACATTACATTACATTAGGAATTGATTGTGTGTGTGTTTGGTTGTCTGAGAGTGAGAAAGAGAAAATCATGTATTTATTTATTTTTCACACCAAATTGTTGAGGCCCCCCGGGCGCCCTCTGGCGGCCCCCACATTGAAAACCCATTGCTCTAAACCATACATAAACGATCTAAATTCAAAATGGCAGACGGTAGAAACAGGCGGCACTTAGCTACATATATTTGCAACCGATAAACACTTACCAATGCTATCTCTAACGTTTTTAACTTACATATCAAACATAATGTGTCAGTGTTTTTTTTTTTGTTTTTTTTTACCAAGGCATGACTTTTTCATTACTAACATTAATAGTTACATCAGTAGGCTAAGGAGCAGTAGTTTACTAGCTAGATATGACTAAGTTAGCCACAAATAATTCATGTGTCTCACTATTTTACAATGTGGATCATTAGCAACTTCATTTGAAGAATGTGTACAACTGTGCTTGACTCTTAACTCCTGGAGCATTGCTACGCGCAATGTAAATCTGAGTAGCAGTGTGCCAGGAGTGGTTGCTATGTTCATTTCTCTAAGCTAGCTACTAAGCTAACCCACTAAAGAACAGGTGTTATCATTAACCACCAAGTTCATGTTAGCTTCACCACAATCATGCTAGCATTAATTGGTATTCGCAAATGAATTGAAACTGAAAAATGTCATGTCCGGTGAATGTCCCTTTGTGATTTTACTCAAAAATCATAGACTGCAGTTAAGAACTCAAGTATATCGTATAAATGTTACGCAATTCACATGTATTATATTTATCAATCCCCAAAATCATTTTCTACAGAGCTCGTGTGGGGTTCCTCTGAGTTCTATGGTTTCCTCCCACCTTCCAAAAACATGCGTACTGGCTACTGTAAATTGGCACTAGGTGTAAATGAGTGTGTGAATGTGTGTGTGTGTGTGGTGCCCTGGGTTGAACCTGCGTCTCACTCAGGGTGTATTCCCTCCTCGTGGCCAGTGTTCCCGGGATGCCGGATCCATCACAACTATGATAAAGATGCATGAGTAAGTGAAAATTCAAATATACGCCAATTTATTGGAGGTTTTGTTAAAACCTGTCATAGTAAACAGCCAGTCTGTCTCGACAGCTTGAAGGATTTGGCTGGGTTTTTCTATTCAGTGTGCCACTAACCGTTGAAAATGTATGCCTTTCTGTTTGGAAGGAAGCATGGAAATATGGCTCCAAATGACTTATTCATGCCATGTGGGAAATTGTGCAGGTGCAGGTTGATGCTACTAGTTTTTGCATACATTACTGTCATATTTTACTCCCCAAGTTAGTCCACATGAAGCTGTGCATAGAAATCACAGCCGTGTATTTTGGACCTCTCTTTTCTGAGATGCACTGTGACAATTCAGATTCTTCTGAGAGAAATCAGGGTGACATAACTAAAAATAGCGGTGACATAACATCAACATCCCAGGTTCAGCTCACAGTAATCATCTTACTGTTACAAATGGCAGAATCCCAAAATGTTAAAATCCCAGACTAGTGGGTCTTTTAGATACTTTAAGCCTGTGTGGGAAGCTTTAGTTAAATTATTCCATGCTCTTGGATTCTTGCATGCTTCATAAGCTAGAGCCAGAATTGCCACTCTCACAGAAAAATAGCTGGCAGATACAGCCCCCTAGGCTACCCTTTAAATGATCCATCAGCGTTTTACAGATTTTTACACTTCTGAGACCACAGCCATGTAAACAAAAATAGAAAACTTACACTGGGTGGTTTTCTTTCTGAATTACGGCACAAAACAGGGAACATCTGTTGCTCATCTGCCCTTAACACACTGGACCTTAAGACACAAGTATCCATCACACAACACAAGTGTATAGACACACCAAAGTAGAAAATACACACACACACACACACACACACACATACACACACACACACACTATGAGCAATTTCACCCTCCAGGAATCAACTGCAGCACCAACACAGGATGTCTGAAATGCCTATTTCTGGCAGCCATTTTATTTGCAGTAGGCACACACGATTCAGAGCTTAGAGGCCAATCAGGTAACCATAATAAAGTGGGTTTATTTATACAAATGTGGCAGAGGAATGACGGGCCACACAGGAGACGTTATAAACCATGCAAGAAAGGACGCTGCACAAAAAATATCTTGTGTTCGTGCTGTGCCAGTGCTAACTGCACTTTATAACAGACATCCAGAAGGACATCCAAACGGACGTTTGGATCTGTTCACCAAGTGCAGTTCATGATACTTAAAGCTATCAAGCTGCATCCAGTACATCTTTCTTTGCTAACTATATTTCCACATTTTGACCAGGCTTAGGGTGAGAACAATCCCTTGTTTGTGACTTTTTGTGTGGCTTTATTTGGTACGTGTTTTATGTCATTACATGATAAGCGTCATAACCTACCAGAGGCCCAAACACAGTCAACATTTTACAACTGTATTTGACATTGGTCTTGTGATAAATATTTATGTTTATGTAAATACGTCCCTTCCTGCTCTGGGATTGATGGCTAACATTCTAGCCAGCAGCGGCTCATGACCATGTATTTTGATGGGGCAGGATGACACTAATAATGATATAACCTTGATATAACAGCATACAGTCATCCAGCACACAGTCTAGCTGCTTGTTTCGAGCAGTTTTAGAAGTACCTTTGTTCAGCTGTCTTCAATAAACAAAATTTCCAGTTTAACTGCAACTAACCCAAAATATTCGAACCAAAAAAAAAAAAAGACAATTTTCTTTAAAAATAAAAATAAAAATAAAAAGTCTTAATTTCCACTATGTATGGAGACCTTTGGGACACCTTGTATTTAAGTACACCAAGTTAAGTGAACTTAATTATTTAAGCACACTATATGAGCTTTGGGAGACCCCATTACTCAGTTAAATTGAGGGAACGAGTTTACACAATCGAGTACAGTCAACTTGTTATGGTTTTCAGTGTAGACCCTCTGCACTTACACGTTGCCTTTGTTTGCAGAAATGTATTAGATTTACTTTTAATTACTTGCTAGAGCTTGACATCGCAGAGTATTTTTAAACTAGTCTAATTTGGTATTAAAACCTGGGCAACCTGACATTAACTGTCTCATCCACTGCTCCTCTTCCAATGAAAATGTAGAGCAAGACTGGTGCAGTGTGATTGCTGCTACAATGGGCCCCCCAATGCAGCTCCCATTTCTGATCACTAGGTGCAATTATAACTCTATGATGATAAACGAGGCAGTGTGATTGATCACTGCTCACTCAAAAGAGGCAATTAGTATTCATTTAAAATGTATGGAGTTGTGAATGACGATTTTATGAAGATTAACGTTTGTTGAACAGATGATTAAACATAAATACACAGGTTGAGATCTAACTTAGGGGAAAAAAATCTTCTGACCCTGTATGCCATGAGGAAAATCCTTAAATCCACAAAGAAAAGAAACATGAGAGATGAAAATTTGAGAGATTCAAAAAGAAAGGAGCTGTTGATCCTTCAGTGAGGACAAAAATTGTATATGCATCAGGGATGTGAAACCCAGTTGTTTCATATTAATGACTTAAAAAGAAACTAATCCAAAACAAATACATAGCATGTTCGATTAGGACTTTTTAAAAAAATGGTGCCCTATAAAAAGAGGAAGTGTAGGTCTGTAGATAGCTGGTGCGCTGCGATTACTGGAAGTTTTAACACATTTCACACACTTTAACTGTTTAGTCATCATTTTGTTGTTTTCAGATCTCTGTGGACCTTTTTCTTTTATGAAGTTTTGTTGCGTTACTAAATGCATATCAGCTGAGCCGTAAACATGCTTGGTGATTTACGTGAGATATTGAAGCATTTATCAATATACACATATGAGTATGAAGTAAATCAAAATATTCATCATTTTTGTAGGAATTTTTCGTTCAGTTTTGGGCTAAGAAACTATTCAAACACAACTTTATTTATCAAAGATTGATAAATGAGGCTCATTACCTGTGAAGCTATGCTGATAGTAACCCAGGTGTAGAGTGTGAACCCTAAAACACATGCACATTTTTAGCTCAGGCCCCATCCCTCATTCAGGGCTTTCCCACCCTCTAAAGGACCCAGAGCTGCAAATGATTAAGTGCTCACTCACACCTTTTCTGTGTGATCTTGAACAGACCACTCAAAAATATTTTTGTTACACAGAAGGCCAAACCTTGTTTGAGCCCTCATAAGCTTTAAAGTCATAAACATGGCTTTACATCCTGAGATATAGTACTTTGAATCCTTTGAAATGTCCTTTCTGCATTTCACTAAATTTGAATGTTTGTCCTACTGATCATCATGAAAGCCCCAGATTGTGAAGATCTAAGATGACTTTAAAAAACAACAACCTATTTTTATAGGTCTTAAATAAGCTCTCAAGCCATAGAAGAAGAGCATTTTACCAGTAACATGATAAAGGTTGAAGGAATCACAAAGCATTAATACTTCACCACCTGCTGCTGAGATCTCTCTTTAGATGACATTTTGCTTTTTGGACCAACCAATTAGGAGCGTTTTATGTGCTCACTTACATTCTAACCACACTCTTCTTCTTTTATAGATAATAAGACAGCAGGGATTGTGTAAGACCTCAGACTGAGGGTCAAATACATTTTTCTGCAATTACTGCAGTCAAGGAGAAGAATTTTTTTTTCACTGATCTTTCAGAAGTGTATATTTTTGCTTATATCGCTATAGAAACATAATATTTTAGACTGACTAGAAAAACCTTGTGGTTTGCAGGCCCATACATGACGTAATACTGGAGTTGTGCTGACAGAGGGGTTTACATCAACCCAATAGTTCTCAAAGCCTTCAGACAACAAATTAACCACTTTTGTAAGATTTCTTGATGAGCATTACACCTTCATACTCAAGCTCAGAAAATGATGGCACTGTTGAGTTTAAAGGGATGGTCAAGCAAAAAAAAAAAAAAAAAAAAAAAACCCTAAATGTAGTTTTTTTTGGATTTGCACTAGTTCACCTCATGCAAAATAATTTCAGTATATATATTTCTATACGCCTTCCTCAAACTGCACAGAGTTCTTCAGAAACGTCACATAGATTTGCCAGCATAGTTCAGGACATGGTGTGAATAAAAGTTTGGTGCAGATATAATGGACAACCAGAATGATTTTTTTTTAAGCAATTGGGTTTTGATAAGAAGATTCAGCAATCACAATCCCACTGAAAGGTCTTCAGGCAGCTCACACTGATGCTCCTTCACGGTCACAACTTTTAGGATGAAGTCCACAAATGTCTTGCATGAGAATATAATATTGAGCTGAGGAAGCTATCTTGAAATCCATTTTGAAATAAAATGCAATAGACCTCAGTTGGAATGAAAATTATACCCAATTAAACAAATGACTGGGAGTCCATTCTACAACAAACAGAAGAAAAAGATTCAATGCACAAAAGGGTTTTTCTGGGAGTAAAAAGCTCACAGTTGGGTCTCAGTCCAAGTGAGTCATCTGCTGCAATGGGGCAGAAAATCTGTTGTCTGAAGGCAGAAGGACACGAAAACCTCAAATGGAATATTGTTATATTTCCTGAAGCTGTTGAGCTATAGTGACTGGGTGGATAACTTGCTTATTGCTGCATTTGTAATGCT
>JANDJT010000131.1:6558104-6577410 GCA_024331685.1 Stegophilus panzeri | reverse complement strand
AATCTGTATTCAGATTTAAACCGGAAGTGGGCATGGTTTACACTGGAAGACTTTTAGTAACCCCACCACTATGCTGCCAGAAATTTATTTATTTATTATAACAGCAAATATCGATTTGCAGAACATACAGTTGTGCTCATAAATTTACATAATACTTGCAGAATCTGCAAAATGTTAATAATTTAAAAAATATATAAGCGGGATCATAAAAATTGCTTTTTTTTTTTTCTTTTTTTTTTTTAGTGCTGCCCTGAATAAGCTATTTCACACAACAGATATTTACATACAGTCCACAAGACAGGTGTAAACATTCGCTGATGCTCAAGAAGGCAACACGATACATTAAGAGCCAGGGGGGTATAAACTTTTGAACAGGATGATGGTTGTAAATCGTTATTATTTTGTTTAAAGATCTTATTTTTTTCACTTAGTACTACCCTTCAGAAGCTAAATAAGATAGTTACATGTTTCCCAAAAGACAAAATAATAACAATTTACACTGATCATCCTGTTCAAAAGTCAAACAGGACAAACAGGGGACTCATGAACAGCTATCACAAAACATAACCCCAGTCGTGGATCATCCAGGTAATGACACGCAGTATTAAGAATCGAGCGTGTGTAAACTTTTGAACTGGTTCATTTGTGTAAATTCAGTTATTATTATGTCTTGTGGACTATAATGTAAACATCTATTATGTGAAATAGCTTATTCAGGGCAGCACTACATAAACAACAAAATATCATTTTAATGATCCCTCTTATTATTATTTTTAAATAATTAACATTTTGCAGATTCTGCAAGGGGTATGTAAATTTATGAGCACAACTGTAGTTGAACATTTCCTCAACCTCAACTACTTCACTCAAGTACATAATAGGTCTCATCCCTGTGGACATTGTGACTAAGTGTGACTGAGTGAGAAGCACAGGGAAGTTGGATTATTTTCACAAAAAAGATCACATTAAAATGTCCGCTCAGCAATATAAGACTAGGTTTATACTAATAAATACCCCGCAATAAAACCCCACAGTGGCCTTACAACAGTTTCCCATTTGTCGGTTTTCATGTTTGAATAGCTGCACTGGATATGTATTTGAAGTACTTGTTAAATTATCATCATCATAATAATTAACATGCTTTCAAAGCATCATCTACTGAGAGAGAAAACGCATTAGGCTTTATAAGATAACGTCATACAAAAATGCCTTTTTACTTCGATATATAATTTGTTCTCCATTAAAGTTGTCAGTCTTAAATTGGAAAGCAATTAAAAGCTAATATTAAGAACAGGAATTGGAACAATAAATTGAAAGCTAAAACCCACTTTATAATCTGAGAGGCCATCTCTATTATCATTTCTATTATAAATGCACCATAGGATGATTGAAGCGGAGGGAAAATTCTTTATTGAGGCATCATGTCAGATGGGTGAAGTTGATCTTTTAAGCTTTTTTTAGCCACCGCATTAACCATGCATTTCATTTT
This sequence comes from Stegophilus panzeri, assembly GCA_024331685.1. Classification (NCBI taxonomy): domain Eukaryota; kingdom Metazoa; phylum Chordata; class Actinopteri; order Siluriformes; family Trichomycteridae; genus Stegophilus; species Stegophilus panzeri. Next base: position 6,575,921 of record JANDJT010000131.1, on the reverse strand, counting down.
GAACATAATATATGTAGTTAAGCTATTCCAAAACATGATAAGCCATTATTTCCAGGCAACATTATAGCCTGGACAAGCACACTCAAGTTAATGGGATGGATTTGTTTACAGGTTGTAGGTTTTAAATACGTATCAGTCGAAATCTTCTAGCAAATCAAAAAATATTATGAAGTAGGATTTTCCCTTGTGCATGGTATGTGCACCCAGTCTCTTCTCAATTCCACACTGAAATTGAACTTCTAATAACAAGAACTCAACTCTCTCAAAAGTTTTATTCTTCCATATCATATAGCCTGTTCAAGTTTTTGATGTCAGGCCAAGAAAAAGCTTTTAGAAAGATTGTGTTTTGGGACAGTACATGTCACAAATCTGTCCTTAACTACTACTTCTAGATTCCAATCTTTGCAGACTATATGTGTGACAGTCTTACTTCAGTCCCTGACATTCATCAGAACGTTTAACCCAGCCCTCTTAAGCTATAAAATGTCTGTTATTATAAGTCAAATAAATGTCACGTCACTTAGCTCATTTGAATGTGGATGGGTGGATGGGTGGAAAGGGTGGACGTTGCTGTTTTCAATCTATTATAGACAAACAATAGAGAATATCAGTTCAGCATGATGGGAGGTCCATGTCCACCAGCTGTCATGCTGCGGAATGACTTTTACTGATGTTTATATAAATTAGATAATCCACAGGAAGTGACATGGTACTTATAGGTGTCGGGCTTTTTAAGGCAACATTTTGTAAGGCAATAATTATAGTATATATATTCAGAAATAATAAGAATTATTGCTGACACTACTGTCAGTGCTGCTCTTATAGAAAATTAATCAACACCTTCTGACCAATCAGATTCACGCATTCAACAGCACTGTGGTACAATTCATATTAGAAGGTATTACTACTAGATATGACTTCTAATGGATAACAAAATCTTCTGACAGACAGTAATGAATCTGTCTTCAGTAGAGTAGATTATTAAACACCTTTATATGAGGCACTTTCTCTCTCATTTGAAATACAAATGCAGAATAACCCCACAATGATAATCAAATTGTCATCACATCCCTATGACATGTAAGACAATATATCAGAGAACTGCAGTGTCTTTTACGCCTATTCATATCCTGATTTATTCAGGATTACCAAAATGTAATACCAGTCCATCATGTTTTTGGTATGTTGTTTTTCAAAGAATATTTCAAAGAATTAATGAGAAATCTTCCAACAATGTTGTATGAATATATTTCTAATATAAGCAGGATTTAAAATGGGTTTTAGGAGATGGAGGAGTCCCAGTGCTATAATGGGTGCCAATTTGTGTTCTCAACATTGATATCATAGACAATGTGAGTAAAATAAATCATTCATTAATTAATTTCCCCCAGATTATCCTCTGGGATCTCCAAATGTTCCCAAGTCCCCTGTGAGAGAAAAAAATCTCTCCAGAAGGTCCTGGGATTTGTGGGGGTCAGGAGCTCACAAGTTCAAATCCCAATGATGACACAAAGTCTAGAGAGTAAAACTCCCCTGTGAAGGGTGGCATTCTCTCTCCCCTGTCAATCAGAGCAATGATAGCCAATCCTTTTAAGAATAGTGATTATGTATCCACGTGTTCTTTGCTGTGGCGTTGTGGATTGGTTGTGAGTGACTGCATTTGTGTTCGCCACATTCGCGACTGGTTGGGTTGCACTGTCGGCAGCTATATTCACGGCGTTAGGCCAGCAGCCCAGTCAATCTCCGGTGGTAGTCCTTGAGCTCCATTGGTAGCTTTTTTTGTTTGTTTATTTTATTACAGGGTTTATTATCCTATCACAACATAGCGGAGGGGAGTGAACCAGGAGTGAAACAATCCTTCCCGAATGTCCTATATAAGCTCTAGTGTTCAGCAGCATCTTTATTTTGCTCATTTTACCCCCTTTTTCCCCCTCTCTCAAATTTATAATTAAGCTGATTTTAAGGCAGCTGTTCATTTTATTTTCCTGTATTTATCCCCCCAACCCTTTTTTTTGTTATAATATTTTAGCATTTTCCTTTTGACTGGCTGTCTTGGGCTTCTCCCACTAGGGGAAAGGACAATTATTTTTCTTCTATTATCTTGCTAACTGGAATTATCAGATTTGTAATTGTTGTTTGGTTGTTTTAGGAACATCTCCCAGTTAGGATAACACCCAGCTGGAGAGTTCGGTTCTGCAGTGCCTGGTCCGAAAAGTATTGCGTGGTTTCATGTACTGTTGTGGACAGTAGAGTTGGAAGAATCCCTCTGCATCTAGTACATCGCCTGTTTTTAGATCCATTACAGAACATGTCATCTTTGTCCCTAGAGAAAGAAGATGCCATGCCTTTAGTGATCGGGGGGAATGAAGATGTGTTTGAGTGGATTGAGGAAATTCCGGCTATGTCACCTGTAGAACAAGCTTTCTTTCTCATTGACCATTTAGAGAGGTCTGCTAAAAATGAGATTAAGTATAGAGCTGGAGAAGATAGAGAGCGTCCCGGTAGGATTTTTTCAGTTCTGAAAGTACTTTATGGTCAAAGAGGAAGAGTCACTGCAAGAGTTTTCCCATGCCCTTTTTACGTTAATGGAAAAGGTGGTACAACAGGCCCCTGACAGCATGCCCAATTCTGCTGTACTGCTTTCACGACCAGTTTGTAGAAAATGTTTTTGATAATGATACTAGACGGTGTTATTGGCCTGGTATGAGTGCTGATATTCAGGAGCATTGCCAGAACTGTAATCAGTAATTAATGTTTCATGCCAACAAGTCTTGAAATGCATGTGTTTCTAAAATGAGCAATGACGTAGAACTTCTAAATAATTTTTTCTGACATTTAACACAACTGTTTACAAGAGGAGTTTTGGCTCACAGCCCTTCATCAAAATAAAGAGCCTTTTGTCCACTTGGCCAAAACGGTGATTAAAATGACGCTGCATAGAGGAAGGTGTGTGTCTCTTCACATCTCGTTGTAATGATCCATCTCTCATCTGCAGTATCATTTTAGCTCTATTGTCACCTGGCGTAAACAACAAATTACAGCAATGATTGCTCTTGCCAGTGTGGAATTACATGTGTTACATTAAGTCCACTGAGATGAGCTGATTCCTATGACAAAAGATGTTCCAGGAAACAATCCAGGCTTCTCTTTCACGCACAAATGCTCACCTACAGATGGGTCTAGTGAATGGCGTTGGGAAACGTATCAAGCAGAATAGATTGCACGTATTGTTCAAGTCAACACTGTGAGGCTAGTGTGTGAGTGTCTCCCCCAGAGAGATCTCTCAAACTAGAAATAAGATATGTGCACTTGCATTCATGGATGTTTGTACAGCACAGAGAGAGCTGGAATAAATTGTGTGCCTATACTAGATGTTAAATGAGATCTGTATGAGGTCAGAAATATGCTAGTCAGGGTGAAGTGGTGTTTGATTGATGATGGGTCTGCTCAGGGTAGATAGATTTTATTATAGACTCAGTTAGCGAGTACTGGAAATTCAGAAGTGTAAAACGTTGTGGTCTTGGCTCATGATTCTCCCAATTTAGCACTTTAAAGTTATACTAAAAAAAGTATATTAATTTATAAATAGTTCTATGGCTACTTATTAGTAAGAATGACTGATTGTAAGAATGTCTAATTACATACATATTACGAATAACATATGTCTAATTTCACAGCTGTCTAGTCCTTCATTACTAAACACAGTCGTGAACCAGCTACTTTAGCAGGAAGATACCGTTTAACTGGTTCCACAACCAACATGAAAGAGAATTACATTTACTCACCAATAACTGTTTTAAGCAAAATTCTGGAAAAACTTTTAAAGATGTGATGGCATGGAAAAGCTCATTGTGTCACAGTTTAAACACATGGACATTCAAACAGCCAATCAAATTTTAACCTTCAGGATCCTGAAACTTGTGACCAGAAAAGTATACACAACGTATAAGAGAGGAGCATCTGAGATTCGACCAAGTTTCACACTGCAGGCAAAAGTTATCCAATGTAGATGTATTTTTAACTACAAAACATTACATCAAAGCAAGGGATTTTGAATATAGTCAAATGCGTATACCATTTCCTATTTTTAAATTACAGTAGAGGAAATATATGTTTATTAAACTTATTTCTGGAAGTTTTCAAGCTTGAAATAGTAAACAGACTAAACGGATGCAGCTCGCTTACATAATCATTCCATAATTATGCTGCATTCATGACTAAATTAGAATTGGGCTGTTTCTATTTGAATAGCCCTAATTTTATCAAAAGCTTTGAATTCTTGGCTGTATTTGTAGTGAAAATAAAGAGCAAGACATAGTAGTGTGTTTTATGCTTCCTCAACGGTTTTTTCGAATGTGTATTTGTATCTTCTGCTATTCTCAGGCGTGTAAAATTCATTTAAAAGCTTTCTATATTCACATAGCAACATAACCTAAATAATTTTCTTATGAGCTTCTATTTTGTCTGTCCTCAAATAGTTAATGTTTTGCCAATGCTTTGAGGACTCAAAAGTTCCCAGTTGTCTTTCACGGCATATTAACGTCGAAAACAACTTATTGCTTACAGTGTAAACGTGGCCTGTGTATGAAGTACTGTACTGTATATTATAGACGTGGAATTTAAAATGCACTTTTTTCTTTAGTGTGCTTTCCTCACCTCTGTACATTAACAGGATTGGAAGGAGGCTACTGGCTGTCAGTCGAGTCAGTTCAATGTCTAGAGCTTGGTGTCCTCTCCTTAGGGTATGTTCACCCTTTATAGACAACTCCAGATGCCACTGTAAAAGACGTCTACGTCAGAACAGGACACACACCAGTTTGTCTTCTCTACATGTTATATGATATCAATAAGTGAAGGAGACTGGAGCTTTGCAAGGGAGCTCCAGGGTTCTTTGAGAGATATAGAGGTTCGTCAGGTTTGAGGCAGGACTTATGAAGTTGCACAAGACCTTGTGACTACAGTGAAAGTGCCAAGGCTTAGATTCACCTTGGGACTATTGTTGGTTTTTTTTTTTCTAAAGGGAAAATCAGAGCTCTCTAGATGAGGAGTTAATCCTTTGTGTGATATTACTCCTTTTTATCAGTTAACCTTTCCTTTTCTTTGTCTTATTATGCTTCTGAACATCATAAAAAGAAATTCTATTATTAAATCACATTTTGTTTTTTTCAGCTGATCTGCAGTCTGATTCGTCCTTTTTTTTTTTTTTTTTTTAATTATTCAATACTTCTTACAGTACGCAAAAGGAAAGACTTCTGTTTGTACTCTTGAGGAAACGCTATCCAGAAATTTTCAACCTTTCACTGAAAACTAATTTAAAAGATTTATACTGGTTTTTGGTATCAGAGCACTTTTCAATAAAAACTGAAATGAATTGCTTTGTTAAGAGTAAATCACACCAATCTCACTGAAATTCAAAACTGGAAAAAGGTTTATCATTCCGCTTCTGTAGTGCCCCTCTTGCTCAACTTGTGGATGTGTCATGACACCCAAATAAAGTGACATGTCACATCATGCAAATCAGAAAATATTAGCTATAACAGTTTTAACTAATGCCGATCACATACATGATAAAAAATAAAAATAAAAAAGACCCAACTGGTAATCACGGCAACTCACGGTAAAAAAGAGAGGGAAAAACCAAAGTCTATTTTCGTTTCTACCTGAAAATCTCCACCTCTCACTAAAAAATCATGCGCAAGATTTATTCTGTAATTATACATCTGAGACTGCCTCAGCTCTGAACAAAGAGCCAACAACTACAGCACTTCTTTAGTTCGGTTCAGAAAGGACATGATCCACTATCAACACATTCATTTGGAAGATGTTAAGCAGAAATCTGGGAAAGAATATCACCCAGGGCACATGTTTCATTCATTTTATCCTACGTCCCGTCTGCTCCGGCAGACTGTTTATCTCCCTTATTTCCACTCTCGTCTGAAATCTGATAACATCGCTGCTGCAGGATACATGCTGTGCTGAAGCTGCTGGAGCTAAATTTAGTTCTCTGCAAATGACACAGCGGTAATATTTATAGTTTTGTGTTTCTTTTATCAGCTATACTTCCAGATGTGCTATTTCATCATAATACTGCGGTGGCCTCAGTTGCATGCATTATAGATGATGAACAGTGTGTTTGATTCATCTCTTGCTGTTGTTTCCAGATAGCTGGAAAACACCAGCTTGTGTGGGTCAGGAAGATTTAGGTAAAGGCATCAGGTTGCGTTTTATCTTTTCTGTCTTGTTAGGGTGACCAAATGCATGCGCTTGTCTGCTACCCAGCTGTGAATCCCTAGCTTTTTAGGGACTAGAGAGGATTTTGGAGTGCTATTCTTGGAAACAGAGCCGCCAGACTAATGGCCGGACTTAAGCACATATAAAACAACTACTCCTTTCTCAGGAATAAGGCTAATGCTGAACTATTTCACCATATATTGAATGATACTAACTGATGCAGTACGTCCCAGACTATGTCCAAACACTCAGAGGTACCACCTGATGCTCGGTCACCTCACACACATTACTTTTCATTTTCAACTTAGTCAACTGCACTTTAAAAGCCCCATGGCTCTTGTTCAACACAATAATATGCTGTGTTCCATATTGCACTGCAAGATGTCACTGTCGCTGCAGTGAGAAGTTCCCTGAAGCTTTTACGTTAATTGGCTGCTTGATCACAAAGAGCACAGGATATTGGACGTGCAGTTTAAGGTCTGAGAGGCTCCCAGATTGACTGCTGAATGCATTAGGAACACGGCATCCAGCCAGCATGCTGAATTTAGCCACTTCGACAGTAAAAATCGACTGCTTGCTTATGGCACAGGGCTAGGAGGAGGTAATAATACAACAAACCAAGACATTGCCGTTACCATAAGGTCATCTACGGAGACATTTCAATATGTGGAAGCTTAAAGCGTATACTCACTGTTCTCTTTTTTAGGAACACTTGTACTTTTATGCAATTTTCCAGTCAGCTGATCATGTGGAAGCAGCACAATTCATCAAATCAAGCGGATACAGGCCAAGAACTTCAGTTCACATCAAACATCAGAATAGTGGGAAAATGTGATCTCACTGACTGGCATGGCTGTTGGTGTCAGACGGGCCGGTCTGAGTATTTCAGAAACAGGTCCCACACTACAGTATCTAGAGTTTACACAGAATCGTGCAAAGAACAAGAAAAAAACATCCAGTGAGCAACCATTCTGTAGGGGGAAACGTCTTGTTGAGGAGAGAGGTCAGAGAAGAATGGTTTGAGCTGATTGGAAGGCTATGGTAACTCAAATAACCACTCTTTACAACCACGGTGAGCTGAAGAGCATCTACCTTGGAATCTGATGTTACAGTGGTCACCGAAACTGGACAGCTGAAGAAAAATAGTGATACACAATACTGCTTGCAATCCAGTGCATTTCTTCATCTCAAACTTTTGTTTACATTTTTCTGGCCCAGAAATTAGCTCCACCCCCAGATCAAACAGAGTTGCTCAGTTCTGTCCAATTTCCTTAAAAAGAGTTTCAAAAGGAGGAGGCAAGAAAAGTGGTTTTCAATGATCTCTTAGCAATTGTAGTTTTACCTCACAGGAAGTAGGCAGCTCTAAAAGTTCCAAATGACTCCTTTAAAGATGTTTACATGGTTATGGATGTCTATAACTAGATTTTATAAGGTTTATTCCCTTATTGTGGTCTTTAAAGTCATCAGTCCTCACCCGTACATTCTATCTCCTTTTAATTAGTTCCTTTGAAATTGTGTTAATTAAAATCCTTGATTGAACTCGTCACTGGAACTAAATGAGACAAGAGACAAATTAAAACAATAATCAGAGATAGTATCACTGGATATACTGGACTTCTTCAATAAGGACGCTTTCTAAGCATTCAGGTTGAACAGTGGCCTTCTGGGGCTTTATGACATTTCATGATTAATATAAATTCAGGATGGGGAGAGATATCAGCCTGTGTTTTGGGGAATCAGATCACTGTTTCCCATAATGATCATGGCATCTTCAATAAAAAAGCTCTAACAAGAGACAATAAATCAGGAAGAGTCCTTCATTAGGGAGCGATAATCCCATTGCCTCTGATTAATTAATGGTACAATTTGCATGAAAGCAAGGCCATGTAAGGTGCAAGAGCCTTTAACTGACATTACTTAACCCATTACTTAACATGACCAAACAATGAACTTCAGCATTAATACACCATTAGTAACATTAACAAAGCAACTAAGACTTGCCTCAATCAAAATTCTTTTTTAAATAACAAAACAAAAAAGTGAAATAAATAAACAGCTGCATTAACCACATATCATCCCCAGGCTTCCACACGATACGACTGTGATTGCGATTCATAAGGCAACGGTTTGCTTGATAATATGATATGCGGGACACGGTGGCTTAGCGGGTAGCATGTTTGACTTGCACCTATTGGGTTGGAGGTTTCAATCCTGCCTCCGCCCTGTGTGGGTGGAGTTTGCATGTTCTCCCTGTACTCCCCTTCGGGGGTTTCCTCCGGGTACTCCGGTTTCCTCCCCCAGTCCAAAGACATGCGTTGTAGGCTGATTGGCATTTCCATAGTGTTCACATAGTGTGTAAATGTGTGTGCAACCCTGCGATGGGTTGGCACCCCGTCCAGGGTGTTCCCCGCCTTGTGCCCCAAGTTCCCTGGGAAAGGCTCCAGGCTCCCCTGCGACCCTGTGTAAAATAAGCAGTATGGAAAATGAATGGATGGATATGGTACAATACGATTTAATATCAATATGTGACCAACTTAGCTGAGAATCTACTGAGAATCTAATGTGCAAATTATGAGACAGACTAATTTAAGTATCATTTTTATGGGCAAAGCTTATTTACACATCAGTTTAAAAATATGAATTATTTACATTAATTGCAAATATTAGCTGTTTTGACCATATGGCTAAATGCATTTATGACAGGAAAAAAAGATATCCATTGCACTAATTTTAGCAACCAGAAACATAATTAAATCAGGAATGCTTAGGAGAATATGACTGCAATATGACTGCAGGGTTATCTTGGTTTAGTGCTCGTTTTACACACATCTTAATTATGCTGATATCTTAAAACAATAGAGCCTAATGTATGAAAACTGCCGTACTATTATGGCATGATGTCTGATAATATGTGAAACAGGTTTCTGACAAATTGGAAATAATAATAATAATAATAATAATAATAATAATAATACAAATTCACAACACAAATGTCCCAGGTTTCAGTGTTGGTGTGAGGGGAAAAAGTTATATAAATAAGCTCCTGCTGCATGACAGGTCTGATACTAGTCTTATTGGATGGCTGTATAATGAGCAATGCATCTGGCAGGTCACGTACAACTGCTCTATCATGAGACGTGTGGTATTTGGAAAAAAATGTACGGGTTGGCTTAACAAGGGAAACATGGGCCACCCTCGGACACACAGTTAGTTATACAGGAAACATGCTGCAGGGATTGGCTACACCCCCTCCTGCACCTCCAATAAAGATCATCTGAGTTATGAATATACTGCTGGTAGAACAAAATGTTCTGCCATGCTTTTAATTCCCTTTGGCAAATGATTAAATGTAAATAAACAATAGTTTTCTGGCTTTGCTTATACAAACTTTTCCTCAGTCAATTAATGAAACTTTATATTCCACCAATCACTGAGTGTTGGTGAAGAATGAATTTGTGCTCTCAGCTCATGCTCAGTGAAGGCCACACAGGGAAAAAAAAATATATATGTGGAAAAACTAGTTTTGCTTTTCAGTGTGTTATGTTTTCTGCATGTGACTAATGAAAAGTAATATGGTGTGACTGCATTTCATTCTGGAATCAAATCTTCCCCATAGAAAACAGCTCAACTACAAAAACAGCCATCCATATGTTGGTCCAAAAATGGTTGCGTTTGACATAAACAACAAAACGAAAGAACTGTTCTAGAGTGCTACTCTGATTTCCAAAGACAACTCCAATCCATAATCGAGTGTTTGTATATTCTGGACCTGCCTTCCTCCCACCTGAGGATCTTTTGTGCACATGCTCATTTCCCAGCTGCCCCTGTGGCTAGGCATACATCACAGCAGACACCTCATTTGATGGAGCCAGTGAAGCGGGCAAAGCGGATACTACATCTGTCCGCCAAGTTCTCAGAGACCAAGTTCACAGCTGGAGCGTTGCAAATGAAAGTGACAGCTCAAGTCAGATGTCTCATCACCCCTGGCACGTCGCAGTACACAAGAGAGTGAACAAATCTGGAGTGCCCATTATCAGACTCTAAGTGCTCGCCCGGTATCAAACACACGAACAGTCTAAACGGGCTCCAGAAACAATTTATCAGGAGGAGTAGCAGAGAGTACAGAAAAAAGAAACGTGTTAACAGCTTGGAGAGATTCTGACATGCAAAGACGGTTTCCCTTTTCCGTTAACAAGCAAAGCGAAAGCGTGACGTTCACACTGGTTCTGAGCAGCAGCTTGTAGCTGACAGCTATAGGAAATCGATTGTCGCTGGTGCCTTGGAAAAACAGAGATTAGCCCAGAAAGTCACTTTCCTTCAGGAGCATAACCTCCAGCACAGCGTTAATAATGGAACAGTGAGGAGCGTGGAAGAACGCGTTTTAGACGATCATACCTAGACAAAACGGCATTTATTATGTACTTGAGAGTGGAAAATGTTATGTAAATATTTGCTTCAATTATATTTTCAATATGTCATGTTGGGGAAATAATACAGGTTCCTGGGTTAACAAATAGACCCAGTGCTCTTTCACTCTTCTTCAAAGTCCTGAAGAAAAGCATTCAGCCCAAACAACCTAGGAGATATTGTCCCTCAATCACTCTGCGGTTTTAATTAGCCCAAACAACAGAGGGGATGTTTGCTACAGTGCCTTTGGATATGGGAGCCCTTTTGCATTGCTCATTTACGGCGGTCCTGAATGTCTAATTTTCATAATTCACAAAACTTTTTTTTGTCATTTATTAAGTGATAAACAACATTTTATAGAACTAAGCGCTAATTCCAAGGCTAAGGCTAATTGTAAAACTGCACATGTGAGACTAATATAAATCAACTTTAATTAGTTAATTAAAGAGTATGTTCAATACACCTTGTGAACTTCCTGTCTAATTAGACTTTCTTGGGAAGACACAGTGTTTCCATCATTAAGCGTGCACCTTATTACCAGCACATACAACCTTTATAACCTCCAGATTTACATTCACGTCTACAAGAATGCCATTAAACATGTTAAATGTACAGAAGCTTTGGTCAAAAGTTATTGGCTTTTGTAACAGATGGCATCCAACGCTGAGTGAGTGCTACAAATTTTGCATAAGATATTTGGACGTGGTAAAACTAAAGAATATTGAGCCTTTATAGGCAGGCCAGATACTTGTGAGTCATTTATTAATGTGCGAAACAGATTTTCTTTGCAGTTCTCACCACAGCTTCGAGAAGAGCTTTAAGCATCCTATCAACTGAACTCCATTTACATTATGGGCCTGGCCATTTCCTTTGCTTGTTCTGAGCTGTGTTGTTTACATCTGATATATAAGTAAAGATCTTTTGAAAATAAAAAAATAAAAAGCTCCTTACATGGCTAATGTGCTTTTAATGAGGTCTGGGCAGGTTGATAGATGGGGCTGCTGCAGACTGAAGCTTTAGGGCGAAGGTAAACAATAAAGGGAACAAGCACACTTCAGTCAAGGTCAATCTTGCACGATCACATTTCCACTTGGAGATGCCAAAGCACTGCTACTTTGTAGAAATGAGGGCAGGAATTTATAGCTCGTGAGCCAACACACACACAAACACAAATATATTTTCAGTAAACTGTCAAACTGACAGCAGTAAAATAGAAAATTGAAACCTCCTACAATCAGTTCCAGCATTGCTTCCTTATATCGTTCAGTGACTTAATGAAATTTGGTGCATCTAGCAGAGGTGGGTAGTAACGCACTACATTTACTTCAGTAACTTTTTTTTCTTAATGTACTTTTAAAAGTAGGTTTATCTGGATATACTTATACTCTTACTCAAGTAAATTTTTAGTCAAAGAAATCGACATTCGGTGGTGTTCCTCTGTTACTGTTAAATGTTAATGAATACATGTAGTTTTAATAATTCGTTTATATCACGTATCATGAGGTCACGAGTCTCGTAATATGCTGCAGTGGTCTGAATGCAGATGCAACAACCGCTCAAATTTTCAGCGGCTCAGTCCTGGAGAGGGGGAAGAAGCGAGCGTGTCGACGGAGGCAGGAAACACACACACACACACACACACACACACACACAAACACTCACTCTCTCCCTACAGACACTTTCTCTTCCGTTCCATAGTCTGTTTTTTAATTCTCTGTTTTCTTGTTTAAATGCAGATGCTGACAAATTTGTATTGTTTGATAAAAATTGTATTGTGTGATATTTCTGCTTCATCTTGAACCCAGGTTTTATATGATATCAACAGAACAGACAGACTTTCAAGGAGAGGCATGATTTATAGTTCTCCATGTAGTCTGAGATTCGGGATTTTCCCTTCATTTGAATCAGGTTTGAAGTAACTTGTAACTTGAGTCATCTTCTCATTGGATACATTATTACTCTTACTCAAGTAATTATTAACATTATTACTTTTACAGTTACTTGAGTAATTATTTTTATAAGTAGTTTTACTTGAACTTGAGTAAACATTTTGGCTACTCGACCCACCTCTGGTATCAAGTGTAAGGAAACTAAATCGGAGATAAAATACAAAAAATTAATTCTGTAGTATTGTTTTCCTGAGGAAACGTGTAACAATACACTCTTCCGAGCAGTCAGTATTTGGCAGGAGTGGACAATACTTGTGTAATTGTACTTCATTACTGTACTTAAATATTATTTTTGGGAGATCTGTACTTCACGCAAGTATTAATGAAACTGAATAGTCTAACTCAAGTAAAATTACAAGAGAAAAACACTTTTTTTTTTTTTACTGATCACATTTTCATTGTGACCTTCAAAGTGATTCATATAGTATGATGCATCTCCTGTCTATTTGGATTCTCGTACACTCTCCCCGTGTAATTCTAGGTTTCCTCAAAGTTTTCTGGTTACTTCCCAAGGTGGAATGTATACACTAAATTGTGCAATGGACTGGCACCCGATCCTAGGGTGTATTTCCACTTCATGCGCAGTATTCCTAGAACAGATTCTGCATCCACCACAACCTGATCAGAATAAAACGCCCACAAAAAACCCCCACAAAGGTATAAATCATTTTTGTAAATTACATGTTTTTAATATTATTATTATATCTCACATATGTAATTTCATATTCGCAAGTTGAGACATACATTATATGGCCATAAGTTTCTGGACACCTGATCATAACACCCATATATACTCCTACCCAAAACATTTGTGACAATGATGGAAGCACATAATTTTACATAATTGTAGAATGTCTTTGTATGCTGTAGGGACAAAGTGAGCTCCATGAAGACATGGTTTGTTGGAGTGTCCTGCACAGAGCCCAAACATCAACCCCACTGAACACCTTTGGGATGAACTTGAACACCAACTGTACACCAGGACTCCTCACCCAACATCAGTGCCTGATCTCGCTAATGCTCTTGTGGCTGAATGAACACAAATCTAGTGGAAAGTCTTCCCAGAAGAGTGGAGGCTATTATAACAGCAAAACAGGGGACCAAATCTGAAATTAGATGTTCCACAAGCACATCTAGGTATGATGGTCAGGTGTCCACAAACGTTTGGCTATATATTGTATAACTTTTATCAGCCTCACACTGAACTCTTTTTAATAGGTTTAAACATGGCAATATTGCTGTTGTGTTGATGCCAACTTGTCAATAAACCCTAAATAATTTGCAACACGCCACATTTAAAATGTTTTTTTTTTTTAAACATTGTCATCTGTTGTGAGACTGCATTTTTGCCACATGGCCCCCAATTTCCTACCACATGTTAACTGCAGCTTCTTGCCAAACTTCAATATAACTATTTTCAGCTCGGGATGAAGCGATAACAGTTTCCATTACCGCCTAAGTACCTGAGTTTGATCTCACAAAAACATGGAGGGAAGGATAAAGATGTGAAGCGTCTTCTGTTGAGAGGTGTGATGTTTTTTATCTCTCGACTGCCTCACTAAGCCACTTTCTCATCCTCCGCTCCAATCACCTTCATCCACGCTGAACTCCCACCTGCCGCATTCTCTGAAAATGAGAGAACACACTAATCAGTGCTCCCAGGAGCATGTAACTTAATTAAACCTTACTCTGCTTTGCTTTACCTCTAAGAACACATCTGATTTGAGAAGTTGGCTTGCGTCAGGAAATCGTTTTCCTGAATTATATGGTTTTAGGTGACTGCAGAGCACTTCATCGTGTTTTTTTTTTTTTTTTTTCTTTTTTCAGACAGCAAAACTATTCCCTGAACACAGACGTGCTCTTCATCTCCATACCAGTTAAATGTAAAGGCCAGGAGTAACAAGATGACAAGAGCTGCACGTATTTGTGAGTATGTAGACCCAGAAAGGTCACCTATCTTTTTTTTACAGACGCATTTCCAACATAACCTTTCCTCCATGGTTAGAGTTAACAAACGAGGTTCAAAGGTTGGTTGTTTTTACTGCCGTAAGCTTCATCCAGACTGGAAGGAGACAGCTCATCGTTTTAGAAAAATCAGTGCTATTCGATATCTGACTCCAGGCAGTCAGTTGGCACTCACTTTAGAGAAGAAATTTATCCACTCGTTCTTCTGCTCTGATCTTTTCTAAGCCATGCTGTCTCTAAAACCCAGAAAGGCTTTAAGATAAAAGAGAAGACATCGATGACACAAGCTGCTGATATATTTCTGATCCCTGTTACTCGATCCTAGAATGCGAAACAATGAGTCATTAATCAGAACGGTTGATTCATAACATAACAGTACACACTTTGCCGAGTACTTTTAATTTCATTGTAATTAATAGAATCCTTTTTAAATGCTTTTTATGTTCTGTCTGTAGCTCAATAAAATGGTGGACTGTCCATTACTTCAGATTACACCACAGCATTGTTGTGTCAAATCTGATTGGTCAGAAAGTGGGGATTGATTTTGCACAACAGTAGCTCTGACAGTGGTGCCGGCTGTGATTCAAATCACACGTTTATATTAATGCACTTGCTTTAATAGGTTATCGTTTCTAAGGTAACAACTTACACAAGGACTTGTATGGTAGACACGCCACATAAATAAATAGATTTTTTTTTTATGTGTAACCATTGATATGGTACATAGGGTTTTTTTTGTTGTTTGTTTGTTTCATGGCGGGACATTTACGTAGCATTTTTGGAAGAAGTCTCCAGTAAAACCGTTACTTTTAAGTTTTCCGATAAAGTAAAGTTTTCAGGACAGAGCAATTTGTTTTCTTGGTAACATGGTAATCTGCTTTTGCTGTCTTTTTTTTTTTTTTTTTTTACTTTTGAAGGACAGAATGTTATAATGGAAGCGATAAGAGTAACTTCACGGACATTCTTTAACATTAAATGTAACTATAAATGGATAAAAAGTATAACGCCACTGCTTAATAAATTTAAAATACCAACAAATTACTGAAGAGGAATAAAACACTTTGGGATGTGATGTTATAGGAAAATAATCAACCCCACACACCCTGGTGATTATTTCCTCATAACAGCACTCCCCAAATTGTTTTATCCTTTAATTATATTTAGAAACTACTAATAAAAATGTGAAGAAATAGCTTGCCTTGTGCCACTTAAAGGCAAAAAAATCGTCATGACAAAAGGATGAGAGTGTCTAAAATAGCAACACAATTCCTAAAAAAGAAAAATCAAAAACAAAAACAGTTAAACGTAGGGGTTTTTTTCCATCTCAGAACCAAAAATGTCTGGGCGATGAACAACTCTACATCCCTCCACAACTCTCAAATAAATACAAATTTATATGGTGCTTATCTTAACTTAAATCTCATAACGTGTCATTATTACATCTCCCACTGTCAGCTTCTGATTCAGAAGTCTTTTCAGCAAGGTTTGTCTTAACACTTGTGAACAGCACACGTAATCTCTAAGCACGCTTAACGTCAGCATAAACAAAGTGCTGAATTTAGCTGAACATGACCATAACAGGACCGAATGTCTCTGCGTCTACAAGAGTGAAGACCTCGAACACGTCTCTACTACTAGTCAATGCAAGCAGCGGCACATGTGTCCTACATCTTAATCAGGACACTGTTTGTGCACAAAGTTGTCACTTTGCAAGCTGCTCAACCGCTTTTCTTTGATTGCTGGGTTTGGATTTGAAGTTGTGTAATGTTGAGCATGTTGTGTAAATGAAGCACGAGCCCATCTGAAGAACAGTGGACCAAACAAAACAAAACAAAACAAAACAAAACAAAAAAAAAGACAGAGGACACCTCCTGATCGCTGCAGAATAGACAGACAGCACACAAAGCAGACTGTGGAGTTTCAATCATTTCTAATAAAAAACATTTCAATGCAGATTCATCACTGGTGCATTGTTAGAGATGAATACTAATAATGTTCATGTCCTAAATACCCACTAGAGGCTGTGAGGCCACTTCACATACTGATGCTGATGGATAATCAGGATTTCTCCGATGTTCAGCCACAATCGCCAAATATCCAAATATACAGAATTTCACTGGATTTTTTTTTTTTTTTTTTTTTTTTTTAAACAAAGACTTGCATTTTGATACAATGCCCCCTACTGACCAGTTCATTTATTTGACATTTTAAAGGGACATTGCATCAACATTTATGCTTCATATTAAAAACAGGACGCAATACTTTAAATAACAAGTTCAACAATGAGAGTCATATTGTCTTTTCAAACTGTAATGGTGCAACAATGTTATTTACATAAAAAAAATTAAAAATAAAGTCGCAACAAGCAGAACTGTCCCTCTAAAGGCAAATACTAAGCCTTTTAGACTTTAAAAACAACAATATATTTACATCATGTGACAAAATCAATATCTTAATCCTATCACATCCATAAACACTTGTACCAAAGGACATGATTTCCTGCAGTGCTGCTTCTTCCAAGTCAGTCCATTGTGTGATTTGGTAACATCCTGTGGTACCACAAAACAGCAGGCTCCTGGCACAAGTTGTGAATGCTGTAAGATTGCCCTAGTGAAGAGACATGAGAACAATATTAAACAATATTTATAAAAAATAAATAAATAAATAAAAATTATCGAAGTCAATCTAATTCATTATATTTTAACTTCTTACCACAAGACGTCATAAACGTTTGCCCCGAGTTGTAGACCTCCTTGGCGTTGTTGGTTTCCACCCGCACACAACTTGATGCTACGTTAAATACCTTAACAGAAAAAAGAAAAAAAAAAGCTAAAGAAATTTCTATATCTGATGGAAAGAGTAATCACGTCTGATCACGTACTCTTTGTGAATATTAACTTTCAAAATGATCAACACGCCACTTACGGTAATTGCGTTAAGATCCGTCTGAACAGGTTTCTTCATATACGAGCCCAATAAAATCTTGCCACTTGAGAACGTGTGGTTCTGAAGGTCGACCATATGACCCATGGCTCGTCCCGCATGACAGTGCCAGTGGAAGTCGTCTGGGCTAATGCCTTTGCCATCTAGTAGAGGAAAATGAACTTGTCTTAATATAACCACGTAACCAAAGTTCATTAACGATAATTCATTCTATAACCTTCAGTCACCGTTTGTGCAGCGTTACGGATACAGTATCTCACAAAAGTGAGTACACCCCTCACATTTTTGTAAATATTTGATTATATCTTTTCATGTGACAACA
>JANDJT010000131.1:6528502-6549832 GCA_024331685.1 Stegophilus panzeri | reverse complement strand
ATGAACTTCCAACCTCAATCCGGACCGCAGAATCTGTCACTATCTTCAAAAAACAGCTAAAGACCCACCTCTTCCATAAGCACGTAACTAAACCTTAAAACGTCAACCTCACATTATCCTTAAAAAACAATTAAATTAACTTTTTTTTTTTTTTTTTTAATTACTCTGGATCCTACACCTCTACTCTGCACACTTTGCTTTTCTAGAACTCAATTAAAGATCTTGTATAGTAGCACTACTTGTATTGTTCTCTGCTTGATATCGCTTTGCTTGTATTTCCTCATTTGTAAGTCGGTTTGGATAAAAGCGTCTGCTAAATGAATAAATGTAAAAGGATACCATTATATATTTCATTAGAATTATATATCAAGCAGATCGTGCAGTGCAGCCAGTTGAAGGATTCAGAAGGAGTAGTGTGTGCGTACTACGGTTACAACATGAAGGCACATCACAGCAGTGTACTATGTTTAAACATTTTTTTTCTTCGTCTGATGACGGCGTTATCAACAGCCAACTGAACCTACTTGTCTACCAGTGCAACTAAGAATATTTACATATTTACACAAAAACAAAACAAATCGCATGGACACTTAGCACATGACGTTCTGTGCAGTACTTTACATTACACTGCACTAAAAGCAATTCTGCAATATTTCAGGCTAGATTTGATACAAGATTTAGATTTGATTTTTTCCCCTCTACGATATCCAATCCAGCCTGATACTAACACCAGATATCAGATCAGTCCTATCTCTAACACTGATGCATACATTTCTCATTGTGTTTTTTTTTTTTCTTTTTCCCTCCGGTTTCAAGAACAGAAGCACTACCTGGTCATAGTTGTCATGTCCATGGAAAAAAGGTTCCTTCCTGAAGATCATACTGGCCAGCATGCAACCCAAACTCCACATGTCCAAACTGTAGTCATACATCTAAAAATGATCAAAGAAACAAAATCATTAGCTTAAAATAATGATCAGTGAATGAATCCATTGTTATGCAAGGCATTTTTAAAATGACATTTAACATGGGTACAGGAAGTGTCTTCACCTGGTAGTCAACAAGCAGCTCAGGACCTTTGAAGTACCTGGAAGCGACTCGCACATTGTACTCCTGGTTTGGATGGTAAAACTCGGCCAAGCCCCAGTCTATCAGACGAAGCTTTAAGCACAAACAACAGTTATTTATTAAAGAAGCAACACTAATCACTGCTCAAGAGCCACTGTTCTCAAATAAATTTATTAGGAGGTTTTACAATATTGTGTATATTGTTAGCTAATTGAAAATGGCTTACCTTTCTGTGCTCATGGTCTATCATGACATTGTGTGGTTTGACATCCCTGTGCATAATTCCCATGCTGTGACAGTAGTCTAGAGCCTAGTGAAAATAAAGACACAGACATAGCAGATGACTTCAGTTAAAACCCGGGACAGCCATTAAAGCAGGTCCACTTTATTAAAATCCTCAGTAAAACTTTTACCACCATTTTTTTTTTTTTTCCTGACATATGTCAAAAATCTCAAAGATCTCAGCAAGCGATCAGTATGTAAATGCTTTTAAAATATCTAGCTACAAAGAAATATCTTACCTTCAGAATTTCATACATGTAGAAGCGAATGTCATAATCCGATAATGTTTGATACAATTGCTGTATGAGACAGAAACAAATTCAACATTACTCAAGGACTGATTATGGAGCGAGGTTTAACTGCTTCAAGAAACTAAGGATGTTTACAACAATTTGAAAGTACACACTATGAACTAAAGTCTTCGAATGATAAAGTTACTAATAATTACTTGCATTGAAATCAAAAGCTATTTACCAAAGACAAAAGCAACCAGAACTGTCTCGAATTAACTAAGGTGTCAGATTTTATTCATGACTATTTCACTGATTCTTGCATGTCAGGACATAAGGCATTGGATGTAACTGCCACAACAAACACCCTGATGAAATGCTCCCACCAATCCACGTCAAATGATCACTAAATATCATCTTCTCAACCCCACCCCCCTCCAGCTGCCATGAACTTACCTTGAAATCTGTGTTGTTTACATGCTCAAAAACAAGAGCTGGTGTCCGAGACTGTAGGGAAACAATTAAACAGATTTTAATGTTGTAAAATGTGTACATTTACTTACACACACACACAGACACACAGACACACACACACACACCAATGTGAACAGGGACTATCCAAACTCAGGTGTCAGACTTCACTCAAGCTAAGCTGAATTTAACCAGCTCGAGTCCAACTGCAAATAGAAATGTCAACATAATATACACTCCTTCCATTAAACATTGATTATTTTCGATCTGCCAGCAAAGAAATAATCAGAGTATGAATCATGACAAGTCAGCACACACACACTCACCACAGGATCCTTGACGATGTCTAAAAGAGTTATGATATTGGGGCCTCCTCTTAGGTTCTCAAGAATTTTTATTTCTCGCTTGATTTTCTTCTTTTTCACAGGCTGTTTTAACACCCCACACACACACACAAACACAATGCGACAAAAGCTGCAGTCAAGTAATAATAGATATTTCAACACTTATTCACAACTTGCATTTGAGGATAAACATACAAACAGAAAAAGTACCTTCAGTATTTTCACCACAACTTTCTCATTGTTTGTAATGTTTATGGCTTCAAACACTTCACTGTACTTTCCTCGGCCCAGCTTTCGCACAAGCTGGTAGTCATCCTGATTTCTGAAGCACAAAAACACCAGAGAAAAAATATTTAAAACTTGCCATCACTCCACAACAGACAAAATTCAAGGACATGTCCATATTTTTGAATATCTTTTTATTCAAATCTTTAAAAAAAAAAAAAGTGAATAATATATTAGGCATGCGAGTATCATTGAAAAATAATCATGAGCTGGATGCTAAACAAAGTTGCAGGAGAGCACGTGCGGTGTGTGTGGACGCCTGCATGTTGCATTTTTGCTGTTTGCACTGAATCATTACGCACTCAACAGTACACCAATAACTTCAGAATTAAATACAATGGAAAGTTAAGAAATAGGAAATATTCTCATAACTTTATTAGCCAAACAACTTCCATTCACCATAATTAGAATACCACAGGCACAAAGTGCATTTTCATCAGTCTATCGGGCATTTAAATATTATTGCGTGGAGACTTGTACTCACCCCCACTCTACCACATGGGACTCATAATCCCAGTACTCTCTTGGTCTCTGTGTGTTTACATCAGGGTAAACTCGAGAGCGGCTTGAGACAGGACCAGACATATTCTACTCGGGATATTCCCAGAAACACCTGGGAAACAGGAAAAGAAGCAGATACAGGACAGCTGCTGTGCAATGTCAACCAAAACACTAGCAACAACAGTGGAAGGTTAATTAATCAGGGTATGTACAGATATCAGCACTTCAAATTTAATACTTTTTAATACCATATTCAAGACATTTCCAAAAAATTAAGACCTGCACCTCACTTCAATCATGCTACACGATACATCAGCTATAATGGATTGAGTTCATGCATATACATCCATTTCTGGGTTTACGTAAACTAAAGCAGCGTAAGCGTCTATAGAGGTACGTGGGAGACCAGAGCAAATACCCTTTTAGTATTACCATTTGATCCAACAGTGAAAGAAAGAGAAAACATCCAGTATTTCCTTTCCAAGAGAGGGAAGGAAAAAAAAAAAAAAAAAAAAAAAAAAACTAGAGAGAGATAAATTACGGCAGTCAGAAAAGAAAAAGATGTCAAATTTACCATCACTCTCTCAGCAGCTGTATTAGAAACCCCCTCGCAGCAGTGTTTACCAGTTTTTTTGTAATTTAATGGCAGGGTAATTTAACAAGTAGTGTAAAATGTACAGAAATATTTGTAATGAAGAAAATATACAACATATATATCAGCCGATACGATAACCGATTATTCAGAGTGATATCGGCCAATACCAATACAGATACAGATAATTCTGCCTTTTGCGTCTTCTTTTAAATTAATAATGATTAATTTAAAAGAATTCTGAAAGAAATGCAAATAAAAACTATTCTCTCCATTTCAACAAGTTGTTTCACAGTAACTGGTCTCAAACAGAAAACACATTACTCACATTAACACATGAACTAAATTCTGAAGATTAAAGTAAGATTTCTGAACTTATTGAATATTATTAATTCATATTAACATTTACTGAATTCTAAAAAAAACCTCCTGATAGTCTCACACTCACTCACCACAAACAAAAGCATTTCTACTTCATCACTGAACATCAAACTGGTAATATATAATATAAACTTTATATATTAACATTAACCGGATATGAAATATATTACTCTACAAATATATTTTTCTGTGCAATATATACTTATTTTAATCAACTCATCTTCATTTAAATCTTTCAACGGTGTACAGGCCCTTTAATTCAGCACGAGGGTGAGCGGGCAGCGGGGGGCGTGGATTGACTCGACGCTGAAACTTCTGCGTCATAAAATTTACTTCCAGTGTAAAATTTAAGCGGTGCAGATATTACAGACATTACAAACTGCAGTTTTTTCATCATTCCACACAAGCGACATGTTTACACACAGTACGAAATCGATGCGTTTTCCCGCCAGCTTTTGATTGACAGGATATAATCGGCCCTGATCATCAGATGTTTTTAAACTATTGGCCGATAGCGGGAAAAATAGCCTTTATCTGCCGATACATCAGTGCATCTCTAATAATAATAATAATAATAATAATAATAATAATAATACATTTTTATTTGGCGGTACAAATAGTAACATAACAATAGTCATATTTCTGACTTAATTCACTTGTGCGTCACACCTTGTGGCTTGTATTTTGGCGGAAACCACAGGAAAACCTCCGTTTAGTTTTACAGTTTTTAAATTCATTTCTCATTAGCAATAAGGTGAAATGCTGTAAACCTCTGACCACAGGAATGTTTGAGATTACATTAATGTAAAACTAGGAGTGTGACGATACGCTTAGCTCACGAGATGAGACGATGCCCGATATTGGGTTCACGAGACGATATTTTTAAGAAATCTATGACTGGAAAAATAGTCTTTTATTCGACTGAAAGTCACAAAATGCAAAACAATGCAGGTGCATTTTGAAATGTATTTTGTAACGAATGTCACTTCAGTTCTACTTAGAGTATTAATTATCATATGCAGTAAAAGACAGAACAATATGCAAGCACTGTAAATGGTTTTGCCACAAACTCAACTGACTATGATTTCACACAAGTCTCTTCAGACCTTATAACGGTGCATGAACTACGCATGAGCTAACTTCTAATTGAAGCGGTGTGTGTTACCTTCTAACTGAACTCCTTTCCACAAATTGAACATTTAAAAAAAAAAAAAAAAACAGTATAAATAACAAAAATAAACACTACGTTTTTCTTATCTCTTTTTTTTTTTAAGCACAAACAACAAGTGCCACCATAATCAAAGTAGTGCTCTCTCAATACTCAAAGTTCAAACAGAGACTGACCGGGTACCCAAAATGCTGCCACACAAACGATTTAAAAGTGGCGGGGGCATCGTCTATGCTAATTTCAGCCTCACACTCCATCATGCTTATATCGCGAGGCAGCTTTTCATCTTGACGAGAAATATCATCACATTTTGATATCACGAGATCTCGTCACACCTCTATGTAAAACCAAAGTGAACCTGGCGCGTGTTGTGTCTAAATGCATATTATAAGCAACTAAAACTAACAGCACAGACAGAGATGAAGTTCATGCAGAGCGGCATTTACCGTGAACCGAGCCGCTCTAACACCGCACAGACTCCGAGTGCAACACAGTCACACGGTTTTACGACTTCAAAAAGCAATGAGCGAAAACAAAATCTAAATCTTCTTTACGGTGTCAGTTCGGCTGCATTTTTAAGACTTTTGAAACGTGGATTTAAGATATTTTAATGCTAATTAAAGACCTATTTTTACATTAAGGAATTTAAGACATTTTAAGGATCCATGGACACCTCGATTATGATGACTAGGCACAGAGACTCTGCACTGTAAATACTTGCCAATATAAAATTTGAGAGGATTTAATTACAGCAGTAGATTGCATCCTGCAAGGCTGAAATGAGCACACAGAAACAATCCTATTAAATAAACTTAATGAAAGAACCTGGGGAGCTTTTAAATAGTGAATTCTACAGAACAGAAATGCAAAAATCTAACATGGTTTAGAGCAAGCTTAATGAGAAACACAAGACCAGACTCCCTTGCTTGAATTTTACTTGTCCCTTCAGAGTGGATTAACTCCCTAAACACCGCAAGAAGCAAAATCGCTCTTCGTTAAAATCTCCTACTAGAACCCTCTTCGCTGAAAAATTTTACCTTGGAGGTTTCCTCCAAGCAGTAGATGAGAGGTGGAGCTGATGAAAGCAGATGTGGTTGCTTTATGGAGGAGCATAAGCTGCAAGGAAAACAAGCAATGGTTTTAAAACAACACCACTATATGAATAGCTGTTCACTGAAGAACTGTGTCAATTTAAAGCTTTGCTCTTTAAACTAGGATTTTAAAAAGACACACACAAAAAAAAAAAAAATCACCTAACCTACAACTAGACCATGAGCCGATTATATAAAAGTCTACTACAACCTTTAAAAGAACCTCGTAACCATAAAAAAGAGCACGTAATGAGATTCAAATAAACGTTATAATTCATGTGTATTTTTAAATATGGCTCCATCAACACCTTTAGTAAAAATAGCTGAAGCGGTAAAGCTGACACATCAATTATCGAGCGCACTATTAAGGCACTTTTCCCTCTAAAGTGTAGACTCACTCACCTGGTTGTAGCTGCTATGAGAGGACATCCAGCATCTTATTCAGGAGGCACAGCACTCCAAAATGTCATTCCTCAGGGCTTTCTGAACACTGAAACGCTCTGCGCAACACACACAAAAAAAAGTGTTAAGCAACGCATAGTGATGTACGAGCCTGGTTATTAACAAGTCAGAGATTTTACTCAGTGAAACCTTTCTTGCTCTTATACTCGCAGTAATACCTGACACAACACAGCTAGTTACCCCCAACTAGCCCCGAGTTATAGTCTCTAGTCATTTCATAGCTTGGTATAATTTTGTCTTGTGATTAATATGCATTACACACACACACACACACACACACAGGCCTAGCTGTACATATCTGCTAACCAGCCATGCTAGCTCTTAGACTCGGAGCAGAAGCGTTCAAATTCATTATCTTGCTACTTAACACTAAAAGTTTATTGAACAGAGCCAACAACCTACACGACTATTATAAAACATAACCAGTCGTCCTAATACGGAACTAGTTTAGTGTTGGAGGTCTATAGATAGACCGTGAAGAGAGTATACAGCTAGCTAGCTAGCTAGAGAGTTAGTTAGCTAACACCAGCATTATGTTGGCGTTAACATTTGCCACGCCTAAAATATATAGCCTTGTAGCTACCGCTCCATCCAAGTGCCTTGACTTTACACTCTAGGTTATACATTTAACTTTTAAGAATAGATATACATTTTATTTGTATTTTAACAGCGTGTCAAACGAGGTTGTAGCTATGAGATAAAATAGCTAGCGTTAGGTTAGTTATCTGTCGCTAGCTAGCGAGGCACGCCACATCAAAGCCGGGTGGGTGATGGAGGATAGTTAGCAAGCAAGCGACAAAATATTACACCAAAGACCACACTGGGTTATAAAAACTCTTAGAATAAATGCCCCCCGAAATGCACGCTTAATTATCCAACCAGTCAGACGGATACGGACGAAGAAACAATGCTGCTCAACCCATTAGGTGGACAGGAATAAACAACACTAAAGCTGCAGCTAGTAAGCTAAGCTAGATAACTTTGCCACCGATAATTAGCAAGGTTTTAAGCTCTCGGCAAGGAGAGGTATTAGCTTTTCAAAATGCGACAGATTACAATGATGTGTGTATTTTAGAACTGGGCAAATAAGGCAGTTTATGGATCACTAGGTTGAAAAACTCTGTGTTATATTACCTCTCGGGGTCTCCTAGTGGAAAATATGGCGGATCCAGCAAATCTAGAAATCGACGCTAGTAGTAGCAGCAGTCACGCTAGCTATAGCTAGACACAGAGAGAAGCGCCTCGGGGGGGACACTTCCGGTGTGGAACACAGCACCGGTTACAGTCCGGGATCCTACACCAACCACACTCACTGTTTCTTACACATTTCCCAGCACAGTACGTACTCCCAACTGAAGTGAAGATCATGTGAAAATATACTCATGTGCATATTTACTTGGGTAACAATTTACCGGGGCGATGTGTTACCCATTTCTCATGAAGCCCTGAAAAACGTGCCCAAATTGCATTTTGTTGTCATCCCACCCGAATTGTGTGCAAGCTGATCTCCATCCATTTAAGGCTGCTCTAATTAGCGCTTTCTATTTCTGATACTGGGGAGATTTACATTCGTTCACTCATCATCAGTAACAGCCTTTTCCTGGTCAGGGTTGCAGTGGACCCAAAGCCAATCCTGTTAACACTGCAAAATGTAGGAGAATTCACTCCTGGATCGGTCACCAGTCCACTGCAGGGTCTATACACACCTATTCACACACTCACTCACATCCATCCACAACCGCTTATCCGTTATCGGGTCGCAGGGGCAGCAGCTCCAGCAGGGGACCCCAAACTTCCCTTTCCCGAGCCACATTAACCAGCGATAGCCGAGCTTCTCACCCTATCTCTAAGGGAGAAGCCAGCCACCCTCCTGAGAAAACCCATTTCGGCCGCTTATACCCGCGATCTAGTTCTTTCGGTCACTACCCAGCCTTCATGACCATAGGTGAGGGTAAGAACGAAAATTGCCCGGTAGATCGAGAGCTTTGCCTTCCGGCTCAGCTCTCTTTTCGTCACAACGGTGCGGTAAAGCGATTGCAATACCGCTCCCACTGCTCCGATTCTCCGGCCAATCTCCCGCTCCAATGTCCCCTCACTCGTGAACAAGACCCCGAGGTACTTGAACTCCTTCACTTGGGTTAAGTACTCATTCCCTACCCGGAGTAGTCACTCCATCGGTTTCCTGCTGAGAACCATGGCCTCAGATTTAGAGGTCCTAATCCTCATACCAGCCGCTTCACACTCAGCTGCGAACCGATCCAGTGAGTGCTGAAGGTCACGGACCAATGATGCCATCAGGACCACATTATCTGCAAAAAGCAGCGATGAGATCATCAGGCCACCAAACCGCAACCTGACTACGCCTCGATATCCTGTCCATGAATATCACAAACAGGATTGGTGACAAGGCACAGCCCTGGTGGAGACCAACCCCCACCTGGAACGAGTCCGACTTTTTGCCGAGAATCCGGACACAGCTCTAGCTTAGGGCATACAGCGATTGGACAGCCCTAAGAAGGGAACCCCTCACCCCATACTCCCTCAGCACCTCCCACAGTAAACCCCTGGGGACCCGGTCATACGCCTTCTCCAGATCCACAAAACACATGTAGACCGGATGGGCATACTCCCAGGCCCCGTCCAAGATCCTTGCGAGAGTAAAGAGCTGGTCCGTTGTTCCACGACCAGGACGGATAGTATATTTATATCATAAATTAATGTACCAAGCGTTCTTCCTTGCCACATGCCCTCAGTGAATATTCACAAATGTCTGTACTAAACTGACTATATTGCTGATGGACTTCTGGACCAAATGAGGGTTAGGGTGTGTGTATACATACATACATATACATACATACATATATACATATATATACACACACACACACACACACACACACACACACATACATGCATACCAGTGACGAGACGTGCATGGTTCTGCCTAATGAAATTCAGCAAATAAAACCTCACACACCTTGAGAGGACTGATCTCCCCTTTGAAAGGTAAGGGTGACTTCAGAACCGGCGACTGGCTTCCTTTATTTTGCTCGTCTAACCTCGGGCTCTTGGGCAGCGGTGAGAGCAGCGGCGTCCCCGGATCAGAATCTATACCATGGCACAGTTTTCAGACAATCAGTGACAGACGCTGGTGATATCAGGTATTAGATTAGACGAGATCAGAACTGAATATCGCTCGGTTCTGGAAAACAACCAAACGTTTAGACAGCAGCAAATAACCCAAACTGGGTGGCAAAAATGAAAAGCAGGGGGTGGGAGTTAGGTTTGTTCTTACACATCACACCTTCCATGTACGCAAGTGTTACTGCAGTTAATCTAGTGGATTAATTAGGCAGGTAGCTAATCATTCAGAAATAAATAAGACTCACCTAAATCGTCAAAAATATTATCAAGGTCTTGCATACTAAAGACATCTTTAATCTTCAGCTGACCTGGAGTGCTGGAAAACGAAACACACACACACGTTTGTTTTTATTTACTCCTTCGATATGTAATGTATTAGTAAGTGTAAGAGTATATGTAAGGGTATATTACTGACCTTTCCTCTGACTGAAAGTAACGAAGTTTCTTTTTCGCTCGCCCCTGGAAGAACATTAAAAGCAGTCAGTGATGTTTAATCATACTGTAAGAATAACCTTAATGTTAAAACATTTAAAATGTTTTTCTCTTGAAAATCGTTCATAAAAATAAATATCGAATCTATCAGCTGGCATCATGTAATGATACATGTTCTGCATGCATTATTATTATTATTATTATTAATTATCCCGTGTTTCATTGACGTCAGTATTTCCTCCAGCGTACATAACAATGCTAATGTTTTTATCCAGAATCAAATTAGCTAACACCACAGCTAACTAGCTGCTAGCCGTTTTTTGTTTGTTTGTTTATTTGTTTAGCAACTTTTAGCTACTGACCAAATTCATCATCTTTCGATCCATTTTAAGAGAAAAGCGTCAGCGCCGGTGGAGTTTATTCTGTAAATTCAGCACAAACTTTCTACCCTAGCTTAGCTTAGCTTAGCTTAGCGATAGATACTCATTGAATTCAATATTGTTTTTAGCTAGCTAGCTAGCTAGCATTAGCTGTCTAGCTGGCTCAGTTCGGAAAATTCTCAACCAGAACAAAAACGTTAACATTTTCCTTATTTATAATCGAGACTTTTACAATATTGCTGTATTTTCTAGAGCCAAGAAATCGCAAACGAACGATAAAGAAGCTAACTCGCTAAACAGTTGACAACACAAATTCCCGCGCCCACTTTTTTTTCTTCTTCTTTGCCGCCCCGCTTTCGGTTTAGAGCGCGTGAATAACAGCCGTCGCCACCTAGTGGACGTGAATAGAAGTCTCACAGTTAAATGGTAAATGGCGCACTTACATAGTGCTTTTATCCAAAGCGTCTCATTCACCCACTCTCACACACACCGGTGGTAGCAGAGCTGCCATGCAAGGCGCTAATTTGCCATCGGGAGCAACTTGGGGTTCAGTGTCTTGCCCAAAGACACTATAGCATGTGGAGTCATGCGGGCCGGGAATCGAACCGCCGACCCTACAATTAGTGGACAACCCGCTCTACCAACTGAGCCACAGCCGCCCCAGTTAAGCAACTGTAGGCTTTAATAAATAAATAAATAAATAACAAAATTAAATTAACAAGTAACTCAAGGCTCATTGTTTTTTAAATGCTCAGATTTATTAGAAAGTCAACTGTAGAATTATTGGCACTCAGTCTTGAAACAAGTCAGAATTCCTTGTGTTCATCTTCAGTAACAGTATTTGGCAGATGCCAAATGCTCAAGGGCCCAACAATGGAAGCTTCATAGTCCTAAGATTTGAACTCACACCCTTCTACTCAGCAGTCTAAACATAACCACCGAGCTACCACTGCCCACAGTAAATATGTGTGTCATGGTATCCTGTGAATGCTGAGAATACACCCTGACACCATACACACACTCATTTACACCTGGGGCAATTAAGAGGAGCCAGTCCACCTACTGGCATGTTTTGGGAAATGAGAAGAAAACAGAGGAAAAGCCATTTGAACGCCATACAGACAGTAACCAGTACAGGATCAAACTGTGGACCCTGGTGTTGTGAAGCAGCAACACTGAGCTACCTTGCCACCTGAAAGAGCCTAAATCACTCATTCATCCATGCATCTTCGGTAACCCGCTTTATCCTGGTGAGGGTTGCTGGGGTTTCGGAGATTATCCTGGGAAAACTGTGCACTCGAGACACTTGTAGATGGATGTCAGACCCTCATCTTAAGAGAACATTTCAAGTACCTTTAATTTTCCCAATGCTGATGGATGACAAAGAGTTTTTCCATGTGCGCAACCTCACATTTAGTCAGAGGCAAAAACATTTTCTGGAGATTGAGAGGAATTTATTACAATGACCATTTGTTTGAATTGATTTAAATATGTTTTAGTATTGTCAACAATTTTGTTAGAGAAAATGTAGGTACTTAAAAAAAACAGGAAAAAAAAAGTATGAGATTGAAATTATTAGATTATTTTTGATGGGTCGGTTTCTGCGTAATATTTTGAATCGTTGTGAGTGGTGATCGTTCTATACAACTATTTTGTGCATGCTTTAAAATGATTGGGTGCCAATAATTCTGCTGTATAGTAGAAGCCAAAATGGTGTTTAACTTTCATTGTCAACTATCAATATACAGTATTACCAAAACATTTCATTATATAACTTGAAAGACACTTCATTTATGTTTTATTTAATATTATAATAAAAAAAGAGATTACTAGATAAAATACAAGAAGTACATTTCAGCCATGGGAGTAGATTTAATTCAGAATCTGTGTTTAGGAGTTTAGGAGGTGAGTAAATAACAATGCAATCCAAAATGTCTATCTGTTGTGTAATAACCAGTAGTAGGGAGGAAAGTTACAGACACACACATGCATAACACTATGCATAACATGCTACATAACACATTACACATTAATAGATTTTACTGAGCGTTTACAGTGTCATTACTGCGGTACAGAGGCCATGGTCACTTGGACAGTTGCAGTTCTATATACCATAAGCGGGGATGGGGGGGGTTTGGATTACAAGCAATCTCCCAAAATGTTTTTATAGATTTCACAAAAAAAAATATTGAAAAAAATCTACAGAGCACACTAACAGCAGAGATGACCAAACATTTAATCAATATATATTATATCTGGTAATCTAGGACAGGAAATCACGGACCTGCTTCATTTAGATTTTTTTAGTTTCTTCCCAAAACGTAATATCTGTGTAATGTAATTCATTTTAATATTTGTCTTCTTTGATTTCAATGTTGTTTTTATTCAAGCTTCCTATTAAATTGAAACCTATTTTTTAAGAGAATTATTTAAATGTCTGGTTTTAGATAAAAAATTTTTTTTAAAAAACCCACAAACACGCAACAGTGTATTAAATTATAATCTATTTATTTCAATATAAAAAAAAAAAAACAGATAAAACATAAAATACATGAGTATTTTTATATTGGGTTTAAAAACTGAACATATTGGGTTTTACTGAACAATTAATATACTTCATATTTTATAGTTTAAAAGATATGGAACAGATGTCTTTATGAATGTCTTCATTTCTGGTAAATAAAAAAAATATATTCTATAATACATTCCTGATAATAATACATTTCTTCATTTCAGAAATAAAAAAATCAGTGAATTAGCACCCGAGTCACTAAGAACATCACAAATATGTGCTTTAACTGCCTCAAAATTACCAAATCATACAATATAATTATTGTATTAACAGTATATTATAATAACAAAAAATGCAATACACATTTCATGTATACATTATACTGGTTGGAACAGGTACAGATTTACTGTTCATATTAAGAACATTTACTGCTTTGTTGCAATCTCCATCTCTGATGTGACTTCCTGTGTGTGTGCATGTTTTCTGTGCCTCCAGATGACCAAACACACTCTGATTGCAAACAGCACACAGGTTAAAGCAAGCAGCAATGCTGAGGAACACATACACAGTAAATCAGTCAGAAAGAGGAAGAAAAATGGCTTGATGTGTTTTGTTAGTCAGTTTAGTCCCGTTATATTTACACTCACCAGTAAATATACCGTTCCGTCCAGGAGCTGAAGCGTCAAAATTCTTTGTCATGTTTCCAGATAAGGCAACGATGATGACTGGGTAGACAGTCAGGATGTAGCGTACATGCTTCTCAAGAAAACTGTTCTCCAGAACAAACCTGAGGACAACATCATAAATTATTTTCAATAACCGTCCCACTCATAACTGCTTGTGAAAATCCCAGTCCAGATTTAGTCCAGTTTGCTGTTATAGTAACCCCCCACTCTAATAAATTAATCTGTTATGTAATGCAATAAGTAAGGAATAAAACACAACATGTTTACAACAGGAAAATAATCCACGATCACCCTTAGGTTGATTATTTTTCTATAACAGTATGCCCTGAAATGTTTAATCCTTCTTTTTTTTAAACCACAAAAAAAAGTGAAAGATAACAATTTTCCAATTAATTGATGAAAGTGTCATACTTTTTATTCATTTAATGTTGCAACATCTGTGCAACCAGTTAGTTCCTGTTATCACTTATGTTATAGTATCTATAAACAGTTATTCCCTCACCAGTCTTTTTTTCTCTCTCTTAAATAATCCCTGCTCAAAAAGACAATAGAATGCCTCATAGAATATGTAATGGTTTTCATAATTATAATGGGAATTGTATGGGTTTTAATAGAAACTGTAATGGTTGCCTTCTTTTGGTGGAATGTTATGTCTAGTGGATATCATTAAGGACCAATAATGGTAATGGTAATAGTTTTAATGGTTAGCTGATGAAATTTAATGGTATTTGTAGTGGAAACCTTTAGAACTTCTGTGAGCAGGGATAATAGGGGGAAAACACATATTTTCATGTTTCTGAGGAACTAAAAAGCACTTAGCAAAACACTGACACTGGAGACTCCTTCCATAAATGTTAACTAGACATCTCCTTACAGAAAACTTCCCCAAATCACAATGATTATATATTTTTCTTCCACCATACAAGACCCTGTGAATGAGTGGTTGATTTAACATATTAGATCTTTATAAAAAAAATCAAGTAACACCATCTGACCAATCAAAGTTGAGAATTCAACCGCGCTGTGGTATAAAGAATCTTACCAAACAAGGACCTCCACCGATAGCAGTGAGAGTGACAGCGTTGCTGCATCTGATTTGCTCATTCCAGCATCGTAGCTCACCACTATGGCCAGGTTAATCAGGGTAGCGATAGACGTCCACGTTGTGTATACAGCCAAGCCGTTCTGAACCTGGATCAATGCAGAAGAAAGCATTAAAAGTGTTTGCTGACCATGTAATGAATCGGATGCCTGTGTCATGCTATTTTTGAATATCTTACCAGTATACGAATGCACCAGAGATCCTTGTTGTGATACTTGTTTAACCAGGCTCCGTATTCTTTAAGTCCACGACAGGAGAAGAAAATCATCATGTAGTTTGTGAATGCAACAAAAGCAAGCATGATCAATGCTGCGATCATCACCCTTTAAGAGAACAGAAAATCACACATCATTCATTTTTATTGATTTCATTATTTAGCGACAGGCCTTACATGTCCTAAATATTTACATTTAGACATTTGGGAAACATTTTTATCCGAAACAACTTCAATTCGAATGCAATGAAGTACATCGTTGAGCAGTTGCTCAAGAAGCCATCAGTGGTTCAGAGATTTAAACAAAAAAATTTCCCAGGATCTTTGTCATGTTTGTGGAACCAATGACTTGTGCTTTTTGGTGCATTATCATGCTAGAAGCCACCATTATAAGATGGTACATTAAAAGATGGCCATAAAAAAGCATTGCTCACAGCATTATACCACCACCACCAGCCTGAACATTTGATTCATTCTGTTGACATCAAATTCTGACCATATCATCTGCCAGAAATGAAGATTAATCAGATCTTGCGATGTTTTTCCAATCTTCATCTGTTCAGTTTCTGTGACCACTGTAGCCACAGATTCCTGTACTTAGCTGACACGAGTAAAACTAAATGTGGTCTTCTGCTGTCGTAGCCCATGTACTACAAGACTTAACGTGTTACATGTGAGATGTAATATGAGCTGCATCTGAGATGCTTTTTTCTCACCATGGTCATAAAGAGTAGCTATTTGAGTTACTGTCAGCTCGAATCAGTCTGGTCATTCTCCTCTGACTTCTTTCATCAACAAGCTGTGTCTGTCTACAGAACTGCCACTTACTGGATGTTTTTTGTTTTTCACACCAGTACACTGTATAAATGAGATGGTTGTGCAAGAAAATCCAAAAAGATCAGCAGCTTCTGAAACACTTAACCCAGCCTATCTGGCTGCCCCAGTCACTGAGATCACATTTTGTTTCCATCATTCTGATGTTTGAAATGAACATTAACTGAACATTAACCGCTTTTGACTTGTACGTGCATGATTTTATTCATTGTGCTGCTGCTATATGATCAGATGAGCAGCAGTACAGGAGGTGGCCAATCAGCATGGGTGTACTTACTCTCTGTCCCACAGCAGAAGCCAGCTAATGTTAAATAGAATATTCAAAATCCAGCAGATGAAGAAGCCGTACGGCAACACTGAACGGCTGCAGTACATCGGTCCGAAGGCATTCCTGAAATAGAAATCACACTTCAGACTCCATTACAGCAAGAATTTAACATATTTCTTCCGTTTTTTTTTATTTTAAAAAATGATTTAACCTTTTTAAGTGGACATTTACCTTCTGAATATAGTAGACACAATGTAGATAAGCATAGCAGTTAACCAGAAATAAATGACACCCCAGATTGAGAAGGTCCATCCAGATGGAGTGATTTGTGTGTTGTATGTATCAGAGATGTTTGCAGTCATCATCAGGAAAGGACCTGAAAGAAAAGAAACAAGGCAGTCTTTTTAAATAAAATTTGGATTATACAATTAGCCAACATCTTTAACCAAAGCAATTGGGATAGTATATAATTCAAACACAGCACTGAGCATTTGAAGGTTAAGAGCTCAGCAGTAGCAGTTCTGGGATTTAAACCATACAACCTTATGGCCAATGGAATAAATAATTAACTGCGAAGTTAGCACTGGTCTATTTAACTACAGTGTATAATAAATGGATTATTATACTGAAATGTTATAGACTGATCAGTGAATTAATGTGATTTCTAGCATTTTTAGTAAAGGTCTGTATTTACAATGAGATTAGGATGGAATAGATTCTTAGGTTTTTTTTTTGGTTTTTTGGTTTGTTTGTTTTTTGTCCATAAACCAAAAAATGGCGATCAAACAAAAGGTACAAGACCATAGATAGGACTGCTTGTTCTATAGGGAGCAAAATTCTCTGTGCTCTCTGGGTGGGAGTGATAGTATTACTCTCTCCCCCATGAAGCGACACTAGCCAATCATGAGCACCTGTGAGCTCATGTATGAGGAAGAGTGCTTTACTCTGAATGCGTTACGTTGCACTGTGACGCAACATGAGCAGCAATGCAAAAAGATGTGTTTGACTGGCATCAGGTTTATCAGAGGAACCACCTGTTAGCCGTCACCCTCCCTGGTTGGAGCTGTTGTATTATAGGGAAGAGCTGGAAAATTACCAATTTTTACAATGGTTACTATGTCATGTTTTTACTAAATACTTTCACGGTAATGTCATAGTCAATAAAATAAACACACTGTAGCTATATGATAGCTAGTTTTATAACACACTATAGCTAAAGTAAAATCATATCAAACTATAGGGAATTCTCTACTAGGATGATTATTTTATTTACGTTTTTATTGCCATGTTAGTGGTTTTCCATACACACTATAGCACTTTGAGATGCATTTCCTATATGTTTTAGAAATAAAGTTATTATTAGTTATCTGCTGTCTTACCCATCCCTTGTGCAGAAAGGATGTTGAACGTGATCCCGGCTATATAAACCACAACTGAGACCACTATAATGGCTATACGGGCGATGCTATGCGCTCCCATTGTGTTCAGCTGAAACACAGAAGAGGAAAACCTTTAGAATAATCTTTTAAAAACTGCAGTCAACATTCTAAAAACTCAAATTACACTCAGACACCCTTTGTCTGAGAAAAACTGTATAAAAGACCATGCCATAATTGTAATAATAATAACAATTATTATGGTTATTATTATAATATATTACATAATCCAGAGCATATAATTTTGTCTTTCTTACCTGTTTTGTAGTTAATGTGGTCAGATTTCAGAAAGAGACTGAAGAAAAGACACTGAGCTATAGTTGTTGGTTCAACATTACATACCTGTGAGTTAAGTAATGATTATACGACAACAAAGCACCACCTACTACCTTCCATTCATATAATAAGTCACGTGTCTTTGTTATGTATTCCTGTTACCTAACCTCCGTGTTGACAGTTATGAAACATATACAATTGTACAAAATTACTAATTTCTAAAGGAAACATCTCATTTAAAAATTTCAGTACACACAAAAGGTTTGATCTGTCACTTCTTCTTGTTTCATTTTATAGTTTAAAAACACAAAACCAAATTTTTAGACTTACGTAAGTGCTCATTACGGTACAAAATCTACTTCTCTAGTGATAACTCTGCTAATCTGACCTATAATTTAGCAACTTTTGACCTTGTTCATATTAATAATAAACACTAAAGTGTAGAACATTCCTTAGACTCATTCTGGGTGTTGTTTAGCTCTTCTTCTTTTTCTTCTTTTCTTCTTTTTTTTTTTTTTTTTTTTTTTTTTACATTTTTCTTTACTTTGTTTCCTATGTTTTGTATAGAGTATATGTCTGAGGTGATTCTGAAAGCTGAATCCCCTAGCAGGTTTTTTACACTTCACCTGTGTGTGACACACTCTCTATTCTACTACCTCCTACCTCCTATTCTACTATCCTTCTACCACCAACCTCAACCTCACAATTTTTACAACAGAATGCTACTAGTGAGGACTTATTTCTGTGAAAATTTCAGGTTAGTATCTGGTCCCCCACCAGAGGTATTCAACGCAAAATTGAGGGAATGTTTTTTTAATTGCACTTCCTCGCACCCATTTAAAAAAAAAAGAAAAAAAGAGAAGTCTCAAACCTGAAATGTTCAGCACGCACACTATAATTAGCTAGGTACCCCCTAAAAAAATTGAGACTAAGATTAGAACCTTTCCCATTATAAACTGACCCTAAACGTGGAACTTAACTCAATCTTGAGCATTACAATTGGACTTAAGGTCTAAGTCTAAGGAAAATGAATGTACAAAATGTTTATATGTGCATTGTAATGTGCTCTAGAGATCAATTTTTGTTCCAAGGAGCTAGGACTATCCTAAACCCGATACTGAGGTTTCCGTAAACAGCTGTATAACCTAAATTTGTTGTGTGCCATAACACAAAGATGGCCATCGTAGTTAAACCAAGTAAAATGCTTTTAAAAAACGGGTGGTTTTACAATGCCAATACATAGAGGTAATCACTCAAAAAAAAAATTGAGAAATTAAAAACGGTCAAGCAACCAACTTTGCAATTATTGGACCACTTGAGATGGAGTTACCCCTAGCTGACCAGTTAATAGAATGATGTGCCAGAATATGTGATGTGTGATCTAGCTACGCTCCAGATGGTAGATATCTGTATTCCCATAATTTATACTTAAACCGGATAAAAAATACCTTGAAAAATGGGGGTATTAATAGCCCTCACTTATATTAGATTGACCCCTTCTGAAGCTGGCACTTCATAGATTTCTTTTTCTCTGGCGCCCTCTAGTGTTTGCAGGCGGACTGCAATTAGAATCTTTGCTTCAAAAATAGAGAAAATCAACAATCACCCAGAAAGAAAATGCACAATTAATCTCTTCAAAACCGTGAGACTGTGCATTATTTATTACACCACCACCTAAGTTAAACAATAAGAATAAATATAACAGAGGACGTTTCGGCTTCACGTACCAAAATGTCCAAAATACAAAACAAACAAACAAATAAATAAAGATTATCGAAATAAACGACGCTTAGGCCTCTAGCTCGTTTTGTGTAATATTACTGTAATATTGTTAGCAGGTGTTCAGCACATAAACGTCATAACAGTCAGCAAATTTAAAGCAAATGTATCTGGCAACGCTCCGTGTTTTACAGTTTCTGCATTTTACAGACTTTGCATTTTTCACGTTTGTTTTTAAGCAGAACAAGAACGATAAACACTTTACGAATGGTGTTTTAAAATGTGCTTTAGACTGAGACGCGTGCAATGACGTTGCAATTTGTTATTCTCTTCAGAAACAAGAAGCAGACATATGATTGGCTGGATTTCTCTTTAGGAGCAGGAACCAGCCTCATGATTGGCTGATCTGTGTATGCTCGCATATTCAGCTTTTGTTTTGGATGTGGTTTTGTTTTGAACGTATTCCCTGTCAGATGATTTTGGAAGTGTCTGGTTACTTAGAGAAAGCTTTGGGAACCTTAGACTAAACAATAATTTTATTTACTTTTGCTTCCAGATAAAGAAAATGCCTTTGTTGCGCGGAGGGACCACGGAGACGAAGGACGCCACTGATGAAGTGCAGAAAATCTGTGATGAGGTTGGTGTGTTTTGCAGACATCCCAACTCTCCCGGAAGTTCTGGGGGTCTCCCGCATTTTAATAGCTGCTCTCTCCCACCCGCCCGCAAATTATATACAATATCCGGGAAATTGATTTATTTATTTTTATTTATATTTTTTATTTTGAGAGAGAGAGAGCGAGCGTGTTCAATTGTCATTTCTAACGGTAGACATACCTTATGAGAGCGAGAGAGAGAGAGCGAGCGACCGACCCGGTGAGAGAGTGACACAGCTGCGCGTCCTCATTGGTTTCTCTTTGTGCTAACTAACCTATCAGTTTTCTCGGTAGGCAGGCTTTACAGTCGGTCTCTCTCACACTCTCTCTCTCACACTCTCTCTCCAGTTCATCCATCAGTTCGGTCCAGTTTAGCTAGCTGCTATAATGAGCTACTGTATTGATGTCTAGGTGCTGAGGCCAGACTCCTTGTAGACATGTGTAAAGTAGTTATTGAATAAAAAAAAATGACATGAGTTGAATAATACTATAAAATAATAAAGTAATATAATATAGTATAATATAATACAAAACAGTGTATTTTAATGTCACATTTTCTGCATATACCAGATTTGAAATCCAAAACACACAGTATGTATGTAACCCATTACATAAGATAATATAATAAGGATACACCTTATGCTTTTATTTCTTTTAGGGACCACTACATATAAGGGAAGCTTTTCAGCAGAAAACCAAAGTCTGACAGAGAAGGTCACTAGAGCTGAGGTGTACTTTACGTCTTTCATTGTTGAGCATAACCTGCCATTCCGGGTGTGTAAGCACCAGAGTTGGGTAT
>JANDJT010000131.1:6461454-6489498 GCA_024331685.1 Stegophilus panzeri | reverse complement strand
GTTCATGAGTCCCTTGTTTGTCCTGAGCAGTTAAAATGCCCACTGTTCTTCAGAAAAATCCTCCAGGTCCTGCACATCCTTTGCTTTTCCAGCATTTTTCTTCTGCCTATTTCAGTCCTTTCCAAACAGTCGCTATATGATGTTGAAATCCAACTTTTCACACCGGGGACAACCGAGGGACTCGTCTCATACACAACTATTACAAAAAGGTGCACACATTCACTGATGCTCAAGAACGCAACACGTACATTAAGAGCCAGGGGATCTTAATGTATAATAATAATAATAAATAATAATAATAATAATAATGAATTTGCATTTACATTATTATTGTGTCTAGAATATGTAAACATCTGCTACGTCTTTTTTTTTTTTTTTAGCAGAACTAAAAAAAAAAATTAACAACATTCTACAGATTTTGCAAGGCGTATGTGAACTATGTGACCGCAAATGCGAGTAACTTTATAATTACAAGGTTCTTTTATTTGACACTAAGTTTCTTATCAGATTGGAAAACAGTAATCCGATTCAAAGATGGTGACGAACAGACCGTTGAAATGGATTACCTACCTGTTTCAATTTCGTTCGCGGTTCTTCGGCGTCTTGAACTAACGTACAGAAGTGGAAAAGAGCACGGCCACGGGAACTCATGAAACAGCATTTATGCAAGTGGCTTAACAGAGAACAGTTACACAATCTCAATACGACAGCAGTATTGAAAATGAAGAGCTGGTCATCTCTCTCTGGGAGAATCCGACATTTAAAAAAACAAAAAACAAACAAAAAAAAACCCTAGTAAATAATCTTGCAGTTGTTGTTTTTTTTTTTTAAGCAAACAAAATCACCGGTATGCTTCAAGCTCGATTTGGATTCCTTTCTGCATGGTTTTGTCTTATTTAAATTGCTGCTGGGTTGTAAATCTTAATATCACATAAGGACTATGGCACAGTCGGTACTAACATATTCCACCCCCAAAATGAGACGTGAAAAAATGCTGTTTCCCCCCCCTTTTTCCACATATCACTCTTGTTAACGATGATCTTATATGGGGTCATGTTATAACATGTCAATATCAGTCATGTTTGTGTGTGTGTGTGCGCGAGTGTTACACACTGGGAAGCTAAGATTTCAGCTCATTAAATGTCATCAAGAGTCCGAGTAGTGAAGGAAGCTTCAGAAGGGGCAAAGCTCATCAGCCATGAGATTTCACTCCGGTATTTAGTGTGTTTAGTTCTGTAAAAGAATGTCCTGCAGTCTGGGGCGTGCACCGAGTGCACCCTTTTTCTCGTCTCATTTCCTGAGGAGCAGAGAGCCAAGTACTGCATGGAAAGAAAAATGATTTCCATTCGAACCAAAGGATTCTGTGTCCTGAACATAAGGAGCTGCTGATGATAAAGGATGATAATCATATGGAATTGTCCTCTTAAGTCAGAAGAGTCTGGCACACAGGCTCGAGGAGGGGGAAGAAAGAAAAAAGAAAAAAAAGAAAAAAAAGTTAGTCTTAGTCTCAGTGCGCAGGGAGATTTCAACTCCCAGAAGGTGCGAACGTGTAATTGATAGGAGTCTGCACAATCGTCGTAGGAATGCATGAGAATGAAAGCAAAGAAGTTCGATATTCAATTAAGTGGCACACAGTCAGTCACTCACATACAGTCTGGACTCCTGTTTCAGTCCGTCAGCAAGAGTTGCCTTTTTGTAGGCAGTCCGGGTTCTAATGAGTAGAGAAAAGTGCTGAAGTCTTTTTCAGTCTTCAGGGCAGACTGGCCAAGTTGTGCCTCTCTGTTGTTTCATGGTTTGTTTGCGCACTTCCAGGCGCTCACACAGTCACTCGGTCAGTCCAGTGTTTCTGAACGAACGAAAAAAAGGATCGCGTACAGGCCACCCGTCTCAGGACGTCCGTATGGCGCCGAGGTCATACACACACATACAAGCAGTCAATACCCAGCTTCTAATCGACTCTTAGCTGGATGCAGCGTTTAGTCTTAATGCTCGTTTTAACTTGGACGGGGGATCTTTTTTTTTTCTTTTTTTTTGGCTGGGAATTAATGCAAGGTGGGCAATATGGGAGTCTTTCAAGAGTTCCAGAGCTGCTCTGATGGTCATTATTTTTGGATCGATCTGGTTCTATTTTCCTGAAGCCGTTCTTCAAAACCAGTGACAGCAGGCGTGAAGGGAGCAGGAAAGGTTAAGGATAAGGTTAAGGTGAAGGTTGAGGAAGTCGACCAGCAACACAGGCCCTTGCAACATCACGCTCTTTACACCCATTAAAGATATTAATAACTCTCTCCGCTGTGGCTTTTCTGGTGCTCAAAGCTGGAAGCCCTCCATGGGAGCCTCGCACTGCTGGAAAAGGAACTGCTGCTGCTGCAGGTCGACGGCGGGGGCCAGGGCTGGATCCTCGTCCTCGGGGCTGAAGTAGCGCTCGATCAGGTCGAACGCCTTCTGGTAGATCTCCTGGTTCTCGTGGCCCTGCAGGAACTCCAGCTTATCCAGACCTGAGGAAAAGGCAACAGGGAACGAACGAGTCAACAACACTGAAGTCTCTTGTAAAGAGATGGTTTTTTAGGAAGTAGAAAAATAGAAGATGAACATGTCGAGTTTACCGTATGCTTCCTCGATGAGGGCGCAGTACGGGTTGATTCCTCCTCCTCCTCGCTTGGCCTCCAGCTCTCCAAGTCTGAGGATGTTCTCCAGGCCGTTCAGCGCCACCTGGACAATCTTGGAGTCCATCAGGGTCAGAAGGTCACAGAGAGGCTTGATGCAACCGAGCTCCACCAGATGCCTGTTTGAAATAAATAAAAGTTTTAAGAAAGCCCTATTCAGAGTGATGGATCCAGACATTCTTATCTGGGCCTAAAATTTCCTTCACATTTTGGGGTTCTACTTGCGCGACAGGTCAAAGGTGGGCTTTTCCCGTTCTAAAGTGTTGTTGGTATCTACCAGATACTTTGAGAGATCTATATGGGATGTAGTTTTGCTCTCCTCTGACCTTTAATAAAAATCTTTTATTATTATTTATTTATTTTTACAATCAGGTATTCCCGACTAGGTGCTATGTGATGACGGGGCCTGGATCTACTTGAATGTTGGAAATGTCAGGTTCTCTCCTGAAACTCGAACAAGTGGTCATACCTGACCGTACGTACGCACTAGAAATTGAGATTGTCTCAAGTCTATGCAACTTAGGTATGACGTGGTAAATAAATGTAGTGTAAATCAGATAGTGGGTTTTAGACTATAACAAAGGGGGAGAAAAAAAAAAAAAAAAAAAAAAAAAATCCATGCCCCCAAGTTACAGCAGAGGTCGCTACCGGTCCACAAGACTACTAATAGCACCAGTGACTTGTTAATCAATATTATGCTGTTAATCTGCTTCCTTTGTCTCTCATTTTCATTAAGAATCTTTAGAAACACTGGAGTGAGGTTAATGGAATAAAACTGTAGCATCTAGACATCTCATTTATGCTTGCACAGTTAAAAGTTCAAGCCTATGGTTTCATTTTAAGCAACACCCAACCTGATCTGTTCGGCGGAGCCCCCAGATGTGGCGTTGGTGATGGCCCACGCTGCCTCCTTCCTTGTCCGGAACTCAGCCACTTGAAGGATACTGATAAGAGGAGGAAGCAAACCTGCGTCGATCACCATCTAGAGAAAGAGAGAGGGGGGGAAAACTCTTAATAAA
This sequence comes from Stegophilus panzeri, assembly GCA_024331685.1. Lineage (NCBI taxonomy): Eukaryota > Metazoa > Chordata > Actinopteri > Siluriformes > Trichomycteridae > Stegophilus > Stegophilus panzeri. The sequence goes on along the minus strand of JANDJT010000131.1, from coordinate 6,485,816 downwards.
TCAAGCACGCGCGCACACACACACACACACACACACACACACACAGTCTATACTGAGGCTGACAGAGACACACACCTGTATCTGTGCCCGGTTACCAGCAGTAATATTAGAGATTGTCCAACAGGCTTCTTTCTTAATGGACTCTTTAGGGCTACATAGCAGGTGAAGGAGACTCTGAAGGGCAGAGCAGTTCAAGATCACCTGTTCAGGTAAAACACAACAACAGTTAAAAAATAAAAATGAAAAATTGAAACGAGAAAATGCCCTTTTAATTACCAAGCTAAACACACACTTAAAGGTGAAACACTGAAGCAATATATAAAACTCAGAAGAAACCAGATAGGACACACGCTACTGGTCAAAAGTTTAGACACACTCATTCTTTATTCAATTTCCCCCCCCCCACATTTTAGAATGATAATATAGTCATCGAAAATCTGGAGTAACACAAATGGAACTATGGGAAATATGTTGTGATAAAAAATCCAAAATAATTGAATATTTGAGCATCTTCAAAGCAGACGCCCTTTTTGCCTAGAATTTCCAGAAATGTACGATTTCTTGAGGAATTTCCCTGAGATGCTTTTTAAACAGTATTAAAGGAGTTCCCACCTACGCTGGACACATTTCAGCTGCTTCTCAGAATATTTCGCTCCGGGTCGTCCGTTTAAAAAAATATATATTTTTTTTAAAATAAAATGTTAGTTTTCTGATGAAAGAAATGAATACGTCGGCATGATTATATTTTTGTCTACAACGCCGATTTCAAACATTTAATCACACACCTTCGGATCAAAAGGATTTAAGATCATGAGAAACATTTCAGTCGAGTGTCCACAAACTTTTGACCAGCGGTGTAAATGTAGGTGTAATTTTGCTTTTATTACCTGTGTCTGGACGTCATCTCCTGTGACGATGTTCCCCACAGCCCGAAGCGCAGGAGAGACGACCTTATAATCCGAATGTCTATCGAAAACAAAAAACGGAAGAAAAACAAACAATAAAGGAACAGTGAGAGTAAAGGATCACTGGGGTGGAAATATAACTTGATGAAAAGCTAATAAGATGGAGTTTTGCAGTGCTCTCGCTACAGGCTGAAATTTAAAAGGTAAAACATTTGTGGCTGTTCAATTTATCACATTTGTATACAAGCGATATCTAGTCCCTCCAGGATTTTGCGATGGCGGAAATGAACACAAAATCAATCAAACTCTGCAATATTTGGAGGAGCTTGCAATTTTTCAAAAATTACTGCAGATTTGGGCTAAGATGCATCATGTGACATCATCACATTCTGCCTAAGCCCTCTTCGATTCATTTTTGTCCGCAACAATCACTGTGAAATCCGAAATATGAAAACGGTTACATTTTAAAATTCAGATAAATCAATTGGACATCACTCAACGAATGAAGAAAATACAAATATCAAATTTACCCCGTTTCATCGTTTGCTAATCTGAATCGAGCGTTTTTGTTATTTTGCATTATCGAATCAAATACAAGACAAAGATATGAGGCGTATAATATAATAAAATGCCGTAATATGTAAATGTGATATGTAATATGCAAATCACAACATACATATGCAAATGTCTCGGATCCCCTATAGGAAATGATAGTGGTATGCAAATAAAAAAATCGGCACGACGTCTTATCACGATTCAGGAGATCGCAACAATCTCGTGTTAGGAAATTACAAACAAAAATCATCGAGTGTGTCGTGTCTTAGCTTCTCAGCGTAGATAAAAGCACTATACTATATTTAAGCACCTAGATCGTAGCTAGCTAATTAACGGGTCATCTGCCCAGCTATCTACCTGCAGCGGATGTAGCGACGTGTATCGGACATCAAAATACATCATATACTCGATGATCAAAACACGTCTAAAAATATGCGCCCTCCACCACCTTCTAATTCTGTGTGTCATATCTTACAGTAGCAGCTCCACCAGTCTGCGGCACACGCCTGAGTCTATAACAGCTTGGATCTTTTCGTTGGGCCCGTCAGACAAGTAGGAGAGCGCCCAGCATGCATCGGCCAGAATGTCTGTATCGTTCACGAAGAGCAGCCAGGAGAGCACGCTGAGGCACGGCGACACCTACGCACACAGCAAACGCACGTTTTATATTCAATCTGCCATGAAGATTACACACCCACTGTTACATAACTTTACATAGGGCGCTTTTAAAACTGCAAAGCTGCAGTATGAATCCTAAAAAGCTAGTAGGATGTACCAAATGAAATGTCAATCCAGTCAGTCACGGGTCTTACCTTGGTGAAATCTGGAGGTGGGTTCTTGCCTCTGCACAGGTTAGACAGAGCCCACACGGCGTTTCTCATCATAGTCAAACGATTCTGTTTGGTCAAGAGCCTGTAAGCACGACAATATATCATCATTCATGCAGACGACAGTGTTTATATAAACGATGCACTAACTACACAGAGAGTTGATAAACAGTGTACGTGTGTGTAAACTGCAAGGGATTGTAGCATATAAAGTAAAAGATACATGCAAACTCAAGCCAGGACAAACAGGTAAACTGGGACACTTTGGAAAGAATCCTACTGTATAAGTGAGGGAAGGATGTTGCAATCCAACACATAGTCTCTGCACTCTGTGCTGTCTCCAGCAATGTTCCCCAATGCCCACACCGCCTGCACAGAAACACGAGACCATGAGGAAATGAGACAGGCAGGCAGACGGATCACAGAGAAAGACAGCGAGCCATACAGACAAACGGTAAGACGCATACAGACGGACAGAGAGAGTGAAACAGACAGCGAGACAGACAGAGCAAGATGCAGAGAGACACATCCACACACCACAGAAAGCTACAGCACAAGTGTTTGACTGTTCATTTGCTGGCAAATTGCCTGATTTGGGATTGTCCCTTTCTCTATATAAAATACACACTCAGCCTGTCCAGAAACATGTGGCATGATGGTGCAGCTCCAGGGTCACCTATTCTGAAGTTTCACATGTTCTATGCCATGTCCATGTGGGTTTCCTCTGCGTTCTCTGGTTTCGTCTATGCTAAATCGCTCCGAGTGTGAACGAGTATGTGCATGCACAGTGTTTCCCGGGATAGACCCTGAATCCACCACGACCCTGACCAGGATAAAGCGTCGGTCCAGAAACATCCTTAGAGTCCGAGACTGAGGAGGGAAACAGCCGATGAATCAGGGTCTGTGGTCACTATGGTTACCTGATGGTTACCAGGAATGTGACTACACCAATAGAATTGTGAAATAAGTGAATCTTTTGCAAGGTACTTGGCAGAAACTAACACGACTAAGCCAACCAATTTAGGATTGATCATTTATTATCAGTTAGCTTGGTCCCATCTACACACACACACACACACACACTTTGCTGCCATTTTGGGGTTTACTTCTATTTATATTGCTAACAGCTAGTGAAGATGTACACTTTATTTTAAAAAATAAACACCAGAGTATGGTTAACTCTACCTGCTCCTGGACATCCTCAAAGTCAGAGCTGAGCATCTCTATGAAGATGGGCACAGCACCAGCCTGGATCACCACACGCGTCTGGTGAGATGTGCCAGAGGCGATGTTTGTCAGGACCCACGCTGCTTCAAACTGTGGAGATACAACACCAGTGGCACAATGGCATGACCTTTTACTGCTGTAGTTTTCAGGCAAAGCATATCTCTCTCTCACACACACACACATTCCTCCAGCATGAGCTTATCGCAAGAGCATTCCATCTGGAGTAAGTAACTGACTCAGGGTTGTTATGGGTCTGAGAGCTCAAAATGGGATCCTGGCTGTTCAGCATCTGAGGAATGAGTTGGTGTGGTGTGTTTGTTGTCAGTCTGACCGTACACTGACATTAGCAAGCCATACACGAATATTCAGTCTAGTAGCAATCACAAGGAACACCTTTGAAATTTGCTTCAATCCTAATCAAGCCCTGTTGCAGTGGAACCAAATGCAAAGTTGTGAAGGACATCTGAGAGACGAGGCTGTTCATCGAAAAATATTAAGGCTTCCACTTAATACTGGAAAGAGACTAACTGTGGGGCAACATCATCAACATGTCACTTGCTAATATGAATGCTCAATGACATTTCTGTGTGTGGGTTTCACCTGTAGTGTGCAGTTCTCCTTCCTCTTCAGGAACTCCACAAAGCGTTCCACTACACCGGGTGTGGCAATGACTTCGTCAATAGGGGGGTTGGGCTCTGAAGAAGGGACAGACCACTCACATGATCAACTATACACATTATATACACATACACAACCGTGAGTTTGTGTCGACATGTCTTTATGTCTTTGGGGACATGTCGGACACCTCGTTGGGAACAAAACTGCTTTTTAAAGTCCCCTTGGAGTGCCTTCGATGTGTTGACATAATTTCAACTGAAACAGGAAGTCAGGGAGGGGGACATAACGGTTGACTCCTCCCCCTTTAATAATAGCCAATAGCGTTTAGCTTACCTCACAGCCCGGGCTAAGCCGTACTTGATAGTTAGTACTATGGATTTTTCTAATGTTGGGGGCGGGACAATTCAGATTCTAGACAGCATTTGATTGGAGTGAAGAAAGCTGAAGTGCAGAATGATGTCATCAAAATTGTTGAGCTGTATCGGTGGTAGAGAGAGACTGAATTTTCAATGTATATTTCTTCTAAAACATCAAGAATCAAAATGTTCTTTTAATTATTGATGTTAAAGTTAGGGTTATATTTACATGTAGGTATAACATTAATAATTATGTCAGTGAAAGGTCCTTACTAGGGGTGTGTGTGTGTGTGTGTGTGTGTGTGTGTGTGTGTGTCCTAACCTTTAGACAAAAGCTTTCTGAAGCGTTGTGTTCCCATAAGCTGCTGTTCTGGAGAGCTGGAGAAGATCATCTGGGTCATGTCCTCGGATATAACACCACCCTGACGAATAAAGAACAACAGCTGAATAAACTGCTCTAATGTGCTTCCCAGTCCTGTGTTTTGCTTGACTCGAGTGAAACAAAGTGGTAGCTAACGTAATGTATTAACGTATTGAGAGTTAGTTAGCTAGTTAGTGAATTAATACAGACTCAGGTGAAAACGAACGAGTAGATGATCATCCTCCCCTTCTAAGGAAGTTTCTAATATAGCCCTTAGTGTTTGGCCAAAGTTTCAGCTATGAGATATGAATTTCAGTCCTCACGTTGTGCTCAAAGGATATTATTCGAGTCTGGCTAATGCCTTTATTTTCTTTCTATATGTTTAACCACATATGTTAAAGCAGGAGAGCTTTGCATAGTTTTTTTTGTTGCTTTTCTTGGTTTCTTCTCTATTTCAGATCACATTATGGCTGATGTGTGTAGTGGAGCAGGTGGTGGGATTTGAGATGAATAGCTCCAGGGCGAACAACAGAAATGATTGTTAACTTCCTTTTTTTCGCCAGGCAACTATGAATAAGAGACTTCTAACCTAGCCATGAAATTTGCTTGTCTGATCGCTTAGGCTGCCGATCTGTCCACCACTCCATGCTCATTACAGGGCTATAACACTGTAAAACATGCATAATGCACTCAAGGCACACTGAACACGACAGCATTTGAGGTTTAGCCACATAAAAAAAGCATGAAATTGTGTCCTGAATTGGAAAATTACACAATTATAAAAACATATGACACATATACGTTTTGCAGCCCAAGTTTTTTCTTCAATTCTAATTAGTATTAGAATATTATAGGAGGTTGACCGATAACCGATTTGCTGGAACTATCACTTATCGGCAAAAATCCACACAGATAGATTTTCCCAGTAGCAGGAGCGGCTGAGAAGAGTCCGCTGTCATTATACACTACCAGAGCGGCCTCTAGAGGTGAAATAAAAACTATCACTGACAAATTTTGTTGTGTTATTTGAAGTGTTTTTTGATTCATTTCGGATGTCTCTATTTTTATTTGTTATTTGGAGTGTTACTTTTGGTTTAGTTTCGATCTTATTTACTTAAATTTATTAATATATTATTTATATTAATTAATATTAATTATTTATATTAATATTTATTTAATTTTAAAAAGTACAGTACATTTTCATGGTACAGTCAGTACTGCTAATTTTTGTAACAAAATTTAGCAATATTTTACTTTGAGCGTTATCTTTTCATTCAGTATCAATTATAAAAACTATCGGTTGATTAACCGGTTATCGGCAGGCACCGCCCGACTTAGTTATCGGTCAAGCTCTAGAATATTATTTTCGAACAATAAACTTTGTTCTTTAAATTGTTACTCCACATGTTTTTTTTTCTCGCGTGCAGTGTTTAGCTCTTACTGTGATTTGTTCCATGTTATTGGCCTGGGATTCCAGGTAGCCGCTGTCTGACATCCCATCATCCTCCAGTGTGCAGTCTTCCTCCACTGTGGCCACATTCCTCCGTTTGAACAGCTGTAAGGCCACACAGATGCTCAAAGTGTTTAGACTTATTTACGGGTAACCATATCAATGTAATACTGCATTACTGGTTTAACATTTTAGCATGGAACCAGATGATTTATGGAGTTAAACTACTAGCTTGAAGGTCTGAGGAAATCCCCCAGAGCAATTATGAGCAATTTCAGCTGATCCTGCCACCAAGATAAACCGAGTGAACTCTGCATCTGCCAAAGAATTACAACTACAGAGGAGTGAACCAAGTCCTAAAGCTGCCAGTCATCTCACCTGTTCATCTTTCTTCTGTTTGCGTAGCTGCAGTCCTTCCTCCTCCCTCCTCCTCCTCATCTCGTCCGTGTTAAGCGATTTGTTCTTATAGCTTCGGAGTCGCGCATTGTCCTTTCCTTGACTCATGGTGTAGCCTTCAGGGAATAATAATAATAATAATAATAATAATAATAACAACAACAACAACAGTGTGTTAAGCATGAACGTTTTCCTTCATGCATTCAGGTTAAATTTGCACATTTGCACTGCAAAATTCTGAGGATTAAATCTTGATGGAAGAAGAAGTGGCTGTCCTGGGGTGTGTTTACATTTAACTCACTTACCAAGACGGTTTGTTTATTTATCATGTATGGAAGGAGTCTCCAGTGTCAGTGCTTTGCAACAGAACAGATGAGTTTACGCTTTCTGGTTTCTTGGTAACATGACAAGTTGTGTTTTCGTCTTATTAATTTCAAGACGAGAAAAAAAAAAAAAAAAAAAAAGGAGATGCTGATGAGGAAACGGGGCCTAATAACACAAATGATAACAGGAACTCACTTGTCACACAGACATCCATAATATTAAATGTAACTAAAGGTTTAAAAGTATGTCATTTTTTAACATAAACTAATTGTAATCATTGACAAATTGCTGTTGTGCAAGAGGAACACTTATATGACATAAATACCAGATCACGACACTGATATTTTTGACGATACACAATTGCTGCATCTCAATTCGCCTACTATCAGTCCTAAACAGTACCCGAGATTAGAATTAGTGTGTCCTAAAATAACTGTAGCAAATATGTCTTACGATATACATGTTTAGTAACCTGCTGCTGTTAAAAAGAACTGTTTACAAATGTTTTGTCTTCGAAAATAAATTATGTTAAACTGAAAACTATTTTAATAATGTTAAATTATAACTTAATTTTTTTTTTTTTTTTTTTTTTTTTTACATTTTATAATGTTAAAGGTTCAGAACAATATTTTAACATGAAATCAGCTAGGGGTCATTATTAGGTTTAAAAAAAAAAAAAAAAAGTTGGAAAAAAAAATGACATTTTATATGCCTGAGATACTGCAGAAAATGAATTGTGAAAATTTATTAAGGTACACGTACACCCAATCCTAATGCTGGGACGTATGCAGGGTCAAAAAGGTTTTTCTTGAAAACTTGAAGCCTGATGAATTATATTCATTTTATGCTGACTACCAAGTTCACAGAGAACGCTATTTGTTTATTTCGCCGCTCTTTAAGCTTCTTAATTTGAATTGGCACAGAATTAAAAACAAAACACAAAAAAAAAAAAAAAAAAAAAAAAAAAAAAAAAAAAAACAAAAAAAAAAAAAAAAAAAAAAAAAAAAAAAACCATGACAATCTTGCAACCATGAACAGCTGAGAACGTTCATCATCATCATCATCATCCCAAAAGTGCATCGTACTGAACAAAAACAAAAACAAAAAGGGGAAACAAGAAACACTGCAGTGTGTTTTTGGACCATCGAAGCCAGCACTGCACATTTGAGTGTTTTAGCAGCTCGATACACCTGAATGTCATCACTTCAGAAGCGGGTGTCTGTGCAGAAACATCACTGAACATCACTGTGGTGGAGTTGGATTAAAGGTCCAGAACAAAGTACTGCGGATTACACACCTCTCATATCTGCAGTGTTTGGAAAACAACAATCGCTGCACGAGATCAAGTTCTGAACCGGGCGGGTATTCCTTTCTGTCTCGCTGCTACAGGATTCCCGGTTTAATCCTGAGATACTGTCTGCGTGCAGTTTCTGCGCATGTTCTTGTCCCATATCCATGCCGGTTTCCTCCCCCAATTTTTTTTTTTTTTTTTTTTTTTTTTTTTTTTATAAACATGCTAGCAGGTGGACTGGCTATACACTGAATGTGAGTGTGTAAGTGTCTACAAAAGACTGCTGGGGGAAAAAAAAAAAAAACACCATGTAAGGAATATACATTTGCCCGCAAGTGTTTCTGGGATAGACTCTGGATTCACTGCACCATGACCAGGATGAAGCTAAATGAAGATGATTGAATGAACAAATAAAGTGTGAAAAATGTCTAGTTTTGTTACTATTTTTAAAAAGGTCATTAAGTGTAGCATGAAAAAAAAAACATAAAATGTGATCTGCATTAGGACGGATGCATTAATGAAGAAAATAGGGGATGTCTAAGGACAAGCTAGATAACAGAAAAGACGTCGGTTTTTTTCCCCCAAAACGTTTTGAATTTCCATAATATTCCATAATATTCCAGGAAAGGAAATGAGTGCATTTGAATCACCAATTTTTCCAGACATGCGCAGTAAGCCCACTGTACAGAGTGTACACTGCATAAAAATACACTTCATAAAAAGCTAGCCTAAAACTTACACATTGATCTAGTAAAAATCTCCATAATATCGCCAAATGACATTTTCTTTTATTTTTATTACTGTTATTTTCCCCCTCCCTATGACACCAACATTAGCTCGGTCACTTGAGCACCAGAACCAGCTGTACACAGTCCCTAACTAGTAGGGAATCTCTACACTACTATATACGCGTTTAATTATCATTACTTTTGTGTAATATTTTAATTTACGCTTGCATCACAGAGTATGTGTCAAAAAAATCTAATCAAATCAAATACCACTAACAGATAGCAGAGCTAGCCGCAATGTCGTCCTAACGGCTTTTTCGAGAATTATTTTCCTACCCGCATTCCGTAAAACCCCGCCTGCTCTTCTAGGATTGGCTTGTCCACCAAACGATTTGTACGTATAAACTTATAAACCAATCGTATCGAAGGAAACGGGATACTATTACCCAATCTTAAAGAAGGAGGCGGAACTTGTCGAAAATGTGTAGGGAAAAAAAATAACCGCCTCACTGGCGTCGATAGCTGACAAGGGTTAGATCTACTTCGCCGGACGGCTTGTTTATCGTGTCTTCGGGATGATTCTCAGTGGCTTTCTGATCAGTATTTTTCACTGAATAAATATAAATAAATAATCAGTTATATTGAGCTAATTCTTTAAACACTGACCTGTAAAAACGTCTCGATTTATCCCCTCGTCGTTCGGGCCACTGATCTGAAGAGTCCGCCGGTATTATGCTACTGCGCATGCGTGATTCCGAAGGCAGTCGTCCTGTCGGCGCATGCGTATTCAATGCTTGTTTTATTTTTTTAATAAGCTGTGTTTTTACATACATCTATTTTAATATGACTTACCTTTTAATTTATTAGAATTTAGCAGTTTAATGCAGAATATTACAGTACCTCTGGATGTCTCTCAATTTAACAGAAGGTCTATACAATGCATATCGAATTTGTTTGCTTTAATCAAATGCCTAGTTTGCAATCATTTGCTTATCAAATAAGTCCTAATGGGCTGTGGTTCGGTGTGGCAGAAGCCAGAAGCACGGAAAGCTGCAGCCCAGAGAACCAATGACAAGTAGGTAGACACACTGTCAATCAATCATAAGGTTAAGGTTAGGGTAAAAAGAGCCCAAAGAGTAACCCAAGCTTAGGATCAAACCCAGGACCCTGGATCTCTGAGGCATGCAGCAGTGCTACCACTATACCACCATGCCCATTGCATTTCCTCTAGGTTCCTCATCCTCCCACCTCCCAAATACATACCAGAAGGTGTATCTTCTTTGTTAAATTGCCTCTTGTGTGAGTCAGGGTGTATTCCTGCCTCACACCCAGTGTTTCCGGGATTCCATACTGTAGCAACCCTGACAGAAGATGAGTGAATGAATGAATGAATGAATGCTTTTCCCTATAACCTAAATCAGGCTGAATCACAAATGGCTTTGAAATCCCAAATGTCTGTAATAAAAACTTATAACTATAATTTAGTATGTTTCACGTACACGGAAATAAATGCTTATTTTCCATCAGTGAAAGCCAGTTAGTGCTTTTATTTTCCAGAAGTATATGCATAATTAATAATAATTAATCAGTGATGTAATCACTGAATAATTAACCCTCAGTGATGTAGTGCAGTAGCCTATAGGATGAAGAGAAAGTGGGCGGACACCAGCTCTTACTGTGACACACACTTACTCAGTGCTTCAATTCACAAAACAAAAGTCAGAAATGAGATCTTGAGTATCCAGTGACCATGACGGTGTACCCATGTATACGGCGTGTTATTGTATCTGTGTCTGTGTTTAGACCTGGTCAGTGTGTGGGATTCAGAGCTGGACTGAGGACATCATGCATTCATCACACCAGAGAGGACAAATCTCATCTAGGTAAGAACAGAAAAAAGAAAATCCTATTTTGCATATAAATATAAGTGTTATGCAGTATGGGAATTGATCATATGGATCCATTATAATCAGTAATATTCAATACACATTATATTTAAAAATTAAAATGACCTTACAATAACATATACAGTACAAATAAACCCATTTAAGGTTCAAAAATTTGTTCCCATTTCCTGATGCCCTCCCACAGTTTGCTTACACAGCTGATGAAGGATTTACCAAGGCACCCTTGGTAAATATATTGAATCGCTTATATTTTTACAGTCTGAGATCATTCTGTATAATAGAAAATTGTTTTTAAAAATTATACTAAAATGCATACGTTTAGACTTATTATGTGGAAAACATGCACAAAAATCACACTGTAAGAATTCCACAGCAACATTATGTTTTTATTTCCATGGAGCAGTTTTCATTGTTTTATATATTTTATATGATTATAAAGAATTATATAAGAATTCAATTCTGCAAGCAAAAGTCCTTGAATATATGTATTTAGCGCTATATATATATATATACAATTTATTTTAAAATAGTATTTAATATTACTGTATACACGGTATACACACACATATCATATATCATAGCCAGAATGCTGAATATACACAACTTCTACATTGCAATTTCCTCCTGGATATGTTTTTTCTTTTTTTATTTATGGCCTTTGATCATTTGCCAGTTAATTGAAAAAGCCTTTATCTCCTGCGCCTGTGGGTTCATAGGGCACCAAGTGAGCTAGGTACACAAGAACTTAATGTCTTATCATGTACAAAGTTCTTCAAACATTGACTCACGTTTTCTTTCTTTATGATGGGCTTTTGTGCTGATGGAAGTGTAACTTTTTTTTTTCAAGATTAGTTTAGGTCACATAAGGCACTGTCCTTTTATTCTGGGGTGAGCCCAAATGACTAAGTATTTGTTTCATGATTTCAGACTCAGTCGTGACACTTGAACAGCTTAAGGTGATGCTGGCCAATCACAGCATCCAGTTATTTGACGTCCGAAATCCGGATGAGTTCCAAGCAGGACGCATTCCTGATTCTGTCAATGTTCCACGTGAGCAACATCTCATTTAAATATACAATGGTGTACATCATATTTGCATTAAACACCAGTGCTGTTGAATGACTGTTTATAGCTGCTATAACATAAGTGATAACAGGAATGGACTTGTCTTGCAGATGTTCCACAACATTAAATGTAATTATAACTAAAAAAGCATTCAATAATAATAAAAATGTGAAATCATTGGCAATCACTGTAGTATAAGAGAAATAAAACACTTTGTGGCGGTAACGTTTCGCAGCATGGATAATTTTCCTATAACAGCACACCACGTTGGGTTTTATTCCTTATGTGATGAAAACAGTGGCTCACCATTCTGAGCTTCTGATTAAAAGGTCAGGTGCTTCAGCAAGTCCCCTAACTCTTAACTCAACTATAAGTCAATTTGTATAAATGTGTGCCTAAATGTAATGTTTGATCATACTGTCATTTACCTTCCTTAAACAGTGGGACAGCTTGAGGAGTCATTGAAGCTTTCTCCAGAGCAATTTGAAAAGCTTTTCAAGGTGAAGGCCCCCAAAAAGAAGGATAACGATATCGTTTTCCATTGCCAAAGAGGCCGTAGGAGTTTAACAGCTCTTGAAACTGCCTGGCGTCTAGGATTCAGCAGGCAAGTAGAACAGTATTCATATGCACTGTGAGCTTCATGCTAGGCTTGGCTTGCTAAACTAACACGCTCTCCGTTTCTGTCTTTCAGGGCACGTCACTATGCAGGAGGATACAGTGAATGGGCTGAGAAAGAGAAGAAGTAGCTGATCGGTGTGTAAAGCACATTGAGAAAAGTTTGCTACGCCAGTATCACTTTAACCGTTTCGTTTTTAGGTAAACATCTATCACTGACTCTGCTTTTGTTTGCAGTCATGTATTTACCATTCTGTTCACTCCTTGTAGGATTTAGCCTTAATCTGCCAAGAGCTTGTGATGGTATGAATGTTGCCTTTGAATGCATACAGTATTTAAAAAAACATCAATATAAGGTATTTGCTGTAAATAAATGGATTATTTTGGATTTTTGTGGAACCAAGCACAGAAGAAACAAGAAGTGAGGCTGGGGCTGATTTCTTTCTCGCCCAGACTGTAGATTAATGCAGCCTATCAGTGACAATCATGACAATCGTGTCAGGTGTTTACACAGAGTGACAGACCCCCCCTAGATTTGATCTCCATTTACTCCATTTAAAATACTGCTGTAGGTGTAATCAATGTGAACAAGGAAGATTAATTACTCTATCATCCATTTTCTCCAAAAAGCCTTTGGAGGAAAAACTAAAAGTTGATACACTAAACACATATTATCTAATCGAGTACAAATTACACAAAAGGACAGATGACAAAACTGTAAGTATTTATGTTTACAGACTTTAAACACGTCAAATAAAAATGAGAATTTATGAACGCAACTGCTTATCTGTCTTTAAGTGTGTAATAAATTGCCCCACATCATCCTTATCATGCCATTGTTGCAACCTTGAGATATAGTACATTGTTCAAACCTAATAGCTTCAATGTTGAGCTACTGATAGATATTAGATTTCAGCTTTACCTTTCATGTCACATGGCAAACCTTTTACCCTTCTTGCTGACACACTAAGGTGAAAGGTTGCCAAACATAAAACAGGAACCACATGGACAAACAAGCTGTGTGTAACAGCAGTCAGAAGGAGGCAGCAGAGCGTTATTGTACCTTTCCTTGGTACACTAGTAGTATTTTTATGGATAGAACTATAGACCCAGCTTCATGGCCACAGGTGCTGAGGAGCTAATTAAACTGATGCAGGATAGATGTGGCCATCCTTGCTGTCAGACTGATGCACAACTCAAGGGCAGCACATTTCTCAGTCTGATCCCCAGCTCAAGGTTAACAAATCGTGCAGCAACAAACTCCCTGTGAAAAAAAAGGCAATTACAAAACACACAACAACTATAGATGGAGGGTTTTCAGGAGTCTACTTATTGATTACTAGTCTGACACATCCCTTCAGTCACTGAGTCAACCAAATTAATCCCAAAGCGTTGTTTCTGTACACTACAATGGCTCATAAATGGTCCGGATACCAGTAAAGTACACACTATCTCTTTCTTTCATCTGGATTTCCAGTTTGCTTCACATTGGTGTTAATGTTGATTACAGTTTGTCTTCATCACAAACTCTCTCTCTCTCTCTCTCTCTCTCTCTCTCTCAATCTCAATATGCAGTTCCCTAATGCTCTAATGCTATAATCAAAACAAATACGTCTCCACACAAACTGGCTGTTGCATATGTTAATATGATAAATTAGTTTCTCATAAAGGTCAGACAAGGCAGTGGAAAGAAAAGCATAATTTTTTCGTCAGTATGTTTATATCAGTGGGTTATATCTCTGTGGTTAATTTTATTTAAAAAATAGTGGTGAATTCAGACAATAATTAATGTAGAGAGCAAATAAGAAGATTTGATACACAGACAGAAAGACAGACACAGATGGTTAGATATATAAATATACAGGCAGACAGCAGGATGGACAGATGAAGGATGGATGGATGGATGGATGGATAAATGAATGGATGAACATACAAGTAAATGGATGAATGGACAGACAAACCAGGCTGACATCTAAACAGACACACAAAGAAATGTTAAAATAGATACAGACAGAAGGGATTGATGGATGAAAGGACGGCAGGATGGTAAGACGGAAAGTTATACAGATAAATAGAGATGGATGGATGGATGGATGGATGTAAAAAAAAGATAGATTGACAGATGTACAGAAGGATGGACAGACGAAAGGCAGAAGGACCTACAGTCATGCAGTTAGATAGATAGATAGATAGATAGAGTGCCCTCCACTAATATTGGCACCCTTGGTAAATATGAGCAAAGTAGACTGTGAAAAATCTTCTTTATTGTTGAACCTTTTGATCTTTTGTTCAAAACATTCACAAAAATATTGCTCTCATGGATATAAAACAATTGCAAACAAAACACTTTATCAAAAATATATCTTTGATAAATATAGGAGAAGGATGGATGGATGGATGGATAGATAGAGGGATGGATGGGACAGATAGCTAGAATGATGGACAGATGCAAAGACAGACGGACATACAGTTAGATGTTAGATAGACCTCCTATATATTTACCATAGGGTTTAACACAAGACCCCCCCCCCCACCCCATCCTATTTATACAGTGTATGAAGTGTAGGTGTTTATTTCCCACAAGATATTATTACGCATCCGCATGTACAGGAGGAAACAGCGTCTCCAGTGTAAATAAGTAAAAACAAAATAAATCAAATCAGATGAAATGAAAAGCAAACCATACAGTAGTAAATAGTAGTATGTCTCGAACTGACAAAATAGTGCGCTATTCGGTAGAATTGATGCTTTAGACAAAAAAACAAAACTGAGACGGTTTTGGATTCAGTATGCAAACTGGATTCAGTAGTCCAGTAGCAGCTTGGAGAGGCAAGACCATCATCACTCATTTCTCATCTCAAATGCTGCTTTAAGGACTTCAGGGCGAATGGACGAATCTCGTGTACATCCTTTTTCCTTTGTTTAATGAAAGTAGAAGCCGGTGCAGGATGTTTTCTACAGTGAAAAGAAAAGCGCTCGGCTCGTGCACACGGGAAAAGCTGGAAAAGGCGCGCGCTATCAGGAGCCACACGGAGATGCGTCCTCACGGCACGGGCTCACCAAAAAACTCCTGGATTTTAGTGGAATAAATGGAGGCCAGAAAGCGCAGTGGGTGTCTTTCAAATCCGATATGCAGCACTGTGCATTGACGAGAAGCTCTGTATGTTCTCTCCATCCTGAAGAAAACAGGGGGGAAATGGAGAAGAGGACAGGCGAAATGTCAGGAGAAGTTTGAGCGCACAGGAGCAGGTGCTTTCCCGAGCTGAACGAGCAACACAGGTAAATAACATAAGCATGGGTACTTTGATTAATATTCAGACGATATTTATGGATAAAAAGGTGTTTATGAGTGTATGAGTTAACAATGTGTGAACATGTAGACCTAAGTAACAGACTTGACTGATGCATTAAGTTTCAAAACTTCACTGTTAATATTGTAAGAAAGTTTATTAAACATGATCGAAACGTGTCCAGATTTTCAGCAACATAGCCATGGACTCAGCAGAAAGTCTGTCTGTTTTAGATCAGCAAGAGGGTCCTGTTTCCTCTCTTCATCCACACATAGTATTAGATCAGATATTATACCTTAGTTAATACGAATTGTTCATTTCGTTTTCTAGAATAATCTAATGCAGTACATCCAAATGTGTTGTCTGAATGGACTACCTGTCTGAATGATATTGACCCAGTATATACATGCATCATTCACATATAACACTCAACACTCATGCAATTATTATTAATTATTATTCTCTGGATCAAATTCTGAAGGAAACTTAATTTTTTTTAAATACTATATTATGGACAAGGTATTTTTCTGAGGTGATGTTTGCTGTTTCATGAATGGTGTTTAAAACAGTAATTGAAAAATAACCCCAACTCTTTCTATTCTTTGAATAGTTAATCATTCTTCACTTCCTAAAAGGGTATTAGAAGCCCCCACACCCCTTCCTGAGAAACTTGTGAGGAACCCTTAAGGGAATGGCATTTACATAGTAAGCTAATTAGACCTACAATAGGCTGATATGACCCCCACTTTGAATCCCATTTGGATTTTCCATAAATAAATAATAAAAAAAAATGCTTAAAAGATTTTAGGACAGTCATGGCCCTTGGTCATTATTCAGAATCTCTCAGAAACAATTCTATTGTGTGTGACAGTTTCACATTTGTGTATTTGTTGACACCTCTTTCATTTAAAAAAGCTTTATGAGCTTTAACCAAATCTGTCTAATCATTCTGTTCATTACCAATTAGACAAAACAAACCACATTTATTAATTTGACAAAACCCATTAATTCCTATAGTTCGCCATATTAAGAGAGTGACCTTTCCTGCACACAATGTAACTTATATTAGGATGTTTTGTTAAATTTCCAGGGATTAATGAGAACACTGTAGCTCAAGGCTAACTGAAATGGCAGCGTCAAAACTGAGAAAATAGAGGTCGAATGAGGACTGACCCACACTATTGTTAATATTAATGCTGTAGCTGAAATTAAACCCAGTTTAAATTGACGTACACTTAAAACTGTATGTAGCGGCATTCTTTCTCAGTCTCTCACTCAATTCCAAAGGTGATTTTTTGACCTGACAATGGCACATTTGTATTGCCAAAGCTGGGAAATGGAACATTTTAAAGTTGTAATATAATTCATAACAACAAGAACAACAATACTGCTATCACTACCACTATTACTAATAGCTAATGTGTGTTAGCTTGTATGTGTGTCTGTTATAAGGTCAGTTACATGTTCCTCTGATGGTGACACCCAAGGACATACTATGAACTGTGCTCCCTAACAAAAGAATTAATTCCTAAATACTTACAAGTTTGTTAAATTCAGGATAAATTACATTTTCTAGCATGGTTCTCAGTGTCTGCCAGTATTATTCAGTCCCTCCAGGAAACTCCGCAATATTTGCATGCAGGAGCTATTTTTTCAAAATTACTGCAGATTTTCTGCAGATTTGGGCAAAGATCCGTCGTGTGACATCAACACAACGGACATTCAGCCAAAGCCCCTTTCGATTCATGTGCGTCAAACATGAGTACAGCTAAAAAGTCTCATTTACCAAAAAACACCACTGCGAAAGACAATTTCATGCAATTGCAATTTCGCCAATTCAAGTAATTTTCAACAAAAAAGCAAAAAAACTGCAAATTGCATCACAGATTTTGAAAAAAGTCTCAGCAAAATTAAGCATTTTTGGCTTGAACAATCACAAAAAAACTCATTGAATTCCTGTACGGACTGAGGGTTAAATCCAAAAAACAAAGCATTTAGGCTATGTAGTAAATTGATTTTTTTTGTCTTATTGTACTCCTGAGCCTGTGAAGTGTTAGTCAGTGTGTGTTGCTGAGAATAAAGAATGACTCAGGGCCATTTGAGTAAGGAGACTGTGGTGTTCGCTGAGCTTGTGGTACAGCAGAGTTTTACAATAGGTGGTTCCAGGATTTGCCCTTTTTACATCCGTATTTTTAGTGTATATTGTCCTCATTCTGCCTTGCAAACACTTTTTTGGCATGCCAATGCACCTTACAGAACTCTGCATACATTGACTTTTCACTCTAACAGAAAAAGGTCAAATTTAGAACTTTTTCATTTTTCCCTTTAGGGGAATCCTTAAAGGTTCAACGTAGAACCCTATAAAAGAGAAAGGACCAGAAAGGTTTCCAACAGCATATTAGATATTAGAGGTTTATTACATGTGTCACATTTTTAATTATATTATTTAAACGCTGGCTCAAGCAGCCAGTGATTGACTGAGAATCAACAGGTCTAGGATCTTTTGTAGGTCCTTTACACTGAAAAACTACAGGTCATGACTCTGCTATAGGCACTGTCTAGCAGGGGACAGGCGGTTCAGGTTCTGCTGAAGACCCTTTAAGACCTTTAAGTAGGAGTCGACAGATCCAGGCTTTGCTCCTGTACACTGGGAGATAGCAGATGCAGAATCTTCTGTAGTAAGGGACAGCAGGTCCAGGCTCTGGTGTAGGCCATATTCAGTGGAGAATAGCAGCTCTAGGCATGAACATTGGAAGCAAGGATGATGAGGGTGCTGTAGCATCCCTGACGTTTAGGATTCCTTTAGCTTCAACTGTTAAAAGACAATAATAATGATACATATAGATAGCACATGACACATGTATGCTGCTTAAAATTCCATCATATGTCTTCCAGCGTTACTGGATCCAGGCTTTGTGGTACAGCCTGTGCACTAGGGGATAACATAATTAGGCACTGGTGTAAGACCTGCTTAATGAGGAATCACAGGTTCTGACTGTAGCCCCTATTCAGAAAGCATACTGTAAGTTTGTGCTCTGCTGTGGTCATTGTTCATTTAGGTACAGCAGATCCAGGCTTTGCTGTAGGCACTGTGCAGCAGATCCAGAATCTTCTGTATCCTCTGTTCCGTGGGGACAGTAGGTCCAGGTGTAGACCATGTTCAGAAAGGGAACGTAAAGGGAAAGTCCATACTCTACTGTAGAGTAGGCCCTGTTGAGACGAAACTGTAGGGCCAGGTTCTGCTGTAGGTCTTCTTCATGTCCATACACTTTCTCTCTCCCTCTTCTCGTCCATGTATTTTATTCTCTCATTCTGAGACGGTCAGAACTGATCATTCTTAGCTTTGCTATTAGTCTAAATATTTAAATCCATAGTACTCATAACATTCACTACAATCTTATAAATATGTTATAATATATGTTTTCCTGTCAGATTCCTTAATCCATGCCTATTTCTCAGGTTTTGCTATCCATGGCAATGTTACACAGCAGTGAATGGTGGTGGAATGACTCAGAGCAATCTGCCAATGCGATGCCGAACTCCAGCCTGGGTCCAGCTGAGGAGGATGGGGTGCACAACTACTACGCCATGTTCTATTCGCTACTTATATTGGCGATTGTATTCGGGAATGTGCTAGTGTGTTTGGCAGTGGTCCGAGAGAAATCGCTTCAAACCACGACCAATTATCTTGTGGTTAGTCTGGCTGTGGCTGATCTGCTGGTGGCTTCACTCGTCATGCCTTGGGCTGTCTATTTAGAGGTGAGCGCAAAGAAATCAAAACCAAATTTATTCTGCACTGTAGGTATATTGACCCTGACCAGGATAAAGTGGTTACTGAAAGTGAGTGAGTGAGAGTGAGTGTGGCTGTATTTCATTTTGCTGCCGAATTGATTGATGGATGTTGTTGTGTCTCAGTCTCTCCATCTGGCTGGGAGTCTGAGGCAATAGGATGCAACAGCAAAATTTGTAATCTGAGCCCATAACCATAGGCAAGGTCAAAAAAATGACAGAGGCGTCACATGCAAATCCATAATCATTCTGTACAAAATGGGCAGAAGTCAAACTAGAAGACAGCTTCCAAAACAATTTGGACAAAGAACTGGAAAACAAAAACGCCAAGTCAGAAACTTTATGAAACACAAAGGCAAACAATGGGCTATATCCACAGATTAATAAGACACAATGAACATAATTCAGAGCAACAAATGGCAGCAATAATTAGGGGGCAAGCGTTATAGGAAACTAATCCATGAGAGAGTGATGAGATCCAGCCTGATATAAAGCAGAGTTACTATTATCATCCTGTAATGGATTATTTTCCAAAAACAGTATGTCATAAATTGTGTTATTCAACTTATACCACAGCAATTTGCCAGCAATTGCAAGTTTTAATGACATATCTTACGTTTTACCATTAATAGTTACATTTAATGTTGTGGAACACCTGAGAAACAAGTTAGTTCCAGTTATGACATACGTTATAGCCTAAACCTCAACAGCAATCAAATCAGACTTAAAAATTCAACAGAGCTGTGATATAGACCTGAAGTAAACCTGAAGTGCCTCTATGATACTTTAGTAGAGCAAAGCTATTAAATCTAAATCTCTCACTTCATTAGAGTGTGACACAGAAATAGCACTATTTACGATTGAGAACAAAAAATTCCGTTGATGAAAGCAGAATCTGTAATCTGGAGCTGAAGCATCTCTATCAGGGGTTTGCTAGATACAGCTCAACCATCCATGACAACTGCTTTACACAAAGGAATATGGAAGATGAGAACTGTCTGCGTATCTGTTTGTGCATTGCTTCTTATTCACTGAGGATTATTGGATTTAAGAACTGTCCAAAGGGACAAAAGTGTACTCATCTTGCTACATTGTGTGTGTATGTATGATGTGGAAATATACAGTATTTGTCTATTCAGAATCCATTCCAATACAGCAATTATGTTGCTGAGAGTTGCGTATAAAACTGCTTCATTTGCAGGTGGTTGGTGGCTCTTGGCTCTTTAGCCGTTTGTATTGCAATATTTTTGTGACGTTGGATGTGATGATGTGTACAGCCAGCATCCTCAACCTGTGTGCCATCAGCATCGACAGGTAACATCACCACTAATTATTCTAACATGATATATGAAAGATTGCAGTTTCCCCAAATCCAGAGAGTTTCAAATTCATTATTATTGAGTAGCAACTGCAATCTGACAGGCCCTACAACAAACCAGTCGATTGCAAACTGGGTTTGTTTGTCTCGTCTGTTTTAAAACTGCTAGAAGTTTCTTTAAGCAGGTTTTATACTGCTGCAGTGTTAGGTCACTCAACGCCATTCTTCTTGAAGAAATGAGCTAAGCAGGTATGATAGTAAAAACTGTAATGTGTGAGAACCCCGATTGAGGTACCAATTGTGTCCCAATGTGTTTCCCACTGATATTACATTTACATTTACAAATATGTCAAGTAAAGTGTATGTAAAATGTAAAGTGTCCTTCACATCAAACGTTATGCACATTTCAAATACATAAATGTAAACATGTAGGAAACAGTATTATTTGCCTATCCCAACCCACTATATCTACACTTTATGCTGAAATATAATAATTTAAATGCTTCAAAAGTCATATTATTGTTACATTAATAACTAAATCTATTAGCCTGAAACATCCTTTTCCATGATTCATCCATTATAAGTTATAAAAAGTGTACATTTTAGTTCACATTCATTTTACCTTCACATTCACCCCTATGAAATATTTGGAATATTCCACAAGCCACACGTTCAACAGGAAGTTGAATGAGTTACAAGGGTTAGATGGCACCACCATCATGGAATCAACCTAATATAGGGTTGTAAATATTGTTTCCAGGTTGGGTATATTTCCTGTCAAAAACTGAATATTTTGCTGAACTTATAGATCAACT
Source organism: Stegophilus panzeri (assembly GCA_024331685.1). Taxonomy (NCBI): domain Eukaryota; kingdom Metazoa; phylum Chordata; class Actinopteri; order Siluriformes; family Trichomycteridae; genus Stegophilus; species Stegophilus panzeri. Next base: position 6,463,979 of record JANDJT010000131.1, on the reverse strand, counting down.
ACACTAACTTAGTTGAAATTTTATTTATTCAATGTATGATGAATTTGGAACTATTTTAAAATCGACCACTTATCAAATCGGGGAGGGGGGGTCATTTGCACAGTGGCTTAGCACTTTTGAGGGTTCGCACTGCTGCCCTGTGTGTGCGGAGTTTACATGTTCTCCCAATACTTCAGGGGTTTCCTCTGGGTACTCCGGTTCCCTCCCCAAGTCCAAAGACACGCATTGTAGGTGGATTGGCATGTCCAAAAGTATCCATAGTGTATGAATGGGTGTGTGAATGTGTGTGATTATACCAGCGATGGATTGGCACCCCAATCCGTGCCCCCGCCTTGTGCCCAGTTTCCTTGTGCCCAATGCCCCCTGGGACAGGCTCCAGGTTCCCCGCGACCCAGTAAGGATAAGCGGTACAGAAAATGGATGGATGGATGGATATGCCAGTCTGGCAGTCCAAGTTATATATTATCATAAAGGCATCTTTAGGCCATATATTTTATGTACCAGGCACTAGTATAAAATATAGAATGGAAAGATTTATATGCCTGGAAGGTGTTTCCTGGCTGTTTGCCACTCAATTTAAGAGACAGTTGTATTACATTCATTGAAGCCACTGAAGCAGAACAGCGAGGATGGAGAGTCTGGGTTTACCCAGTGGAAGTGGGATGTCGAGGATTTGTGGCACACTCTACAACCCGGTTTCTTAGAGATGTCGGATTCAATGGCCAAGAGTTGCGTCGCACAGTGAAGAACTTATCTGAAGCAGCAGAGAGGAGCAGCAACTGGCTGTGGTTGAGATGGAAAGATTCTGGCTGGGGAGCTCAAGCACAATAGAAAGAAAGAAAGGCTGAGGTGCAGGTAAGTAAGTTGGGCTGAGTTGAGTGGGAGACGGAGGGGGGTGATGCTGGGACGCCAGAATCACCATTGAGCCCTCTTGAGGTGTCGTGGGCTAGTCAACGAAACACAGAGGATGGAAGGTGCCCACTTGAAGACCCCAGAGATGTACCGTACTTAGCTCAATCCAGACGGTTGTCATGCTGATGTGCTGGGGAGACTATGGTTGATCCCCGGAGCCAGCATCGCAGCCGTTGTGTGTGCTAATGCGCTAGGGAGGAAATAAGCTGATCCCTGGAGCTAGCATTACACTTCAGCCATCGACACCAGACAGAAGGATATCATTATATGGAAGGAAGCGTAAATGGATGGAGATACATATGGATCACATTAGTTTGCTGTGAAGCAACGTCTTAGTTGGTGCTTATCTTGGCAAGAGCCAAGTTCGCCGGCCTAAAATCAGCATGAAGTTTTAACATCTACTCTCATGTAATGGAAATCATTGCTTTGGGATTAATTGATATAACGGAGAGTAGTTCAAGGCCAGATCTGATTGAACTGGACAAAGCTCATACTTTGATTATTAAAAAGAATGAATCAGACAGTAAGGCTTGTGTACATGAAGATTAATCCTTAAATAAAACAGATTTGTTTTCTAATTATGCATTTTATGATAATACAAGCAATCAGGAGCAGGCAAAGTATATCAATTTACGTAATTTTACGTATAATTTTAATTATCGCTTTGATGACTTTCTTAGAAAGGGACCACCATTTGTCACAATTAAACGGACACTTTTAATTAACTTCCAAAGTTCATTAATTTGCATACAGTGAGGGTGTCCATAGATCTGAGGGGATTTTAATTACACTCCGAGATGAATAGCAAGGTTTGAACCTTTATCATCATTGTCATTATCATATGAATTATTTCAGCGACAAATCAAAATGCAATCAGTAGACAGGGAGAGGTATCGGCTAAACAGAGGGAAATAATAGGTCTGTCCGCATGGAGTGAAATGGGCAAGACTACAAAACGAGGACATTAATATTAATTCTGTTTAGAAACAGAAAGCTATCTTGATTATTATCCATGTTTACACACATCCTGTCTTTCCATTCTAGTATCCAGCCTATCTGTCCACATTCCTATCTGCTCTTACTCTTACTCCATACCACGCCGTCAAAGCTATTTAAACCTGAAAATCGATGCAGACTGCTGGGTGAAAGTGCTAATAACACCTATCCTGGACTTGTCTGTCATTTATTATTAATGCCAATACACCATTATTAAAGACAGCCTAAAATCCCTCTGCCATAGTAATCATATTTTAAGGGGTAATAAATAAATGCCTCTTCATTTTGAGCAAAGTGAAGAGTTGAATAATTAAAACCCCTGGGACAGCAGAATAAATTGTACATGTACTGTGTGAAGTAGAAAATAAAAATGTAGTATGTGAAGGTAAGGTTATTCATGAATTCATGAAAAAGTCCTAAATGGGGAGAAATGCCTTGCAAAGGTTTTCCCACCAGCACTTTATATATTTGATAGGCATACTTCATGTTAAAATATTAAAAATGTATGTTTTAGAAGGCACTGCAGTACTCAACTGCCATATTTCTCTTTGCTTTTTTTTTTTGACTGCTGGTCTCAACACACCTTTATTATAATCATTCAGCCAAATACTATATAT
>JANDJT010000131.1:6402036-6461388 GCA_024331685.1 Stegophilus panzeri | reverse complement strand
ATTGCCATATATTTGATTTATTTGATTTAATTATGGAAACTGCTTAAGGAAATCTTTTGGGATTAACACTGGTATATATAGTATTCATTCCTTGAAATAATGTTTTCCTTTGTCTTCCTTTACCATCTTTCTGAGCAGTCTGGCTGTTTCTTTTCAGGTACACAGCCGTGGTGATGCCTGTACTGTACAACACAACTGACAGTTCACGTAAAAGGGTGTCAGTCATGATAGCCACAGTGTGGATCCTGGCTTTCGCTGTCTCCTGCCCTTTACTGTTTGGCTTCAACACTACAGGTAATAATGCAGAAGTTTCTCGTCCCGTATCAGTCATGGTATTCCAAAGATATCTTGGGAATCCCATTTGTTGCATTTTCTTAACTGTTGTGTGGCCATAATTTATTGAAGTGGTAATATACAGTCTCCTAACACAGTGTTGTTGTTATTCTTTAATGATTATTATCTAAAATGGACTTTTCTAACACTGTAATCAACTTGACTGCTTTCAGACAATTAAAACATAGTGTTTTGTACTTGTTAGTGCACAACAGTTGAATATATCAAAAAAAGATATAATTTGACAAAGTTGTATTAGTGTTTCAGAATGAATTAAGTTAGGAATAAACCACAACAGGGCATGCTGTTACAAGAAAATAATGAATGACACAAAAGCGAAGACTGTTACCACAGTTGATTATTTTCCTATAAAGGCATGTCTCAAATTGTTATATTCCTCTTTATTCCTCTTATATCACAGCAATTTGCCAACAATTACAATTATTATTTATTAAAGAATGACACATTATATTTTTTATTCATTTATACACCAAAGTTACATTTTAATATTGTGGAATATCCACAAAAGCAGTTAGTTCCAGTTATCGCTTATGTTACAGCAGCTATAAACAGTTACTCCCATATTTTCTATTGAAGTTAATCAAAGAAAAGCAGTTTGTTACCGAAAAAACAATATTCCCCACACTAAGGCAAAAAGTGACTAACCACCAACTGTTACAAAACACTGACACTGGAGTTTCCTTCCAAAATGTAAAATAAACGTTTCCTTACAAAATACCACAATGTCCACAATTATACAGATTAGACATAGATTACGTGGAACATGCACCATACAAGTCCCCATGAATTACTCACTACTATGGAAATGATAACGTATTAGAACAAGTACATTAATATAAACTTGTGATATGAACCTGTGAATTACAGCCTGCACTACTGTCGGAACTCCTGTTATTTAAACACCTTCTCAATCGACAATTGAACAGCATTGTGTTATAAATGAAAACAGCGCACGATAATGGAATCAGACTTGAACGTTACTGTGTGCTGACTGATTGGAATCAAAGCTGGGATTCGCTGCTTCGTGACTCTGAATATTAGATCGAAAGTCATCAGTAAAGAAATTAACAGAGATGAGTTGCTGGTTTTTGTAAATAGTCAATACCATTGAGACCTTTCAATCAGATTTGGATTTTCAGTTGGATATGTAGAGCAAACCCTGCAGCCACTATATACGTGTAATAAGTCTCTGGCTGAGATGTCATGGATGATATACAAAGAAATCTTCCAGGAATAATATAGTAGCTTTGTCACATTGGTTCCCAATAGATTCCTCCTGCTCCATCTTCACTAAAGGCTGATTAGGCATGAGATGTTTGAATATATCACCATAAAAACAGAATCATTCAAATGTGCAGTCCAAAGATTTGTACAGATGAGAGTACTGATTACACATTAAGACCCAGCTGACTCATCTCCCTCAGCTGTTATCACATCATGGCTTTAATGTCTAGAGCGCAACTGAAAATGAGCTAATTTTGGTATACGGTAAAATGCTAATAATAATTGCAGTTAGATAGTATACACACAATAAATCGCCTAAAGTATGGGCCCATTAGTTTATCTCCGATTTCTAATGACAGTCACACACTTTCTATTATTACCAGGAGTACTATAAAATGTATTTATGGAATCTTTGTGTTTGCAGATGATCCACTGGTGTGCTCCATATCGAACCCTGATTTTGTCATCTACTCATCTGTAGTGTCATTCTACCTTCCCTTCGTGGTGACTTTGCTGGTTTACGTGCGCATCTACATCTTCCTCAGGAAGAGGAGGAAGAGGATAACTTTCCGGCAAGCCAGCAGTGAAGCTCCGCCAGGATTCACACTGCCAACTGCAGTAAGAGTAACACACATGTTCACACAGAGGTGTACTGTAGATTGGGGGAACATGAACATGAATCCTTAGTTTGTTTAATCACATTTTCTTGCCTTCCAGCTGCTATGATGAGAAACAGAATTAATCAAAGAGGATAATTTCCCCCCATTACTGTTTAATTAGTAGATAGCTAGCTACACTCTGAGCTCTGAGAAAAAGGAGGAGAAGATAAAAGGTAATATTCCCAGGCTCCAAACTGGCATTCAACTTACTGGTGGGAGATCACAACATGTCCCAACAATGCCACAGGAGCCAAGGGAGCAAAATTGACCATGCTCTCCAGGTGGGAGGGATGGCATACTCTCTTTCCCCTGTCAATCACAGCAACACTAACCAATCACGGGCATCTGTGAGTTTATGTATGAGGAAGCGGGTAGATAGCACAGATAGCAGGAGGTTGAAGATGTTAAAAGTAAATTCACACGTACAGCGACTCACAGCGACAAAGCGACCAGAGAGCATTCATTTTCAATGAGAGCGACATGAGTGACAGCGACTGTTGACAACTAGATGTGGGCATGTCCAGTGACATGACAAAGTTGAGAAAAGTTTAACTTTATGCGAATTTGGAGTGACTTGGTGCAGTGACTACTACTGGGAATGAAGACAGTAGAGTGCACTTTATCCATGATCCACCATGCTGCCTGCGAATCCGAATTGTTTTGCGGACCCAGACAGACTTTTGCCTCAGATCAATGGCTGCAATCATAAAGAGCACACACTGCTTCTCCTTCATTTCATTGGATATGATGCATATATACACCGGTGAAATTTATATACAAACGCTCTCCCTCTTGAATGGCTAATTTTAGCAGCAAGAAAACTGGTTTGTTGTCAAAAGTGGAATAGTAGTTGCGTGACCCACTGATAATTGTTACTTTGGCAACCAGTAGTAGGAACACCTACTGGTGAATTCATAGTACAACCTGCAACTTGCAGCGATAAGATCGCTGTATGTGTGAATGAACCTTTAGCCTTCACCCTCCCTGGCAGCTGTTGGGTGATTGAGGAGAGCTGGCTGGTTTGTGGCAGCTGACCAAATTGGGGAGGAAATTGGGAAAAATAGCAATCTTGCGTGCTGTTTTAATAATTTTCAGTTGGAACTGTTATAATGGTATTTTTTGGCAATGTTATTAAAATAACAAGATTGGTTCATGGCAGAAGTCATAATCACCACACTTACTACTGTCTGGCATCGACCCAAAATGCATGTCATGTCATGTTTATCAATATAATTGTACAGATCACACAGATCATGCCCCCTCCAACCCAAAATGAGTTCCTGGTCATGTCAATGTGTTAACATATTGTGAAAACATACAAGAGACCATAAGATAATAATAGAAGGATCTCTCATGTGTAAAGTGTTAGTGTTCCAACATAGCATGTTACAGATTAATTTTGGATCACATGCCAAGTTGATATTATATTTCTCCATTTCAGATCCATTTTGCCCAGCAGAGCATGTCAGAAAGCATCATCTATCACTAAAGTAGATCAATCTAAGCCATATCCCTTATCACTGAACATGGCTTCCATGTCGTTCCTTTCAAATTAAGCCAAAACCTTGAAACTGTTCCAACAAGGCCATTTTGCTGCTATTTGCTATCACCCTCCTTCAGTGAAAATGTTTACACGGATATTTGACCCAAGCACAATACAGGTTGACTTGATTTTTATTTTATAAACCTCTGTCAACTTATTTTCATTATGAGCTTCATCTTAGCATCTTTCTAAATTAGCTATAGCATCATGTTAGTCTTTCCACTTTTATTTCTCCACGAGTGGGACTAAATTGGATGTAGTTTATTTCAGCTAACCCTGTATGCCAATCAGAATTAGCAATATGCTTACAGCATCTACCTGCTTTAACCCACCTCAGAAACTGAAACGACTTCTTTCCTGCTCATTCAGACTTATTTCCCCATGAGCAACTGTGAGAGAATTTGCATCTAGCTAACGTTTCTTTTATTTTGTAACCCATTTTTAGAATAATAGTTTATAGCAGTAGAATACTATGAATGTTCATGGTGAGTATTTTTAACTTCTATGAGATACTAGTAATCATTGAGTGTAGCAGTTCATTAAGATGTCTACACCCAGTGGTGGGTAATTAGCTGGTGACTGTGGTGTCTCAGTTGTACCTACAGTACAGTTCAAATGAGTTTTTGTATGGTGAAGCGGTAATTAAATAGTATATATTTTTTTATTTCTTAAATCTGCCTCTGATGAATGCTTATTACATATCAGATCTTCAATGTAATTTTTTAAACATTGAAAATCTTGTGGCTTTAATTAACCTTGCCTATTATATCTTATAAGTTTATATGAATTATATATCATTTATCAAGAAGCCAAGAAATTCTGAGATTCTGAGGAAACTGTGACTTTATCCCATACCTGTGTGTGTAAGTAAAAGAGGGGGAATATACTTTTGCTTAAATCTGAATGAGATTCTGTTGTTTGAAGTTTATTCACAACTGTAAAAAAATAAAAAAAAAAAAAAATAAATAAAAAAAAATCTAAAGTTAATACATTTTAAATTCTAAATATGCTTATTTATTTATTTATTTATTTGTTTATTTATGTATTTATGTATTTATTTATTTTACCATGCATTTGGATTCTACTTTATCCACGTCTGGCTACTAAACCTAAGGTTAGCACGTTAATTTGGGTGGAAATCAATCAGATTTGAATTACAGAGGATTTCGACTGCCTTATAATCGGTGTGCACATGAAAAGGTGTATTACAGAGCCTCACTGTGAACATCCATACTTAATCAAAAAATGTTTTAAACTTTATTATTTGCTTTTTGTTTATTTTATACACGGTTTACATTGAAAAAAAGTGGGGGTTTTTAAATTAAATAAACGTATGCAAAACAAATGTTCTATTCTAGACATGAACCGTAATTAATAATAAACTGTGCATGTAATATTTCTAGTGTCTTCAGCTCAACTAAAATAAAAACAAAAGATGAGCGTCTGATGGTTACCGTAAAACTTTGTATATTAACACACGTCTGTATGTGGCCACAACACAACACAATGATCACGCCTTATTAAAATGTGCCTGCATTTTATTATCTCATTCCAACACCTTACTAAGCTATGGCTACGCATGAGGATCTCATTACTACATGTTAAAGAAGTCATGGACATGCATTATTTTTATTAAGCAGGGATGTCACCAGCAGAGCTTTGCAAAATATAGATGTGCAAGTCATCTAGTCATGTATAATATGTGAAAGATGGTTCTTCTTTCCTCTTCCTTCTCTTCCTGCTCTCTTTCCCAGCCTGCTCTTAAACCTTCTCTCCCTTTCTGTCTTTTCTTTCTCCTCCTCTCAAACTTATTCCATCTGCTTTTCTTTCTGACTCTCTCCCTAAGGAGACCTGTTTGCAAGAGGACGCTCGGAAAGACAGACGTGACCTGTCTCCCATCCGGATCAATGTGGTAAATGTGTGTATATCTAGTGTGTGTTAAACGTGCATGCTCTTTGAACATGCACTTTATTTAGCCCAGTGAGCATAAGAAATAAAGAGAAATAAACAGCATGCTCTTTGAGTATGCTCTTTATTTATCCCAGTGAGTTTGTTTTGTCATGCTGTATTATTACCCCTGGGGCTGCAAGCTGCGAGCTGGAAATTTGCAATCCCAAAGCGCAGGTTCTTAGAGCACGTCATGCTGGGTGCTCCGTTCCTTTCTCGGGGTCTCAATAGCTGCGCTGTCATACCAATTTTTCACACCAATTTTCATCCCAACAGATAACCTCAGCAGTGAACACGATAGTTAATATGGCACTGAACATGCTCGGGTCTCAGAGTGAGTGAGATGAAAATGAAGCCGGAGGTGCAGAGAGGTCTTATCTTGATATCATGTATAGATTAATATAGTACTTTCTTACCACATAGGATATAATTCATTTAAACCAATAAGTGAAGAAAACAATATCACCAGCAGGTGATTTAGAAATTAACATTACAGTGTTTTTACATCCAGTGCTAAGGGCGGAGCTAATCTTAGACCCAGGAAAAAAAACTCTGGAAAGAAGAAACTAGCCATATATATTGCATTCCAGTAGTGTGGATCATGTTTTGTTCTAATTTGTCTTTGAAATACTATATTTATTAAAGGTCTATAAACACCTGTATATATTCCACACTGCACCTTTAATATCTTGAGGTTGTTGGAATACTGTTCCATTTGGAGTAACTAGCTGATGACTCAGACAAACACTCTCACACATATTGTTCTTGGAATTGTGATCTTTCCAGGAGAGCACAGAGAAGGTGGTTCGTCCCCGGCTGCTCCCAGGTTGCCTGTGGCGTAAACGACCCAAAACCGTCCCCGTTGATAACTCCCTCCTTCCCCCGGTGGAAACGCCGAACTACTGCAGCATTAGCCAGGCTTCCTTTGCGCGTACAGAACCCGAGCCCAACCGCGAGGAAGAGGCTGGGCAAGAAGAAGAGCAGGTGACTGTGAGGAGTAGCGAGATGAAGGAGATGTCTAATGGACGTGCTCGCACCACAGTTCGTCCTGCTCGAGTTCCGCGGTGCAACAACCAGACCCGCTACAGGAACCGACAGTCCAGAGAGAAGAAAGCCACACAGATGTTGGCTATTGTACTGGGTGAGTGCTGCTGCATGAAGTTTAGGAACATCCCTGCCCTTATAAAGACTAAAGGAAAATTAATACATACTGTACCCGAAAAAAGACCTTACACCTACAACAAAGTAGGTACTGTAGGTGTAATAAAGTGTTTGAAACCCAACAATGCTACTGTACCTGATACACTCATACCAGTCCTCCACATCTTACCATGTCAGTGTCAGTTCTGTACTGATGACCCACCACTCAAATAATATCTGTTCAGTGGTGTTCCTATGGTTGTCCCTTTTTCTTGATTGCCAGGATAAAGGGTGTCTGACAAAATTGCACATACAGTAACAACAGTAATGGTATACCTACTGAGTAACCTATACAATGGGAGAAATAAGTATTGAACACGTCAACATTTTTTGCAGTAAATATATTTCCAATGAGGCTATTCACATAAAATTTTCACCAGACATCAGTATTAACTCAAGAAATCCAGAACTACAATGAATTCACAACATTAAAGTCTATAAATAAAGTTATGTGTAATAAAGTGGAATGACACAGGAAAAAAGTATTGAACATGCTAAAAAAAAAGCAGGTCTCCAAGGCAAGATAAGGCAAGGAACCAGCTGAAATCCATAAGTAATTATACCTCCTATCTGTGCAAATTAATATCAGCTGGGTTAGTACATTGATGGTCTATAAAAAGGCTTTTCATTAACAAGGTGTCACACAAGAAACATCTCAAGATTTGTAAAAGCAAAGAGCTCTCCCAAGACCTCTGCAACCTTATTGTTGCAAAACATATTGATGGAATCGGATACAGACGTATTTTAAACCTTCTGAATCTTCTAGTAAGCACCATTGGGGCCATTATCTGCAAGTGGAAGCAACATCATGCCGTCATCAGCCGGCCACGCAGAGGAGCTCCTCGCATGATTTCTGACCATGGAGTCAGAAGAAGAGTCAGAAGAGTAGCCCAAGAGCCAAGGACCACTCAGAAAGAGCTCCAGAAACACCTGGAGGCAGCAGGTGCCATCATCACAGAGAAAACAATAGGCGATGCACTCCACTATTCATGCTCACCCCGCAAGACTCCATTACTAAAGAAAATGCATGTCGAAGCTCATTTAAAGTTTGCTTGTAAACTCATGTGGACAAGCATATGAATTACTGGGAGAGTGTAGTCTGGTCAGACGAGAGAAAAAATTTAACTTTTTGACTGTCATACCACACACCATCTTCGGAGAAGAAATGGGACTGTACATCACCCTTAAAACACTATACCAACAGTGAAGTTTGGAGGTGGAAGCATCATGGTGTGGGGTTGCTTTTCATCACCTGGTACTGGCAGACTTCATGTAATTGAAGGAACAATGAATGGAGCCCTTTACCGGGAGATTCTTGAGAAGAATCCACCAGGATGATGAAGATGAGACGTGGGTGGACCTTCCAGCAGGACAATGATCCAAAGCATACAGCAAAGGAAACTCTCAATTGGTTTCAGAGAAGAAGAAAAAAATCAAGGTGTTAGAATGGTCCAGTCAATCACCTGACTTGAATCCAATTGAACAAGATTTAAAGACAATATGTTTAGAAGAACAGGCCAAAAATCACACCTGAATACTGCGGCATAGATTAATTTCTTCATACAGGAAGCATTTTGAATCTGTCATTACAAACAAAGGTTTACTCCACGAAGTATTAAATAAATTTAAGTTAGCGTGTTCAATACTTTTTTCCTGTATCATTCCTCTTTATTACACAAAACTTCATGTATGGACTTTAATGTTTGGATTTCTTTATATGTGTGGATTTCTTGAGTTAATACCAAAGTCTGGTAAAATTTCATGTGAATAACCTCAAAAAAATGTTGACATGTTCAATAATTATTTCCCCCACTGTATGTCTAGGGAACCTGACAAAATGGCTGGACTTGTTTGTGACTGCATTGGTACAGAACTTTCAGAGAGCTTATTTGCATGAATCAGTGAAGAGGTGCCGATGGAAAAAAAAAGCCAGTTGATGGAGATTAATTCTTAGTTAGCGAATTCAGAGCCATTTACCTGCTATCTCAATTTCCTGCTGCGCACCTGGCACGAGATCCAACTCATCATCTGCCGAAGAAAGAAAATGCGCACCTGCTCCGAGGAATCTGGCCTCAGGCCCACTGTAGTAGACAAACATCAAAGCCCTCATGTATCTCACTGATAAATCTTTATCGGAATGTCATTCTGCTTTACCTGACCTAATCTTTTGAAGAAAAGCCAGTGAGAGATTATAGAGTCATTGATTTACTAACCCATCACATTATTAGCTTGATATGCCTGTGAAATTAAAAGCGACAGGTCACATCTCAGAGATCACACTGTGCCCGGGATATGTTAGTTGTCAGCCAGGAGCAGAGGCACCTGGGGAACCCTGATGAGTGTCATTCAGCCATCCAGACGAAGTCAGGCTCAAGTTCCCAGAAAACAATTTCACACAATTAATGCTCTGTCTCATGATGTGTTGCGGTGCCTTGTGAAAGCCAGCATACCCTAAACTTGATAAATGACATTGATGGTAATCTGAAGTGTCTGGTTAATTAGTGAGAGAATTAAATCACATTAATGACAGCTGCCTCAGCCCAAAGCTCAACTGGTCATTTTTATTATTGGTTGTTTTCTCTTTTTTTCAAAAAAAGAAAAAGCTTCACGTTGACTCGTGGATAGAAAGAAAGTAGAAAGTGTAGCTACTGGAGATCTACCCTTTAACAGCACTAATCTATAAGCACACTTAGGTATACAGGTTAATGAGCATGCCATGTTTGTTTGATGTTTTAATTAAAAGTTCATACCCAGTCTTTTTACCTCTGTGTGTGTTTGTGTGTGCATGGATATCCTCCAGGGGTCTTTCTCATCTGCTGGTTGCCCTTCTTTGTGACTCACATCTTGAACACTCACTGCAGGAAGTGTCACGTGCCACCCGAGCTGTACAGCGCCTTTACCTGGCTTGGCTATGTCAACAGCGCACTCAATCCGGTCATTTACACCACTTTTAACATTGAGTTTCGGCGAGCCTTCATCAAAATCCTGACCTGCTGATCTTAACTTTGCAATTCTTCAAACTTTTCTGCTGTAAACTGAGTGCCAAAATGTTAAAGACCTTTGAAAGCTGATCGTAATCTGGCCATGTTCTAAATCACTTCATGCTTCCAATAAAGAACCCCAGTGAACCAGATATTTAAGAGGCCACTGGATTCAGTAATGAAATAAGGGAGTAACGTGCCAACCTTCTTTATTCTTGGACGTTTGAACTGATATCTATCGGGAGAAAATTGCTTTGGATCATGTTAACGACACTCAAGGATGCAGTCGGCATCCGTTGGACTAAAAGCTTGTGGATTACATACCACTTGAGGACCTACTGTGCGTAATATGACCTAAAAGTGGTTTCACATATCAGGAGATCTCAAGGGCTCAATCAGCATGTGAGCTTGTACGAATCATGGACGTAACCAGACGATGTTCTGTTCCTTACACGTTCAAAGAAGCCTGAGTTTCTGGTCTGGTGCTTCATCTGTATTTGCATGTGTCTCTAAGAAGAGTCTGTCTCTGCCCTTTTGGATGGAACTATTGATTAAGTATTGTTAAGTATTGTTAAGTACATATCTGGTACTAGCTTCTTTAAATGGGATGCTTTGAGGCCTGAATGGCACCTAAGACTTATGAAAACCATACTGGGGGCCCATTACATTTGTACCATGTTTATATTATTGTAAATTAAAGAAAAAAAAAACAAAACTCCACGCGTTCTGTTGTGATAAATCCAAACTGAATCAACACTGAAGTAGAACAACCTTGAGCCAAGGCATGAGGAAGGACATTAGAGAAAAGGATGAAACAGGAAGTGAAGTAAAGATGAAAGGAGGGAGGGAGGAAGTGCATTAAAGAGAATGAAATCAGAGTGGGTTTGAGCAGGGGTTATTGAGCAGACCAGCTGGAGGCCTGCTCCGAAGATGGATGAGGATGAAGAAAGAGAGATAGAGAGAGAGAAGATGTACACCACACTTGAGTGTATTTAGCCCTAAAAGCGCCTGCTTTGTGGGAACATATTCAGGAAACCTCGGTGTACACAGTACGCTCACACTTCTCATGAATGAAATGACAATGTGAGTGATAGCAGCTGTCTCTCTGTCTGTTTAATTAGTAAGTCATAGCAAAAGACAGCTAATGAATATGCTTTGATTCTTCTTCAGACACGTGTCGTTCTTCCTCTGTCCAGCATAATCAGTCCTTCACTGCACATTAACCCAGTCAAGCTGCTCGTCTCTGTTAAGCCTTTGCACGCAACGAGGTCCTGTCAGATAGGCTTATGACGTCCTGTAAGCATTTCTCTATATGGGATTGTGTATGTGTGTATGTGTGTGTGCTTCCTTTCCCTGGTGGCTTTGAAAGCAGATGCGTCTTTACACAGCACAGATGTATAAACAGCAGCATGCAGTAAGTTTTTATTGCTTTTAGCTGTTTATTTTCAGTGACCAGCTGCTCAGTGGAAGTGTTAGCATTTTCTTTACTAAAGGAACTCCTATTCAATTTATTGTAATTACACTGTTCATGTTTCTTTTTTAATGGATGTCACTCCCAGATTACAGGAATTTCCCCAGTGGACGACCAGTCACAAGTGTGATTATGAATAATGCTTATATTTTCAAAAACAAGCTTTTGTATGAGATATATTTTCTTTATAAAAAAAATATATATAACACACACTGTTCTTATTGGTCAAAGGAAAACCTTTATATATTAATTTCTATGAAACCTAAACCACTAAACCTATTTCTTTATTGTTCTTATCATGGTGGAGTGAGCAGCATTGCTGGGTTTTGGTCCTGGGTTTGATTCCTGAGCTTCGGTTACTGTCTATGTGTATATTTTGTGCATTTTCTCTGTGTGGGTTTTCCCCGGGTTCTCCGGTTTCCACCCACTTCCCAAAGACATGCTGGTAGGTGTATTTGTGACTAAATTGCCCCTTAATGTAAAAGAGTGTGTGCATGGTGCCCTGCCATGGACTGGCATCCCATCCAGAGTAATATACCTCAAGCCGAGTATACCAGTATTCCCAGGATCCATGGGGTAAACTCACTTATATATTCATCTGTAGGGAAAATGGGAAAATTTTGACCTCCATATTAACCTCCTCATGGCATTTACGTTTCTACAAAACAGTCTGAAAATGACTGGATAAATAAAGAGATCCTTGCGAAAGTATGCATTTCCAAGCCTGTGCAGTAATTGGGCCATAGGGATTCAATGTCAATTATTAAACACCAGGATGTGCTTTAATAAGAAAAAATACGATTCTTCATGGAATAGTTAAAGCTACAAGAAACAGGAAAGGGCAAAAAGACGAAAGTAGTTTTTAAAAAAAACAACAAAAAAAAAAACCATTGCAATATGAGTGTACTACATTACAATATGAGTGTACTTCATAAAAGGGAGAAAGAGAGAGGGAGGTGTGAGAGAGAATCCCTGTAGTCATCGAATGATCTTTGTACTCGCATAATTACAATGAATGCTTGATGCAATCAAGAGCAGCAGGCCCCTTGAAACAATTAGTGAGCTTAATATTGGATTATTGGCAGCTTGTTGACGTGTTTTTACTGTTTACACACACTAACGGACAAAACATGACTGCGCTTGAACTGCTTTCATACATGGTTGATTGGTATGTCATTCAAAATGCATGATTCTACTGTAATGAGTGTGTGGCTTCATTATTCAGAGTAAACCCTGAAGGTGTGTGTGTTTGTAGTGAAGTGCTAAACGATGAGCTGCGTGACACTAAAGCATGAAAAACCCCACCTGCATTAATCAGCCCGTATTGGCTGCAGCAGCATGTGGATGTGGTGTAGCAGCAAATATATATGGAAATTTCTCCCTCGGTTTGAATGTCTGCTGCCTCTTATAACCCAAGAGACACATATTCACTGCCAAAGTCACTTCAGCACAATTCTTAATTCCCTGCTGTGCGTAAACCCTCTGGTTTTGGTGTGATAAGGAATGGAGGGCAGCAGGTCGAAGCTATGCGTGACAAACATACAGAAAATCCAAAACAATGCATTTAAAATAACATGGGAGCAGGTGCTAATCAGGGAAAAAAGTATTTTGGTGCTTCTTTGGACCCAAGGTTCAGTGTGAAATCAAAAGAAGTGGTTGCTAAAAGGAACAGAAAGCGAGATTAAATGTTCTTATGGTTAAGTGCAACATTACAATACACTTGAATAAAAAATATATATATTTAACACTGGTGGGGTGGGTAATCACATTGGTAGCATAAAGTACCATTCGTTAGTTTCTACATTATTGCAAGGCCATGAGACTGTGACAACAAAACCTCTTTTTCAATACACTCTTTTTACTATTGTGATTTATAAAAATGTAAAGAAAACAGAATAGTAGATTACACCATAAATTACACAACTATTCATTCTTTATCTCCCTTCCTTTCAATCTTCCTTCCTTTACCTCATTCACTGTGTGACAGTCAAAGAAGAAACTATCTTTATGTCATGTGATGTTTATGACACCCCTGCTTGGACCCAATCCATTTATGATACCACAGAAGCAACATTTTGCTTCTTTAAAGAAATAAATTCGCAACTCTCATGGCAAAAGGTCTCAAGTCCGAGTCAAGTCTCAGGGCAACAGGTATCAAGTCCAAGTTGAGTCTCAGGGCAACAGGTGTCAAGTCCAAGTCAAGTCTCAGTGCAACAATTCTCAAGTCCTAGTCGAGTCTCAGGGCAACAGGTCTCAAGTCCAATTTGAGTCTTAGTGCAACAGGTCTCAAGTCCAAGTCAAGTCTCAGTGCAACAATTCTCAAGTCCTAGTCGAGTCTCAGGGCAACAGGTCTCAAGTCCTAGTCGAGTCTCAGGGCAACAGGTATCAAGTCCAAGTTGACTCTCAGGGCAACAGGTGTCAAGTCCAAGTCGAGTCTCAGGGCAACAAGTCTCAAGTCCAAGTTGAGTCTTAGTGCAACAGGTCTCAAGTCCAAGTCAAGTCTCAGTGCAACAATTCTCAAGTCCAAGGTGAGTCTCAGGGCAACGGGTCTCAAGTCTAAGTTGAGTCTCAGGGCAACAGATGTCAAGTCCTAGTCGAGTCTCAGGGCAACAGGTCTTAAGTCCAATTTGAGTCTCAGGGCAGCAGGTCTCAAGTCCTAGTCAAGTCTCAGTGCAACAGGTCTCAATTCCAAGTCGAGTCTCAGGGCAACAGGTGTCAAGTTCAAGTTAGATCTTAGCCCCCTTACCATCAAGCCAAGTCCAAAGTCAAGTCCTAAATGAGGTTGTGGGGTGGGTTTAAGGGAACTACCCAAATTAATTACCTTAATGAATTGCAGTAGGGTATGGCACAGTGGCACAGCTAGTAGTAATGATGTCTCCCAGCCCAAAATTCTAGAGGTTATCATGAACACCTTTGTCCCGTGAAAGTTCTCCTATTTGTGGTGTATTCTGTATTCCTGCCTTGTTCCCAGTGTTTCTAAGATAAGTTCTGGATCCATCACCACTCTGACAAAGATAAGGCATTAATAAAGTATTCAAATACTGCAGGTAGTTTAGCAAATATATACAAATCTAAATCAAAGTCCAAATCACATAACATCTTCTCTGCAATGAGATCCAGATGTGAGATGTGAAAAGTTTAAAAACAAGGTCATTCCATTGGTGATAGCACCACCCAGTGAGAGCAAAGTGCACCTGTATGGTAGTCACACCAATTAAAAATGGCCAATGAGTGTATTTATATTTTCATGCAAGTCACATCAATCAGACAGAATTCTGATTTTTCATATTATCATTTTGCTTTTTCTTTACCAAGGATTCTATAAAACATTTATCAGCTTAGTGACTTACACAAGTATATCTGGGACAGATGTTTTATCTTTCTAGCTGCTACAAGTAGGACATAAAGGGAATAAAGGCTGTTTGATAAGGGACAATTGAATGTATGATACTTCATGGTGTACTATAAGGACACTACCCAACAGATGCTTTGTCCTTTGTTTGAAAAACAATCCTCATTCTGTTAGGTTGACATATCTCCCCATTCTCCCTATATAGGACACTTATTAGTATGCTCTCTTCCTGCAACAGATAGACAGAAAATAGAAACCACGCATGAATGACAAAGGGAATGGACATGAATTTCAAGTCAAGTTTATACGTTATACTGTGTGCTCATTTGTTGGTACCAGAGTGATTACAATATAAATAGACACAAAGGTATCATAACAATTTATAATAATTATTTCCCATTTTTCATCATTTATATTATGGAAGGTTTCACTGAACTACAAAGCATGTTTTAGCATTTCAAACCGCTGAAAACATTAGGAGATAAGGAGAAAATCATTATCTTCAGCATGCCAACACTACAGCCACTATTTATCACCATATCAGTGCTCTGATTCAGCAGCAGTGAGACACTGAGGAAGATCAATGGTTGTTATTTCTAGCCTCATTGAGTCTCACTTTTCATCCTGTCACACTTTCTGACCGACGTCAGCATCGGTATATTTATCTCCTTAGTGCAATGGTAATGACACTGCCAGGGTGACTGCTGCAGAAAAGCGAGAGTGCTAAGCAAAACCTTTATTGCCAGGGTCTAGTGAAACTGGTGATATTCTCTATATGTGAATATCTTTGAGAGTAGACCGAGCTCTTAGTGAGCTCTCAGAGTCATCACATCTTTCAGCACCTTGACATCCAAAACCCCTGCTTGAATCAGAGGAAATGTTCTGCTAAAAATGAAACAAGGGGAAATATTCTAAAAGCAGTTCCTGAGTGGCTATGAGTCACTCTGGAAGTCCTGTAATAGTAATTCACAGTCGGGGTCAAACTGGAAGCATTTTTCAAACATACACATCCAGGGACAAATTAGAACCTAAGCATGAACAAAAAATAAATAAATAAAACCCTGCATACGAGTTTTTAATAAGCGATGGTGGTCTTACACTTTTATTGCTTTTCTCTTCACAAACTCGTCCACCAAGTATTCAAAGTCCAGCTACGATGCAGTGGTCAGAAGCGACTGCATGTTGAGAGTTCTTTGGCCCAATTTAATTCACAGTTGGGAAAGTTAACCGTTATCTAGCTCCAGCTGAAAATACTTTGGATCTAAATGAATAGTCATAGTTACAAATTCAGACCACACACCAATAATATTTCAGAATTTATTTCAGATTCGATGACTTCAAGAAGCTTGTGTCCTTGAGCTAGCTAGCTTGCTACCATTGGCTGCAAAAACAGATTTTTTCCCAAAATCTTACATTCAACAGCAGATAAATGCTTATCCAATTTTGTAGAAACACTTTCAGAAATAATTCATTCAAAGGTTTTTTGGGGTTTTAAAAAATAAATAAATAAATAAAAACATTAACTGCATATAATTCATCGTTTTTTCAGAGGGACCTACTTTTTTGATATTGCTGAGTTGTAAAACATAAGCAATGAGAATCATTTTGGTAAGACTTTATTGCTCATTATTAACTTTAACTTAAATTTATTGTTAACATGGAACAGTTGTAATTTCTGAATTGATGCTATAAACAGTTACTGATGGAACTCAACATCTGCCCTTAGTCTTCCATTTTAGGCAAGTAAATTTTATGTTCTCATTACAGGAAAATATGTTGAAATGATTATTCATGGTAATGACAAAAAATGGTGGCATTATCGTTTAAAATTTCTATTACTGTTGTTCTCAGGTAATCAATAATACTTTCGTCAGAGCTGGAGAGTTGCTGATTGGGAGATCTATGCATTGTAAATAAATCATGTCCACACCAGTCCCTGGGCAAATGTGATGTGATGATATACAGTATTTATTACTAGTAGGTCAATACTTTTATTTAAAAATTTAACAAATTGATTTTCTGTTTGCATGTTCTTCCTCCAGGTAATCCGGTTTCCTCCCCCAGTCCAAAGATATGCATTGTAGGCTGATTGGCATTTCCAATTGTCTGTAGTGCATGAATATGTGTGTGATTGTGCCCTGTGATAGGTAGGCATCCCGCCCAGGGTGTCTTGCACACAGAGTTCCCTGGGATAGGCTCCAGGCACCCCTGTGTAGGATAAGCAGTACAGAATATGGATGGATGGATTCTCGGGTATTGTATATCTCTTTATTCATGCTCTTTCATGCCTCTCAGTCCTAGCAAAGGAGGTGTAGCTCTGTGTTTGTCAGTCCCAGTGAAGGAGATGTTGTTTCTTTTTTTATCAGTTCTCACAATACTGGATCACAATGCAGTATAAAAGAACAACTCTAAATTTGATCATATTAATTCAGTGGCTATTATAAATCTATTATAAATCATACACTGGATTGTTAATTACATAACAAGATACACATCATATTCTCTCAAAGGAGAGATAAACAACCCTGACCTGTGAGATACAGTCCCCTCTGTAACTATTGGAACGGCAAGAGCCAGTTCATTTGTTTGTGCCATACACCAAAAATATTTGGGTTTGAGGTCAAAAAATAGATATGAGATGAGAATTTAGGATTTCAGCTATTTACATCTAGATGTGTTAAACAACATAAAACGTTTGTATCAGACCACTGGTCATTCAGGCACCCAAGTCTGCCATAATTTCAGTCTCTCTCTCTCTCTCCTGATCCAGCAGATTGTAGGTAATGGAATTTCTTAACGTTAAGGAAAAGCTGCATTAATCCTCTGTAATTGTTTTCCTAGCTGGTGGATTGTATGTAATGGAGGCCAGAAGCTTGGGGAGAACCAAACTGATCAAACCATAGACAGTGAAAGTGGACTTCATGGATGAAGAAGATCAATTAATTTATTAATCTATAACAAATCACGCCGACACACTGTCTTAACATACTGATTTGGACCAACTGGTGGACATTAATTTAGCATTACTTCAGCTAAGAATGACCTTTTTGATCCTAAGTACTAAATTGTCATTGACTCTATAACAAAAGGTAGTTTATTGTATATGACATTTTTACAAATCATGAACAAACTATTTGCTAAAAATAAATTTCATCTTTAGGTAGAATCAGTTCTCCTTTACAATTCGGAGATTCTACATTCAATGATGTTAAAGCAGATAATTAATGATAGAGTAAATCAAATGAGACAAAGCAATGCTGTTCTGTAAATCATCTAGGGAAAAAATTAATTAAGATTTAATTAAGGCTTCATGATACAGCAAGTTAAAACAGCTGGATATCTGGAGTAAGAACTGGTCAGAATCACCACGTAGTTGGAGCCTCTCCCGGGAATACAAGTCAAGTCAAGTATTGTCATTCTTCTATGTCGTTTGTATACATTGGAACGAAATGACATATCTTCAGGACCATAGTGCAACACGGAGCAGTACACAAGACTACATAAAGTGCAAATACATAGGACAGTAAATACACAGAACATGGACTGTATACTTGGCATAAGGCAGGGATACGCCCTGGATAAGATGCCAGACCTAAGAAGTGATGGATAGGTTCATTATAAGTCTTGGGGAAAAAATGTGGCCTAGGAAAACCCATCATATGGTCAGATTGTGATATTTTCAACTAGTTGTGAAAATATGAAGGTTTTCATAAAGGTACAGTGCATTCAGAAAGCATTCCTTCCCCCTTCATTTTTCACATTTTATTATGTTACAGCCTTAAGCAAAATGCTTTTTTTTTTTTTATTTTTTTTTTTTTACATCAATCTACTCTCCATACCCCATAAAGACAAAGCCAAAAACCAGATTTGTGATAACCTTTGCTATGGCACTTGAAATTTAGCTCAGGTGCATCCCATTTCTCTGAATCATCTTTGAGATGTTTCTACAGTTCGATTGGAGTCCACCTGTGGCAAATTCAATTGAAATGCATATCAGAGCAAAAGCC
This sequence comes from Stegophilus panzeri, assembly GCA_024331685.1. Lineage (NCBI taxonomy): Eukaryota > Metazoa > Chordata > Actinopteri > Siluriformes > Trichomycteridae > Stegophilus > Stegophilus panzeri. Next base: position 6,442,650 of record JANDJT010000131.1, on the reverse strand, counting down.
TTCACATGAGGTCAAAGGAACTGCCTGCAGAGCTCAGACACAGAATTGTGTTGAGGCACAGCTCTGGGGAATGCTATCACAGTGGCCTCTATAATTCTTAAATGAAAGAAGTTTGGAACAACCAGGACTCTTACTAGAGCTGGCCGCCTGTGCAATACCATCCCAATGGTGAAGCATGGTGTCGGTAGGACCAGCGGCAGGTAGGGAACTGGGGCACTGGTCAGGGTACAAGGAAAGCTAAACGCAGCAAAATACAGAGATATCCTTAATCAAAACCTGTTCTAGAGCACTCAGGACCCAAGTCTGGACAGAAGGTTCACCTTCCATCAGGACAATGACCCTAAGCATACAGCCAAGACAACGCAAGAGTGGCTCGGCCAGAGCCCGGACTTGATCCCAATTGAACATTTCTGGAGAGACTTGAAAATGGCTGTTCACAGACGGCCCCCATCCAACAAGACAGAGCTTGAGAGGATCTGCAGAGAAGAATGACAGAAAATCCCCAAATCCTGGTGTGCAAAGCTTGTCGTATAATAACCAAAAATACTAGAGGCTGTAATCGCTGCCAAAGGTGCTTCAGCTAAGTAGTAAGACAGGGATACTTATGTCAATGTCAATGTTATATTTCATGTTTTGTTTTTTTTTAAATAAATTTGCAGTGTTAGCACACATTTGGTTTTTGCTGTCATTATGGGGTATGGAATGTAGATTGATGTAAAAATAATAATAATAATAATAATAATAATAATAATAATAATAATTTCAAGCATTTTAGCATAAGGCTGCAACCTAACAAAATATGAAAATAATGAAGGGGTCTGAATGCATTGTACTTCTAATAGAAGGGTTAAAATCCATAAGATTCTAGAGGAACATTAATCAGAGTAATTGCTTTTTTTGTAATAAAAATTTTCCATGAACAAAAACTCAATCATAGAATTTAGTACTCTCAAGAAAACACATTTCGGTCTAAGGATCCGGTTAACAATAGCCATGTTTCCATCAACCTATTTTTATGCGCATTTTGTAATATCGCATAAAAAACCCACTGGATGGAAACGCCAAGATGCCCAAAATTCTAAAAATGCGCATAGAAAACTTATGCGTTCAATTGAGTCAGATAAATTCTTTATCCGATAAGAAGACATGTGCATAAATTACGATGGAAACACATTTACCAAATAAATTTCTTTTATTGCTTTTAGAACATTGCAGGAATGTTACAGAACTTGTTGAATACTTATTATAAGTCTAACGTTCTTTGTTAGCTTGAACCTTTTTTCTGAGTGTGTGGATTGAATAGATAGCAGTTCACTGACTCTCTCTTTTTTTTAGATTGCACGAATGATTACAGGTTGAGACGAGAAATGAAAATGATTCACGTCGTCACCCTCTGAACCCTGTTCATGTTGTAAATACAAATGAAGAACGGCTCTGAAGACGTCAAACTGGAGTGTAATTGGTGTGCTCAGATCTTTGTGTTAACCAGAGTGAGTGTATTATAACTTTTATATTATAACTGTTCTCCGCACACACATACACAGACACACACAGATATACACATACATACACATGTCCTGCTTTCGAAACACAGTGTGTATCCAATAATTTCATTACTATGCACATCAAGACAAGCAATCCAATCACTGTATTCTCTAACATGTAAAAACACACACACACACACACACACACACACACACACACACACACACACTGGTTAGGGATTCACACAGCTGTGTGGTACATCCACCCAGAATCTGCACACACTCTTTCGGAGACACTCATACATGTTTGATGAGTCTCCCCTCCTCATCAGTCAGTGTAATGGGAAAGGTGGCGCGAGGCGACGGGCAGTCAAGAGCTTGTTCACACACTCACTTATCACACTGGATTTCAATCACCACACCATCTAGCCCTGTTACAGCCCAGCATACCAATACCTTAGCCATATCAAAAGCATTTAAGTTGCTCAGAGCTGAAAGGTCAAATCAGGACCTGCACTTCTTCTTCCTTATAGACCAATTAATATTAAACCTCTTTGTGATTGTTAAACTTTCACGAATACACTTCACAAAAACTGCTCTGCCCTAAACATCACATTGAACCAAGAGGCAAATTTGACTCCATTTGGATTCTATTTGATAAACTTATACAAATAATACGACAGGCCTGGACTCTCAACTGGAAGGGCAGTGGAGGCTTGGTGGTTAAGGCTCTGGGTTACTGATCAGAAGGTCAGGGGTTCAAGCCCCAGCACTGCCAAGCTGCCACTGTTGGGCCCTTGAGCAACACTCTTAACCCTTTCTGCTCCAGGGGTGCTGTATCATGGCTGACCCTGCACTTTGACCCCAACCTCCTGACATGCTGGGGTATGCAAAGAAAAGAATTTCACTGTGCTGTAATGTATATGTGACCAATAAAGACTCATTATCATTCTCATTTTATGCGACCTCAACATTATGCTTCATTTCCAGGCTACACACACTTTCATTGTACTTGCTTCTCTCCAGTTCAGTGGCAGATTGAAGGAGATGAGGAGGATGAAGGAAGTGGACTTATATTTTTATTCCAACAATATTGGAAAATCATCCCATTATACATCTGTGGTGCTGCCATTACAGATTTCCCGTCTTTAAGGGATGATACATGGGTTCATCCGAAGTTTCTCTCGTCTGCAGTTCAGTCTCCGACTTTCAAACTTCGTTGAGATAAGTATGAGCTCCTCAGGCTAGAAGGGATAAAGCTGCTGGCTCTGAGTCACCTCAGGTGAATTAAATCCTGCAAATGTTGTTTTTATCGTTCCCAGTCCATATTTGGATTTAACAAATGATGGTCCTTGAGGAGATTATATAATTCTGAAGCTGTTCTCATTTATCTCCACTTTGATGACCAGGTCAGTGCAGCCACAGGAAGGAAGGTCCCAATGAAGGGGTTTTAAATAAATTATCAGAGGTCCAGTTTTTCATTTCCAGATAGAATTGTAGTCAAGAATGCCTCCAGTCAAACATGGCAGAATATATTGCTGAACACTCAGTTCAAGATGCTGCGGTTCTACAACACTAAGTGGTAAACGAGCTACTGCTGGCAGGACCAATCTATTTACCTATCGATCAATCTATCTGTCTATCTGATATTAATTACAGTGCAGTTAGAAGGTATTCAGATCAATATATTTTTTTAATGAATTATTTATTCTTATGTTTACGTTTTTATTTTCTCCATTTTACTTATAAAAATTAATTCATGATGTTTTAAGTATCCAGACTAGTTATTCAGTAGTTTGTTAAATCACCTTGGTAGTTCTTATGGCAGTTTTCTTGGTTCTTCTTGAGTTTGAGTCTACATTTGGATCCATTTCTCGCTGTAGAACTCTTCAGTCTCTTTGAGTGAGTCACTATACTGCTATTTTAAGGTTTCTCCAGAGATAATGAATCACGTTTAAGGCCAGGTTCTGTCTGGGCCACTCAAGGACATTCACAGACCTGTCCTAAATGCAATCATTTCCACATTGGACATCCCGATTTGAGATTTTCAGCGCTCTGGAGCAGGTTTTCCTCAAGGGTATTACTGTACCTGTTGCTGTACCATCGATTCTGACAAGCCTCCAAGCCTGACAAATCCCTGCTGCTGAAAAACATCCGCAGGATGATGCTGCCAACACCAAGCTTCATCATAGAGAAAGAACCCATGAAAATGTTTTTTATAGAGTGTCGACCTAATTTTTCGAAGAACCCATGAGAATTTTTTCTAGGAGTGTATGTATGTCATTTGGGAATAAGCAAGCCTTCATATAAATATAAAGGACCTTTATTTCCATAAGTCTTATGCACACATTAAAAGCCAACAATGTTTAGGTGTTCCACCTTGGTGTTGGTGGAATTCATGGCAAGGTAAGGCAGTTGTTCTTTTTTTTTTTTTGACACAGTAAGGTAAATAAAAAGGTGTTGTTTACAGCACAACTCACTAGGCACAGCCAAAAAGTCCCAAATGGGGAACTTTCAAGCCTTTTGACTTTTTCCTAGCTGTTTATTTTATGCACCACTATGATTTATGACACAGCACAAAGTCACCTACAAAGTCACGCTCCATTACACTGACTTTACTTAACTTTCCAGACTTAAACAGAGTCCACGCTCCATTCATCACCGCTAGCAGGATGTAACTGCAATCAATTTGAAGCTAAAAGATGAAACATGAAAGCAGATTTCAGAGAAGGTCACACACCCTCTTCGACCCATCAGCACACAGCAGCTGACATCACTGACCTTTACTTCAACCCTGTCTGACCTCACAAGCCTCTGGGGGGGGGAACAAAATAATGGAGTGAAGTAGAGCAGTAGCCAAGGTAACCTGGATATGTTGTTTACTTCTAGTTCAAATCAGGACATTGGAACTTTTCCCCCAATAGACGATATTAAGGAATCTTGAATTTACCCAGGAGCAACCAGGGAGAAGATTTATGTCTTATATTTCATCCAGATACTTAACTTGGCACATTTTTTAATTCATGACAGCACGGGCCTTGATTAAATACTGATGCATGGCTTGCCATAAGCAAGAAGAATTTGAGGAAGCTTTAACAGAAATATAATTTAACATGACAGCAACATCAAAATATTAGTTTGCTAATTATAGACCAAGCCATCCGGCAACATGATTGGGAAAAAAAAGAAGAAAATTGAGTGAGAAGAGTGAGAACGCAATCTGTGCATCCTTGTCAAAGGTCAGATTGAGACATGACATAGATAACCACTAACGCTGCACCTAAAGATAAAAAAAAAAGAAGAAAAAAAAAGAGTAAAACATTAAATAAATAAATAAATAAAATTTTAAAATATAACATTGGACCAGTGTGGGATCAGTATGAGAAGTAAGAGAACTGGGGTTAAATATTACAGCAAACAGAATTTGACTAACAGGAGAAACCTACATTCATTCATTGGGTTATGCATTCATCCAAACCTGTGAGAAGACTACACCATTTACCTTTACCATCATGTAACCTACTGTTATCCATGAGGGTAGGAAGACTTCTCTAGAAGTTTTGGAGTTAAGCAGAGTGATGATTTTGAGTCTTCAGATAATCCAGTACTCAATATGTAACCTCATAATGGATTATTGATTAACACACACACAAAAAAAGAGCTTATTTTACTTTAAAATGTACATACCACTGTCGCAGGTCTGCGTCACAAGACGAATTATTGTGCAAAAGACAAGTTTCACACAAGGAAAGAATGCTCTTTTGATGTATTAATGGAGGTATACTGACTTATTTCTGTATCGACAAATCAATAATTCTTTACATCTCTCCATATTAAGCTTGAAGAGTGTGTAGTTGGGAAGCGTCTAGGCTGCAAAAATGCGTCCAGCACAGCACAGCGAAACTTTTAATGATCTGGTCTGGACTCTCGCTGCCAAGTTAATTGGCTGAAAATATCAGGCTGTGATAGTCACTCAGTGCCTTTTAAATAGAAACGCCGCCTGCTGTCATTTTGTACAAGCATGTCACGTGTGTGTGTGTGTATAATAAATGGATAGATAAATAAATAAATAAATAAATAAATAAATAAACAAACACACACACACACACACACCCATTAGTCATGTTAATCATGTGACTCTAGACATCAAACGAAGCTAATATGCCTTCTCTGAGACCATCTAGATCACACATCACAAATCACTACAAAGAACTCTTCCACGTCCATTCACAAGACAGGTGTCATGAGATAACTAAATGTAAGCGCTGTATGCGCAAGAGCGTTCATGTTTGACTGCCTAAACGGAGTTCTTTTTCAAACAGAAATCTCCTAGAACCCACTGCTTATTTAATAGTTAAAAATAAATGCATTTGGAAGAACGACCGACCAGCAGAAAAAATAGCTGCCTTCTTTATAGAATAATAAACTGTTCAATTTTTGTGCCCAATAAATTAATACAATTGTTTAGAAACATCTATAAATCCAGATTTAGAATACCAGGATTCATGAATATACAAATATTATTAATAAATAGTAAAACACATTTATTAACTAAAAATTCAGCCATAAATGACATGTTCACAGCACAGCTGATTCACATTTAGCCAAGCCCACAAAACAAAATGGTGATTTATCTACCTAAGGATCTTCCAATAACGCAGCTCAGCCACTGCAGTGAGTCAGCTACCACAAACACACACTAATGTGCCCTCTGTTTATAGGGTGCCATTACTTTTGTCCTAATTGAATGGCTAGGCTTATTTGTCGTTATTTATGGAACTGTTTTGTCATTAATAGAAAACAAAGACAAATCTCCATACAATTTGTGTAATTGAAATAACTAGACAATTAAACATAAACACACACATTCTATATTATATATATATATATATATATATATATATATATAGAGAGAGAGAGAGAGAGAGAGAGAGAGAGAGAGAGAGAGAGAGAGAAACATTTATACAATTTAAAACCAATTAAGGTTAACATTAGTGAGTTTCCTCATACATAAATGTACACAAATTCAGGAGATCTCATAGGATACAAACTTGTTTTGAAATAACTGGAATTTCTTGAAATACCTGGAATTTCACAATTTTCACTACAACATTTTTTGTGTAAGTGCTATTGAGAATGATTGACGAATATATTTCTTCATATCCAGCTTGTGTGAAAATATTACTACATTTACATTAACAGGAATGATGTTTAAAATGGTGGACTTCCTACTTTCAACTGGACTGCTGTCTTTTTCAGATTTCTGAAGAAGAAGAAAAAAAAAAAAAAAGCACCCAAATTGCTGTTGTGCATTTCAACACTATGCTTCTTGCTCCTCTCAACATTCTGTGATTGCATTTATTACATGTTCTCTAGTCCACACTGGTCACTGTAACACTTTGCCCTTTAAGTCCTGGAGTCGGTCGTTGGCCACGGCTTCCCTCAGGGCATGGAAGAATGCCAGGTAGTGAGCTGTGTTGTGTAACATCAGTAACACCCCTGCCAGCAGCTCATTGGTCACCAGCAGATGATGGATGTAAGCTCTTTTATGGTTCTTACAGCAGTAACAGCTACACCCGTCCACCAGTGGGCGGAAATCATCCTGGTACCTGGAAAACACAGCATTGAATTTCTCAAGGTGGAATAGCTACGTTCATATGGATCCTAATGAATCCCACCCTCATTCTGTACATGGTCTCAGTATTTTGTTAGTTCAAATCAGGGTCTTTACATGAGCACTTGGAGAGTTGAAGAATTTTTAATAAAAAAGGTAGCATGATGGCACAGTGATGGCACACCTTGCATCTCGAAAACAGAAACCTGGATATTACGCAAATAATAATGTACTGTAGTTACATATGCGTGTAGGGACGCTTCCTGCTGTTTTACACAATTTTGTTGTAAATAATACAAACTAGGTGTGTGTTTATCAAGAAATTGTATTTGGCTACGAGACAGACTTCCATTACTTAGCTAATAAAACCAAACTCAAACACCAAACATGTCTTGGCTGATCAGTTATCCCTGGGGTAAAGGGAAATTGAGCAAATTTAATATTATATGCAACCATTCCTTTAATAATTTGTCCCTTTAGTGTATGTGCTTCACATGGTATTGCAGACCTGAGTGCTCCAGGAACACTGATGTTGCAAAAGCCTCTTTATTTACCCGTTAATCTGATCTCACTCAACAATTGAAAGACGTGCCGTGGAAACAGCACAGTGACCAGTAAGCTTGGTCTAAATGAGAGGAAATAATTCTTCCACCCATCTACCATTTTTATCAAGATGATCAGATTAGAGAGTCACTGTTACTAGAATGAGGTCTTTGTGGACATAATAAGATAGTAGGAGAGAACACTAAAAAGACAATTATCCCTCATATACCTTGTGTCCCTGAGATTCATCTCAAATCGGGTCATATTTTCAGGGCTGTCTTCGCCATTTTCCTTCAGCATTTCAACAGCAGGCTCCTCTCCATTCGATTCCAAAACTGTCTCGCACACAGACATACAGAGATTTAAAATAATTTCAATATAAAACCTCCACAACGCAATATTATTGTGAATAAGTCAGAAGCCTTTTTTTTCTCCAAACTAGTGTCTTAGAATCTTTGAGAATCCTAGCATGAACACACACACACACACACACACACACACACACACACACGCTCACACATACGCAGGGAGACAGACCTGCAGACAGACAGACGCACAGACACGCATTCAACTATAAAAAAAGACCATGCAGCTAGAATTGCTATTTGGTCATAGGCTTTAATATTTAATGCCACCAGAGAGACAAAACCACTCGGGAAGGGTAAAGGCCTAACTCAAGCATCCCTGCTTTATTACCTCCAAATATGAGTGTAAAAACATACAGACCAAGCAAATGGTAAGAGAATTACAGAACTGAGGCATAAAACACAAGGGATTGAGAAGTGAGGAAGTTTAGTTCTAAGTTCAGATGGAAACGTGTCCTGCAGCCTAAAATGGTAGTACACCAGTGAGGATCAACCTGGAGTTTAACCCTCCTGTATAGCATGCTAATGTGCTCGGAGGAAATCTAAAGAAATCCCAGGGGCAGCGCTGAATGGCCAACCGCTCTGATTTTCATTACGCTCATCACGAATTGTAATCGATTCATGCCGCCTAACAGCACCTCTTTACACACCATGGAGCCTAATTATGCTATTCTGGGGGTGAGATGTTCTTCCCCTTACAGACATATGTGTTATGGACTATTTGTGGTCAGAAGGCTTTAGAATAAATTGGCACTCCTGTCCTGCTCAGGAGGCAGACTGAAATCAGGGACTACAACTCAGCTACAACTTCATTATTTTGTTTTACTGAGCTACACAAGCAGATCCTCACACATTTAAAGTAAGTAAACTGTGTAGCCCTTCTCAAGATTAGCGGTCATGGCTTTAACTCATAGATGCATAAAACATTAGTTAAACAGTACTCAATTCTCACGAGCCAAATTATTAAACATCAAAACATGACTGTTTAATAAATAATTAGCAATCTGACCACATTACAATAAACAATGGCATCCTCATTATCCCCAGTATTTGTTGGAATTCCTAGCAACAAAGATCATGTGACATTTATCAATAGGACGTAGAAATCCACACAGAAATCCTGTCCAGTTAGCTCATAGTATCCAATTAGCTAATTGTACAAGTAAAGGTTACAAAAATTATGACATTGACAACATCCTCTCAGAGGTTAAATGGCTTGCATAAAAAAGTTAATATTATAAACATTTACAAATATATGGCTTTAAAAACCTCTCAGAAATCATGTCATCTTGGTTCTTATTAGCCATCTAGCTGATATTAGAGTTTTATAAAAATGTATGACTACAATTTATTAATCTTCTCATGTCATGTTAGCTCTTATTAGCTAACTAGCTAATGTTAGATGTAATTACAACTTTAAAATCCTCTCAGGAATCCTGTCAGGTTAGCTCATATTAGCCAATAACAGAAATCTAATAATAGAAATAAGGGTTTCAAAAAAAATGTATGACTATGATCTCAGAAATCTTCTCAGAAATCCTGCCTTGTTAGCGTATGTTAGCTAGCTGGCTAGCATTAGCAGTGAAGTTTTACATTAAGCAGAAGAAACATTTACAAAAATTTCTTCGAAATCCTCTGAAAAAAAACAACAACTCTATCAGGTTACCATATATCAACCAATGATATCTAGCTAATGTTAGAAGTAAATATTTTTTTTTTTTTAAATGTATGACTACAACTAAAAATCTTCTCAGAAATGCTGTCAAGTTAGCATAGGTTAGCAAGCTGTCTGGAATCAGCTGTGAAGATTATAAAAATTAATTAATATGGCTCATAAATCCTGTCAGGTTTGCTCATATTAGCCAAGCAGCAAATGTTAGGAGTAATAATAAAAATATATGACTTATTACTTGGGGGGGAGAAAAAAAAAACAAAAAAAAAAACACTACTGTCATATTAGCTAGCAGGCTAGCTTTAGTAGTGAAAATTGTGAACATTTATGAATATGAATTCCACACACAGATAGATGAGTCAGTATTTTTAATATATGAACTCAAACTGACACAATAGTCTCAGATAAAGCCTGCAGAGTTAATCAAGTAAGTGAATAGTTTATATCCCAGCAGGTGAGAAGGCAGAACATTCGTCTATTAAAGTCAGATTTAACTCATTAACCTCTTTGTTCGTTCAGCCTTGAAGTAGCAGAGATACATGGATAGCAAGTTAATCAGCTGTCCATTTCTCATTTATCCGTTAATCTGGCTGTTATTATTACTGCAAGCCTGCTTTGGGAAGACCTTATCTCCCTAACTCCAGCCATTGACGGAACCAGGAATTAGGTTTAGTGGGGATGAGGAAATATACTAAATACAATCACAGTGTGATCTGTACAAATAAACTGATGAGTGTGATGCGCTCATGCATTTTGGGTGGATGCAAGAAAGTAGTGAATGCGATGATTACACAAATGTGTTATTTGAATAATTTAAGGCAGAATCTACCAATCAATCAATAACATTGTCATAAAAGATCCATGACAGTTGCATGATAAAAAGAACATGCTAGTAACAGGGAAAATTACATTTTATTTTAAAAAAGACACAAAAAAAACCCCAGATCTACCCATCTTTTTCTCCAGTATTTTTATTGGATTTCACCTAAATATCACTGCTCAGAGTGTAGTTAGCTGTCTAGTGGCTTTCAAACAGAAATGGGAAAAAAATAACCCTGATGAATCCTATTTCTCACCATAGCAGCTAGACATTAGAGCACTATTACTTGCCACCATTGGAAAGAATACAACGAGGGAGAGAGAGAGAGAGAGAGAGAGAGAGAGAAAGAAATCTGCACCATTTCTCTTGCCATTACTCATCTAATTTACTTGACATCTCTGTTTAAAATAAAAATAAAAAAAAGAGCATGGTCTAGGATTCAGTGTGGACTGGGGAGTGCAGACAGTGGCCCACCTGTAGGGGGAGATGTACCTGCAGTCTCTGGGTCAGGTGTAATGGTGTAGTTGAAGCAGAGGGCGCAGCCTCTCTCGGTCACCTGAAAGGGGAAGAAGCCCTCAAACAGGTCCACTCCAGCTTCCACACAAGCTATGACCTCATCTGGATGCCCCACGCCTCTCAATAACCTGACACACACCCAAAACAAATACCTCAGAACAAAGTCACCGTGAACGTTGAGACAGTCTTTTTACCTTTAAGTTTACAGTAGTTAAAAGGCCCAGAGACCTGAATTTCCTACAAGATTGAGCAAAGTCAAATAAAATAAATAAAACTCAACTCCACATTCAGCCGAGGGAAATCAAAGTTATCAATACAAGCTGCAATTTTACCTTTTCCTGTTTTCGTGTACTTCAGTGTGCATCATACAGTTTAATGAAAAAGTCTGGCTAACAAGACCCTGCAGCTTTCTGAAACGTCTAGAGTTCAGTCAACTGGACATTTGATGACGTTTTTATATTTTTCAGTTGAGTTTCTTACCATGCTCTGTGACCAATATAAGGCCTGGATCAAAATGGCAAGAGAAAAAGAAAAAGATCCAAGTGACTATGAAAGAGGGCTCATTACTGAGGAGCTGAAGGCAGGAGCTTCAAAGCAAAAACTGCTCGAATTGCTCGTGTTTCAAGAGGAACAGTGATTAAAAGTGACATCTGTGTTTAGAGTTGTGAAAAAGACATCAGTAAGGGTCGGAAGCACACAGTGACCGTGATGCTGATGTATTAGTGTCGTATTAGTGGCACCTCCTCTTCAGGTGAAGGCTGCCATCAGATTGTCAACAAGAACAGTATCATCAAATACATAGGTTTGGCTCTCGGCCACTTTCTGCTTGACCGCAAACATAAATAAATAAAAATAATTCAACACAAAGCTCTTGTGACTGATCACCTTGATCCTACTATGAAGCATTTCATTTTTGATGGGAGAGATTTAAATGTAATAAATCATATAGCAAAACACCTTAATAATAATAATAATAATAATAATAATAATAATAATAATAAGGTATATGTGACAGTAAGTAGTGTAAATATATTAAACATCAGCAGACGAGACAATAAAACGTCAATCTGACTGATTTCAGTTCATTTCTAAAACAGCATTATGTTTTTGCTGCTTTGCTTTCCTCACCGCAATCGTTTCTGCTCTTATAATGAATACGCAGATACAATAAACCGTGTTTTTGTATCAGTAAAGAATCTACTCATCACCCAGATTCGGTACTAGATATTTCAAAAAGCTTCAAAAGCATCCATCATTCCAACTCCCTGCACAGCCTGTTGGCTTATGACTGATTCCTGCATTCCATCATTAAAACCATGTGAACACACAATGTTTGTTCCTAAAACTCTAATACTCCTTCTGAATCACTCCTGCAGAAGCTGTTGGCTACTGAGGCCTGTGGAGTGAGGAGATGTGAAGTGGCTGTAGAGAGTCTGAGGGTATGTAATCAGTGTTGGGAGATGAGAAGCACAGAGCATAACAAGCACTCGCTTTCCCACTGAGAGGAACGCACACACATAAACCACGTGACACGAGCGCGAGGCTTTAGGCTGGGTTATACCTCGGTTTTTCCTGAGGCAGCTCTGCAGTCACTGCTGTGATCAGTTGCTCCCTGAGCTCCTGCTCCATGGAGGTGGACTGGAAGCCATCCAGGACGAATCCAGCCACAGGCCGTTTGGCCGTCTCGCGTGCTGACCTCAGCCTCTCCTCCAAGATGTCACCTCCCTCCACCACGCCGAATATCGCAGACCCTTTCAGTTCCTATTGGAAAAGCAATGCACAAAAAGCCATTGTGGTCAACGATGAATCAATTGAATTTCATCAAACGATCAATGTGTATATTGCTTAATCGTTTGACCTGTATTTGACAAAATCCTTATGGATTAAAGGAATACACCAGCCTACTTTCAACATAGTCATCTTTATTTACCAATTGTGACGTGTATAGGTAGTCTATAGGTAGAAAAATATATATATATAATAATAATTATAACAATAATAATAATAAAAATGCATGAGTACTCCTTTAAGGTTGATTGTACATTTTATTTTTAAAGCACCATAACCTCACCTAAAAATATGTTACCTAACGGCAATTCAAAATTAGGCGGCAAAATGACTTTAAGAATAAGTGAACTCAAACCTGCCTTCAAATCAATGAGAGGTTTTGTATGCTTGATATTTACTAACCCTTTAGTAAGGCCACGCGTCAAATCCAGCTTGCAATGGCGTTTAAAAAATTTTATTTTTATGACAGGGACCGCAACATTCAAGACAAAGGATGGATTTTTTTCAGTTAAAATTGGCACAAGATTATATAATTAATAAAGGAAATGCTGCCTTGATCAGCAGGAAATGATGCAACAAATGCAAGGGCAATAATGCTGCCCAGAGCAATAAAGAGCCCAGAGTTAAGCAACTAATTCTGGTTGTGTTAATTAAACCAATTTAAACTCATTAACATTGTGCTGCAAGAAACAAAAATGTTGCTCAAAAAATAAACTAAATAAAATAAAAATCACCATACTCACATTAATTTGCTCAGTTATTATCGGAGAGAGGCAATTTGCTGCTGTGCACGAGTGTGATAGAAAAATGAGTCTTTAAAACGTCTGTGGATTACCGGACTGCGCTGACGTCGTGTACTGTACCTGTGTTCTGTGGTGCAATTCGAGACACTCGTCCAGGTGCGAAAGAGTGCGCTCCACTGCTTTACGCACCCTCTTCCGCGATGTGTTCGCCTGCCACGTCTCTCCATCTGCCATGCTCTCATAGCAGTCTGGCCGGATGGCTGCCTGCATGGCCATAAACTTGGCCACTGACAGCTCTATTCTTCCTCCACTGCCCCACACGGACACTGTCTGCAAAACCACACACACACACATACACACAACCATAAACGAATGGCTTGGCAGTGAAATTGAATGGAACATAAAAAGTTTCCCATCGTTATAACTCAAACTAATCAAAACTGAAGTGACCGAGTTCCACTTTAACGGCATGCGCAGTGACCTTGTTGGTGACGTGGCCAGCGGGATGGGTCGTGGCAGGGTCATGGAGGGTGCAGAAGAGCAGCGTGTCGTGTAGACCTGATTAAATAAAGAATCATATCGAGAATTAGAATCTTCAGTCTCATGCCAGCTTATTTTCCATGTAGTTCAGCTGAATGGGGTGCGGTGTTTTCTGGCTTTCAATTAATTAGAGATTGGAGGCTGGCAACTACAGTACTGTGCAAAAGTCTAAGGCACATGAAAAGTGCTGTAGAGCATTGATGCCTTCAAAAATAATGAAATTAAATGTTTCTCCATTTAAGAAAATACTATAAAGAGCAGTAAACAGTAATAAATGAAACAAAGGCAATATTTGGTGTGACGGGCAAAAAAATAAAAAAATAAAAAAAATTAATAAATAAAATAAAAAATAGAAAAGTAGTCTCAGGGAGAGTTAGTGCAGTTTTATAAGGAAATTAGCTGTAAGTTTTATTGAGCATCGTGCAGAACCAGCCACGGTTCTTCTGCAGACTTTGACTGTCGCACATGTTTCTTATTTTTGCAGCAAAATCCAGCAGCCTTCATTATGTTTTTGTCTGAAAAGTGTCTATTACCACTTAATATGCTGCTTTCTTTACTGACATACAAACATTTTCTGTAACATTTCATTTTGTGCTGGAAAACTAACATTTGGAAATCTAAAATGTTTTCATACTGACTCGATAATGTAGAAGCCATAAAATAAAACTCTAAAACAATGCTTGTATTATAAAAAATAGAGTACCTAAGACTTTTGCAAAAAAAAAAAAAAAAAAAAAAAAAAAGGGTTGTTTACTAAAAGTGCCTTTTCTGCCTCATCGACTTACAATTTTCTCTGAATCCACCCAGTAATCATTAACATTCATAAAGCAAACCCCAGGGTTCATTATTATTCATTAGCTTCCTGATCGCCTACTCAATAAATGGAAGACACTTTCTATCTCAATACAAGCAGTCGTCTTCTTTGAAATCAGTCATTTATAACCTGGTGCAGTTTCAAATCCAAGGCGGCGGCTCATTTGTAAATTAATGGTACGAAACCAAGAGGTAAACCGGTTTCCTCAAAACTGCCGTAAAAGGAACCATGCTTTTCTTTTAAACACGTCTGAGGAACAAATGGCTCATTTCTCCAGGGTCTTTTCACTCGTCATGTCGACTCGGAGAGACCTTGTTGCAGCACAGACATTGGGGTGAGGTTACAACTAGTAACCAGAGCAACACATGTTAATCCACCTTGTATGTAGGTGTACAATTGGTTGAAGCATGTAGGCCCAGAAAAAGTGAATGATGTAATTTTCAAGCGCAACAAGAAGTGATATCTGATTTCTGATGTGTGGTAAGAGAAGAATGAAAACAAGCACACCTATCAATAAAGAACTTCCAGGTTTATATAATTCATGAAAACTGTCGATATGATATTGCAACCGACAAAATTCAAGTGAAAAACAAATACGGAAAAATGTTTTAAATAAAAAGTTGAAGAAGTGTGCACACGCATTTATAATAGGGCATGTGACTGTATTCAGAATGAACCAATCACATTCCAGCACATTTTCCAAAGTAATTATCATACACCTGCCATCAATGAATTGAATCTGATTAACCTCAAAAAAGATCCGCTGTTTCTGGAGGATTTTCTAGACACCTTCGTGTTTTCATCAAACTGCTGAAGCCATGGACGCTCCATGATCAGGAGAGTGGGACATAATGAATTTCCATAATATTAGAGGTACCATAAAACACTGAAGGCCATCGTCAGCAAACGGAGAAAAAGCGACATCACCAAGAACAGGGCGTCCCTCTAAAACTGACAAAAATACAAGATGAAAATTGATAAGGGAGGCTGCCTAGAGACCTACGGCAACATTAAAGGAGATGCAGGAATATCTACCAAGTACTGGACAACACTCATATTCTTCACCTGTCTGTGCTGTGGGGTAGGGTGACTAGATGGAAGTCCTTTCCCGCAAAAAAAAAAACATCCATGCCCTCCTAAATCACCCTAAACCATGTGGTAAAATGGTCTGATGAAACCAAGGTAGAACCTTTTGGGTATAACTCTAAAAGATATGCTTGGTGCAAAAACAAGATGGCTTATAACCCAAAGAACAACATACCCACAGTGAAGCATGGTGGTGGCAGCATCATGCAGTGGGGATGCTTCTTTTCAGCGGGAACTGATGCTCTAGTTAACATGGACGAAATCATGGATAGTTCTGAATACCAGTCTATTTTGGTACAAGCCTGCAGGCCTCTGTTAGACAGCTGAAGATAAAGAAAAATCTCACGTTCCAACAGGATAATGACCCAAAGCACAAACCCAAGTCAACAAAGGAATGGATTTAGAAGATGATGATGATGATTACCAACGATTTGAAATGGCTCACTCAGAGCCCAGATCTTAATCCAATCAAAAACCTGTACAATTACTTGAAGAGCGCTGTGTACAGGAGATCCCCTTACAATTTTATAGATCTGCCAATGTGCTGACTCTTATCCCAAAAGAGAGAGCTGTATTACAAGCAAAAGGTGAATGCACAAGGGGTGTTTTATTATTAATGCAAGTTCTCCTTCAGATGAATTCACAGAGGAAAATGAATCCAATTGTGCAGGTGATGAGATGAATTTGATTGCGATCACGCCAGTGTGTACTTGCATGACGAATCCAAACTGTTTAGCTCCCGATGTGTATGTGAAGTATATCCGAATGAAGGCTAAATCACTCTGAGCAGACCCCAAGACAACTGATGATGCAGAAATAAAGTGAAAGATGTTTGACAGCATTCGGGAAAACGCCATTTATTATTCCATTTAATTCCCCACACAGGTGACTTGTTGCTACTTTAATTCCATTTCTCATGTCTGTGCAGCAGGTGTGTCAGGGCTCACTGAGTTTCACTGGCCGTCACTAGAAAGTCTGAAAGCCTTCATCCTCATGGGTTTTGTACTCTCAGAAATACAAGGCACATTTGACAAAGTTAATACGTTCTTTTGAATAATAGTATTAATATTGACACCATGGGCATAACATTGTTTTGAAAAGTGATGTGGATGAGATTAAAATCCTTTCCACATCATGTCGGTGAAATATACTGACGGTTTCAAAGCTGACGTGTTATAGGCAGAAAGTCCAGATTTTGGCCAATTTGCTATTAGTGGCTCCGAAATTCAGCCACAGTCCGAAAGGTTTTCCCGGACCACCATAAAATTTTTAAATAGAGGTCATATTTACAACAGCGAAACATCAGTGTGATATTAGAGAACATTACTAACCTGCAAACTTTCTTACACCATGTTTAAACTCCTCCAGGACTTCCTGGTGCTCTGCGCTGAAAGAGAAAGCATCTTAGCACTAAGCACATTTCAAAAGTGATAAAGATCTGAGGTGCAGACACGTACAGAAAGAATAATAGCAGATCAGCAGATACTCACAGGCTCTCCAGTGTCACCTGTGTAACTGCAGGCAGGTTATGGAGTGTGTGAAGTGTGTCCTGGGTCAAATGGGGCACAGTGGCACAGCGGGTGTACAGGAGACAGCCTGGAACTTCCAGGGAGCGCTGCGAGGTTTGACCGATGCTGGTCAAAAGCCCCAGACGACAACCTCGCACCACCTTCGACAACTTCAGCTTCATGGCACCAGTCCAGTCGAGAGTGGTTAACTAAGTAAGCGCATCAATGAGCAGCTGCAGGAAATGTCAAGCAGAATGACAACAGTTAATACACAACTTTAATACATAAATCATCCAAAATTCCAATTTTTTAGCACAAACAAGGAGTTGGTAATATAGTATATAAATATTTGGATAATAATAAATGCAAAACTCATGAAGGAAAATTGCTTTTAGAAAAGAAATTGTTTGATAGTAATACAGGAGTAGCATTGCATCTAGTTACCTCACTGCTTTGCTTTTATTTTTTGACCTGTTGAAGTTGCTTATTCCAGCATGATAACGAGAACAATATACGAATGCAAGACATGCTTCACCACTGGATTAATTAGATTAATATCCTGATACTCTTAGACTAGGTTATGAACCTGGGATTGAAGACTGAATCTGTACATCCCTAATGCACAAAACTGAATTATTTGGATGGTATTTTCAATAAAAAATAAATAAATAAATAAAATTTAATTGAAAAAAAAAATAATAATAATAAAAAAAGGGGGTTGTATTAAATTCATACACAAATTAAGCTATTTGTTCTTCAAGGGTAAATATTTTCAAACAATAGAATAAAAGCTTTATTTGCAGATTTCCTTCATGCCATTTTATTTCATTACAATGCTATTATATTTCAATTCAATACAGCTAGTTTCTCCTAAATTTCTCAAGCTTTATAAGTTTAATAAATGTTGTGGTCCCGACAAAAAGTGGTTTGTTCTTGCTGGCTGACTTGTTTTATAATCCAGAGAGAAATAAGTGTTAGCTGATTAAGCTGAAAAGTTTTTACAGCCTAATTATATTCCTCAATCCAAATATGTGATGCTACACCAAGATCTTTATGAAAAAAGGTACCGGTACCTCGTTAACTACAGATAACTAGCTAATGCTAACAAGGAGATGCATGAACACTACAACAGCTACGAGTGTTTCTAAAGTACATTAAAACAATTCGCATATATTTATTGAAATTATTATAAACAGGATCATGTGAACATGCCCTGCTTACCAGAATTGTGCAAGACACGTGAACACAAGCACTACAACTCGCAGAGTTATGAGCAAACCCGGATGTGGAGTCGCACATTTGTTACGTCACCATAAATATGCTCAGTCTTCCTCTTCATGGTCCGCTAATTTAAAATATATGTTTATATACGTATATACAAAACAAGATATAGAAAGAAAACCCCACATAGTTGAAACTAAAAGGATAATAAAGAAATATAAGTCGTGTTTTTAAAAAGCTCTGGTGAAAAAAAGAGCAGGAAAACCGTTGCCATGGTTATGAAAGCGCTGCTTTGTCATTTCAGGATTAGAGGGAGTTGTAGTGTTATTCAAGAGCCTCTCCATGTGCAAACAAAGCACAATTTATTTATTTTTTACTACATTTCCCATGATTCACTCGGGCACGAAACGACTCACGCTGTTGGATGGATTAGGCGCTGTAAGGAGGTTGTTAAATCCATTTAGGACTGAATAAGAAAAGTTTGAAAACTTAATCCACCAGGCCTAATGTTTTACGCGACATTTTTATTTCGTTTAAGTATAATGTTTACTTTTACTCTGTGTATTAAGTAAAAATTCAGTCTATTTGTATATCATCTGAACTATATGACTTAGAAATGGCACATCCATCACACCGGCCTGATATGTTTCGATGGAAAAGATTTTCAAAACCTGGAACCCAATCAAACACCAAGGTAAGTTTTTAGTCTGCATCACATATAAACGTGTTGAACCTCGTATTCTCAGTGTTTGTAGAAGTGCTTCTGATATTTGCTTGATCTCCTAATCAGCCTGTAATACAAACCCCAGATCTGACTCATTCATCTCCCCCCCCATCTGATCCTGTTCCAACTTCCTGTGGAGTAAAATCCAGCCGGATGTGTTCATCCAGATAGACGTTCCATCCTGCTTAATCCTGTAAAAAGTGATTTTTAGAGGCATGTGGTGGGGTTCATACTGTATCATGTCTCTCTGAGATTAGACAGATCCATTACCAGACAGAAATGTTGCACAAGAAATAAAAGATATGAGATTTCTCATATCAGAGAAGATAAACACCACCCAGGTTCACCTCATTCGTTTCTAGACGTGACTACAAAGCAGCGTATTTATAATCCCAAACTTTTTTTCTCAGGTGCATCTGACTGATGGGGATATAAACATGTGGATCAAGGTCAGTGTGACAGTTTGCATGTGTTAAAAAAAAATATATTCTCACAGAATGACAGATCTGCTCATTTCCACTCTTCGCAGAAGGTCGAGATGGCGTCTGAGTTCGCCGTATCCGAAGTGTTTTCATCACAGAAACCGCGCACTGGTAAACCGAGCCGCACTGTAGCCCTGCAAAGCATGGATCAGCTCCAGGACCATGATGACGCATACAGCGAAGGCACCTATGCACCCACTAATCTTAGTCGTTGTTTTAGGTTTAGTCATTTGCGTTATATGGAAAGTTTGTTTTTCTTCTAACAAACATTTCAAACATTAAATCTTAGTCTTATTTATAATAGCAAAATGATGTGGGTTATTTTCTCTCCAGAATACTAAGGTCAAATAAAAATGTTTGTATATATTTTGTATGCATGCCTACCTTTTATTTGATTTCAACTGCTGCTTCAACGCTAACCCTGGTTTGATCCTTAGCTGAGATTACTGTATGAGTGGTTTTCCCATGGGTTTCCTCCAGGTTCTCTGGTTTCCTTCCTCCTCCTCCCAAAAAAAACATATTGTTAGATGAACTGGCTACACTAAATTGCCACTAGGTGTGAATCAGTGTGTGCATGGAGCCCTGTGATGGATTGGGTGAATTCGGGGTGTATTCACATCTCACACCCAGACTCCGGTTCCAGCATGACACTGAGTAGTATAAAGTGCTTCCTGAAGATGAACTAATGAAATGATGAAATGAATTCATGTTTCTCTTTTATTTGATTCCCTTTCATGTTGTAGGCAATGGTTTAAGTTTCAGGGTGGTTGTTGTTGTTTTTTTCAATCTAAATTATTGATATATAATTTATAAATTAATTTAATGATTTAATTGTAGTTTACGATATCACATGTTAAATACTCTAAGATGTTGCTGTGTAGGTCTACTGGATATTTATTAGTGAAAGCTTATAACCTGTTATGAAAACATTCCAAATAAATGTTGCATGACAGATTAATGATTCCTTTAGCAAGAATCCATGTAAAAAGCAGGATAATGTACATCCAGATGGTTATTATTACGAAATAAGCCCTGATCACCCTGACACAGCTGGATGTATGGTGTATGACTAGCTACAAAACGTCTTTATTAAGTGCTTAGTTTTGTCTGGTTTATTTGGACTCTTCTGTTTTGGATCCCACAGCCCAGACTATTCTTAGCGACTGGATGAACAAGAAGCTGCGCCTAGAGCTCGAAATGGACGAGGAAGACGAAGAGGAAGAGCGGACCGAAGAGCAACCTGCAAAATTGAACTACACAAACTTTAATGGTACAGATTTGAGTGATTATATATTTTTTTAATTAATATTAACAGATCACATCTGAGTATTTTCTCTCATCTGTTTTTTTTTTTTTTTTAAGATATGTATTCCCAACTTGCTCCTGAAGATGAGAGCTTTGAAGTGCGCCACTTTCTCCAGGACTTGATGGAGACAGACGTGATGGACCATGAGACGGTACAGGGGCTCCGGCTGGACGCGGACGATGAGAAGAAGAGAGGCCCTGACCCAAACGTCACTATGGAGATACGACACAAGCAGGTGAAGGAGCGGCGTGCGCAGAGGGATACAGAGCGGGAGAGGCAGCGCAGGGAGCAGGAGGCTCGGAGGGAGGCACTGGAGGAGGCTAAGCGGCTGGAGTGCAAGGAGCAGAGGAGGAGGAAACAGGAAGCTCAGCAACAGGAGGAGCTTTTGCAGCAGGAAGTGGTGCGCCTGCGCCGAGAGATGCAAGAGAAGAAGAGAATGGAGCAGCTGGCACGAAAGAGGTTCATAATCAGTAGAGCTGTTACAATTATTACATAATCACTTAATTATTTGAGCTGATGTTGTAGATGACAAGATTTAGTACATTAATGTAGATTATATATTTATTTAAATTGTTTTTACTATAGTAAATTGCTTAGGTAAGGAATAAAAAAAACTTGGGGGTGTGCTGTTGTAGGAAAATAATCAACAGCGTTACTGTTATCGCCCTGAAGTTAATTGTTTTCCTATGTGTTCCAGTGTTTTATTCCTCTCATACCACAGCAGTTTGCCAGAGATTACAAATTTTTTATTTATTTCAGAATGACACATCATAGGTTGAATGTTGTGGAGCATCCATAAAACAATTTTTGTTCATGTTACTAGTTTCATTATACCAGCTATAAACAATCTACCCCAGCCTCTCTTTTTCCTCAAAAAAAGTTACAAAAAATTATTTTCTTTAAACACAGCTTTTCATGTTACAGAGAAACCACAAAGCGTAAAGTCCTTTGTCCTGGACATTTTAAAGTATAGTTTTTCCTCTGTTAGAAAGCACTGAAACTGGAGACTCCTTCCAAAAATATTAGCATCTCTCAGAAAACCTCACCATATCAATGATTACGTACGTTTTTTAACAAGCCGCCATACAAGTCCCTGTGGATTAGCTGTACTGTATAGAAACGATAACGTTCTGGAATGAGCACATTTCTGTAAAATTATTATATTTTTGCATTATTACGGTATTTGTGCTGTCTTCCTATTGCAGTTGTGTACAATCTTTTTTAAAAGTCAGACAGAAATTCACTTTCTGTGAACTTGTGTATGTGTATTATTACATTGTTGTTATGCTTATATTACATAAGACCTTTAAAATTGTTAACTGCAATTATTTGTGTGACAAGCAATCATCAGCTATAATCCTGACAGGCCTGGAGCAGCTAATAAAGACTTCACCCACAAATCACGCTTTGCCCACATGTCTGTTGACAGGGAACGAGAGAGGCTGAAGAAACAGAAAACAAGCGTCAAGAACACTATTACGCCAAAACCTGACTTGTGGCAGCTGTGCCACAGAGAGCAAGAAGTGGAGGCCAAGGTCCACATTCTCAACCTGCAGGTAAGGAAATGTCTGCACTTTAATTGCGTCATTGTAATTATGGTTATATTACAATAGACAGCATAAAATTCATACATGATTTGATTTTTTGCAGACTGAGTTACAAAAAAAAAAAAAAAAAAAAAACCACTTCCTAATTAAATTCAAATGTATATTTATGAAAATAAAACTCAATTTGAATAATAAAACTATATAAAACTACAGGACATGTTATAGGAATATAATCAACTTCAGAGTGGTAACAGTAACATCAACATAACACTGTTGAGGTGTTTTATTCCTCTTAAACGAAGCACTTTGCCAACAATAGCAATATTTTCTTTATTAAAAACCAATATGTACATTTCATCCATTTATAGTTCCCTTTAACGTCGGGAAATGTCCATGAAACAAGTTCCTGTTATTTCTTACGTTATACAGGATTTTGCGGCGTTTTTTGTGATTGTTGTGGCCAAAAATGCTTTATTTTGCTGCAGAGTTTTGTTTTTGTGCTTTTTTTGTGGAAAACTACTTGACTCTGCCGGTCATATCACAGTAAACCACTGACTACATTTCCCATCCTGCATTGTGGCCTACAAACATGGCCGCCATGGACTGCAATTCCCAGAACACTCACATTCATTCTAATCACCCACACCTGCATCAAATTCACAGCACTCACAACCACAGTATAAAGAG
This sequence comes from Stegophilus panzeri, assembly GCA_024331685.1. Lineage (NCBI taxonomy): Eukaryota > Metazoa > Chordata > Actinopteri > Siluriformes > Trichomycteridae > Stegophilus > Stegophilus panzeri. The sequence goes on along the minus strand of JANDJT010000131.1, from coordinate 6,419,190 downwards.
ACTGTTTGAACACGATGACTTTGCGAAGTATTGAGTGTTATCACCATACCAAGTGTTTGTAAGCGTTCACGTTCGCTGATCTTGCTTCTCGTTTCTCGTTCTCGATTCTAGCCTTGCCCAGTTTATGCCTGTTTGGCGATCGCCTGACCCTTTGCCTGTTTCTTGACCTCGCTATTGTCTCATGTTTTGGATTTGTCTGCCTGTCTCTCTCTAAATAAACTCTTATCTGCATTTGCATCCGTCCTAACCTCCATTAAGTGGATATTGTGACACTGCCAAATCGCAGTTGCATTTTGCACGGTTTTTCAGAGTGATGTTTCTTGGTAAACGAGACCTTTTAGCTGTACTCATTTTCAGAATCGAAGAGGGCTTTGGCTGAATGCGCCTTTTGATGAGGTCACACGAGGCGTCTTGGCCGAAATCTGCAGTAATTTTGAAAAACTGCGAGCTCCTCCGAATATTGCAGGATTTGCTTGATTGTGTGTTCATTTCTGCGATCTGAAAATCACGAAATCCTGGAGGGATTGATTATATAGCAGCTATAACCAGTTGTTCCCACACCAGCTTCTCTTTTTTTCCCCCCTCACTTGAAGGTATTAAGACCAAAAAAACCAGCGTTTATAGGAAACTTTACCATATCAGCGGTCACACACGTTTGTGTGTCCACCATTCGAGTCACTATGAATGAGCTGCCATTTAAGAGTGAGTGCATTAATAGAAACCTGCGATTTTTCAGCACTGTTGTCAGCTTCTGTTATGGAAAAGGAATCAACACTTTCTGACCAATCAGATACAAGGATTTAACAGCGATGAATTTATAGTGAGTGATATAACATTATTTAGAACATAAAAACTAAATTTCATTGCTGGTAGCCTTCTACTCAGCGTTCAAATGCTTTCATTGTTAGCGTAGCAACCAAACCGGATGTGCAGAAATGGTGGGTTAAAAGTTTTTATGAATATACTCTTTTCGTCACTGCCCGTGTATAGCAATAGTTAATAGTAGTTGTTTGTGTGTGTATGTGTGTATATTCCAGTGTATGCAGAAGCACTTCTCTGCCTGGTACTCTGTGGTGTTAGAGAAAAGGGTGCGGCTGGGTAAAGCAGCGGCACTCTGTGATTGGAGGAGGCAGCTGAGGGTGTGGCGGGCGTGGAGGGCGCTGGTGTGGGTGAGGAGAAAAGAGAGAGAAGCTGAAAGGACGGAGGAGGAACTGAGACTGGAAAACAGGTACACACACACACACACACACACACACACACACACACGCTGAGTGATGAAGTCTGTGTTGGAAAGTTGCACTCAGAAACCTCACAGGACTCTAACTGTGCTCCGAGTTAGTTCTGAGGTTTTGCTATGAGGTGCGTCTTCTCTCCCTGCAGACGCGGTCAGCTAGCAGAGGAAAGTGATCGAAGACGGCTCCTGAGGCGTTGCCTGAGTGACTGGCATTTGTGGTGCAGAATGGAGAGGGAGCGGAGGGAATTATTCAGCCAACAGGAGGAAACCAGGCAGAAAATGGCCGCCCTGATCAATGCAGCTGCTTCAGGGAAACTAACAACAAGGAACTGCACCGAACCACCAATCACAGTCCAGCCAGAGAGCGTGAACCAATCAGAAAGCACCGGTCAGCTGGTGAGTGAAACGCACAAATACATTTGGTGAAATTCCTTTAATTATAAAGGATTTCTAAATGCAGTTTATGCAGTGCAGGTACTATAATATCCCTCTCTACGTTGACCGTTATAAACCTGTCGACATCTGTACTCGTTAAATTTTCTCCTTTAATTTATTCAGGTTTTTCCTTTGACTTGTCACCCATCTACATATATATGGTAAGGCATGTATAAAACAATGTGGCTTCTGTACATTATTTAAGCAGAAGACGTTTCTTAAAGTTCATTCCTTTGTTTGATTTCTATGCAAGGACCCATGGATAATTAAAAACATCTCACACCTTGCTTATTTTTTTTTTTTTTTTTGCTCAGCAGAAAAGGCTTCTCCTTACTGAATATTCAAAGGCAGTAAAATTCGTCCCTCCGGACTTTGTTAGTTTTATCTCCTGTGCTCTTTACTTTTTGTATTCAATGAGACATGAGGGATGGAGTTAATTAAGAAAATGAAAAGACTAGGGAAAAAGGAACTTCGCAGAGAAGACGCACGACGTCCGAGACTGCGTAATCATTTACAACCCCCGCAGAAACATTCAAATAATAATCTCTATAAAATTCCTACTTCTCTATCAACATACCAACTTCAGGCCCAGGTACCAGTACAAAGAGCCACCTCCGCTCCCCCTCCACCCACTTTGACTGACAGGAGAGCAGCCCCACCCACTCAGGCCTGGCAAGTGACTCGTCGTCACGCCGCACTCTCTTCAGCTGAGGCTCGGGAGGGGCGGAGACCGAGTGGCGCCCCCCGATGTCAGAGCGCAGAGACACGCGGTGGACGGTTTGAGCATCGTCACATGGCTCAGCAGAGGACCATTGCCGAACAGAAACGTCTTCTTAAAGAACAGCAGGATATTATCTCCGAGCTGCAGGAGAAACAGAACCTTCTGGAACTCAAACAGGAAGCAGAAAAAGCTGAACAGCTAGCAGTCCAGCTCAAACCATCAGCATCTCAGAATGTTATCAAGACAAGGTACCTTCCTCGGCATCTTTCACACACTAGGAATCCCAAAGCAACGGTTTTTATCAAGATCGAGCTAAGCCTGCTTTGCGTAACAAAAAAATTCATAGTGGAGAAGGATGGCATTGTAATCCTTTGAATTCATTATGGCTGATGCCTTTTGTAAAAAGGAAAGAAATCCACAGAAAGAAAGCTTTGTAAATATGTTATTTATATACTTCACAGTCATGGATCAAAAGGAGCCTCAGGTGAAAGCAACACCAGACATCCAGCCCCCAAAGAATATGACAGTCGTCTGGCCAGTCCTCACCCTGCACTACGAGGTCAGATTTACATACGCTCACACACACACACTCTCACACACACACACACACACCTCTGCCACTGGAGCAGACAGCTGCTCTGAGATCCTTTCGTGCTGTTCTGAGGGAGAATAATCCATGAGAAAAGTCACACTTCAAAGACTCACAGGCTGAATTTAGTTGCATGTGGGAGGACTGAGAATATGAGAGGAAGTCTAGTCACACAGGGCCATATAAAGTGGATATAAAAAGTCTACACACATTCCTGTTACGATGGCAGGTTTTTGTGATGAAAAAAATTAAACCAAGATAAACCATGTCAGAACTTTTCCCACTCTCGATGTGAAATTACAACGTATACAAATTAAGTGAAAAACAAGCAAAAACATTTTAAGGAAAAATACAAAAAATTACAATAACCTTGTTGCATAAGTGAGCACACCCTTTTATAACTGGGGATGTGGCTGTGTTCAGAATGAACCAATCACATTCAATCTCATGTTTAAAAGTAACAACCATCAGCTGCCATCAGTGAAATTATACGGATTAACCCCAAATAAGGATCAGCTGTTTCTGTAGGATTTTCTTCACATCTTCTTGGTTTCATCTGACTGCTGAAGCCATGGTCCGCAAAGGGCTTACAAAGCGTGCATGGTATCTCACTTGAACGTTGAAAGGAATTGCTCAGTAGAGGGTAATAAAAGAATTTCCAAAACATTAAATGTACCATTGAACACCATGAAGGCCATCATCAGCAAATAGAGCGCCACAGTGACATCACCAAGAATAGGACCTCCAAATTTTACAAAAGGACAAGGCAAAATCTTACCAGGGAGGCTGCCAAGAGACCTGCGGCAACATTAAAGGAGCTGCAGGAATATCTGCTAAGTACTTATTACTCTCTGCATGTGACAACAATCTCTTGTATTCCTTAAATGTCTGGGCTTTGGGGTATGGTGGCTAGATGGAAGCCCTTTGTCACAAAAAACATCCAAGCCCACCTAAATCACCCCAAACCATGTGCCAGAATGTGTTATGGTCTGATGAGATCAATTTCAAAAGGTATAATTCCATAATTCGAACAGGCATGTTTGATGAAGCATGGTGGTGGCGGCATCATGCTTCAGGGCTGCTTTTCTTCAGCCAGAACTGGGGCTTTTATCAAGGTGGAGTGAATCATGAATAGCTACAAATATCAGTCGATTTTAGTGCAAAACCTTCAGGTGTCTGCTAGTAAGCTGAAGATGAAAAGGAATTTCACATTTCAGCACGACGATGACCCAAAGCATACATCCAAATCAACAAAGGAATGGTTTAACCAAAAGAAGATCAATATTTTTGAATGACCTAGCCAGAGCCCAGACCTGAATCCAGCTAAAAATCTGTGGGCTGACCTGAAGTGAGCTGTGCACAGGAGATGCTCTTACAATTTGATGGATCTAGAATGATTTTGCAAGAAAGAGTAGAAAGAAAAAGTCAAGATCGTTATTAATTAGGTTATTGTAAGCTTTTTTTTTCTTCTTTTTCTCCCCTATAAAAGTTTCTGATTGTTTTTCACTTTATTTATATATTTTGCAGTTGCACATTAAAGGTGAGAAAAGATCTAACGATTTATCTTAACATCATTCTTTTACTTAAAAAAAAAAAGAAGCCATGTAACAGGGGTGTGTAGACTTTTTATATCCATTGTAGGTGGTGTGAATGTATATACACACACACACACACACACAGCTTTTCCAGCGTTTCTTGAGACATTGTGACCTGGAACAGGATTAAGCTGTTTTGATAGACAAGAATACAGCTGTACAGCTCTATGTCTAAGGGATGGTAAAGTGTATTCTCATACCAGAACTATTTGTAAAAACCCTCAGCAGTTGTTATTTTTTGGCTGTGTATTAAGAGACACATCTGCTGTCAAACTGGAAGAAACGTGAGCTGACTCTTAAAAGGTGTGCTGCTTCCCTAAACAAGCACCAGCATCATGATGGGGGGGGAAAAAATGGTATTAGAGACCGAGAACAATGGAACGGTTTTTGAACAAGGCTCTTCAAGAACAACCTCTTAGCTATATAAAAGCTTTTTCCAGATAAACGAATGCTAATGCTGGTTGTGCAGTAAAGGTGGAGGCACACAATACAGAGAGACATTGAACTGAGACGTTGCTTGATAATCCCATACCTGACCTTTGTCTTGACCTTTTCATTCTTTCATGATTTCTCTGCCTTATTCTTTCTCAGCCATGGAGGAGCGAGCTCGGCAGCGTGCGGAGCGCAGGAGGGAGGTGGAGGAGATGAAGAGGAGGCGGGAGGAGGAGAAGCTGGTGAGCACTGGGAGGTTCATTAGAGGAAATTAGATAAATTTGCTGAATTAACAAATGCATCAATGCTTTTTTTGTCAGGCTCAGATGAAGGCGGAGGAGGAGAAAAGACTGAGGCAGGAGGAGGAAGAGAAACGTGTAGAGGCAGAAAGGAGGAGGGAGGAGAGGAGACAGAAGAAGGAGGTTTGTGTGTGTTCTTGTCTTAGACAAGGACATATTGGTTCTTTTATAGCACGTTATTATGAGGAAAACGTTCAATTAAAAGCTACATAAATATGTATTTCACAGTCAGCAGCTGTAGTTTTATACCCCTGGGGCATGTAGAGGCTCATGGCCTATAAAAACAATGCAGGCAATATAGACTTAACATACCGAAGCTCTTCTACAGGTTGAATTATGTAGTTTGTAAGACAGATCACTTCATTTATTTGGCACCTCTGTAAGGATTCATTGATAATTAAAGAGGAAGAAAAAAAAAAAAAAAAAAATCAACCTTAAGAAAAGCAACATGCCTGCAACATGTCACCAAGGTTGCCAGGTCTGCGTGACAGAATTAACTCTAAAAATCTGCTCCTTCCCTAACCATATACACCGCTTCCAACATTGGGACTCGTCATTGCCATTTTTTTTTATTCATTTTTTGTTCATTTTTTAAAATGACCACAGACTTTGCGCAGATTTGGGCCAAGACGCGTCACGTGACGTCATCACGACGCACATTCAGCCGAACACGAGTACAGCGAAAAAGTCTCATTTACTCATTTCTGCGAAAAACCATGCAAAACAATTTAGTGCAATTGCGATTTCTGCAATTCAAGTAGTTTTCCGCAAAAAAAACCCCAAAGAAATTGCATTGCAAATTTAGAAAAAAGCCGCAGCAAAATCAAACATTCTTGGCCGCAACAATCACAAAAAACTCCACGAAATCCTGTATGGACTGATTATTTACAAATTCACATCACAGCAACGCTACAGCTAATAGGCAGCTTCTCTTTCACAAAGCTTCTCTTCTCAGATCATTACATGCATACAGAACAAGGTCATAAATAAAAAAAAATGAGCTAGGGAAGTTGTACTCAGTTCACTTGCATACAATAGAATTTATTCATACTGCAGCAGCAGTACTTTATCATTTGTAATACATTTGCATTTATTGTACTTATTCCTATTGACAGCCAATAATTAACTACACTGTAATAATACCTTTTAATCGGCTTTATTATTTGACTTAATCCAATATACAGCATCAAAATGTCAAATGCAACGGCAAAGACAAAAATGAATCCACCGCATCAGTAGCATCACGATTGCATGGAACGATTATCAAGAAAATGTTTCCCTGTACTGAGAAAAGAACAGAAAAGAAAAAAAAAAAACAACGTTGAATTTTATCAGTAAGTGTTTATACGAAGAACACTTTTGTCAGTCAAAGGCTTTTGTGGTCAAACTTTTTTTTTTCTAAATCTGCATAATTTATCTTTTGAGAGATAGAACTGCATTTTCCAGGGAAAGAATTTGTGGTCAGGAGTGTACATGTGTGGGTCTGATCTCACAGTATATACACTAATAAAACACCGGGACTAAGTAAGTAAGCGAAAACACAACAGAGCATGCTGGTGTAGGAAAAACCATCAGCAACAGGGTAGTGTGATGCGGCCTGACTTCAATAACGGCATATCACGAACTGTTTTATTCCTCTTATACTGCAGCAAATCATCATCTAACCCCATATAATTTTTATCAAGTTATAGATTTATGCATTTATCATTGTGGAACGTCTACAGAACAAACTAGTTCCTGTTATCACTTACATTATAGCAGCTATAAATTCTCTAATAGGACAGAAATATTACAGAAATCCCTCTGTGGTGGAAATTTTAAAGTTACAGCTTTAACTTTGGTTGTTTGTAAGCTCCGACGCTGGAGACTCCTTCCGTAATAGTCTCCTTATGGAAAACCTCGCCATAATCAATTTTTCTTTGTTAAATAATAAAAAACAAAGAACATAGTCAATCTGTTTTGTCTTTGAGGGTTTACATCAGAGTATAAAGCTTTGTAAATGATAAACTAATTAGCTGGCCTGTTTTGAGCTTCAGTTGCTTAACATTTGTGTGTGTGTTTGTGTGTAGAGGGAGATGGAGAAGCAGAGGAGAACAGAGCTGGAGCAAAAGTTGTTAAAGCAGGCAGGAGAGCACTACCACCGATCCCTGCTGCTGCACAGAGGAATAACACCATGGAGGCAGCTGGTGGAGCAGAGCCATGCCAATGCTCAGGTAAACACACACACACACACACACACACACACACACACACACACCCCTCAGTTGGTTGACACTCGTTCACAGCCTCACATATCGCATGCTAACACACAAAGTCTGCACAAAGCCCAGCTGCTGCCTTTCACACAGCTTTGCATTCAGTCCTCGTCATACCGGTGCTTTTATACCTGTTCAGACGTTCATCAAGATGGATGAACAGAGACAGGATGTTGATGCTGTGGCAGGAGGAGAAAACAGGGAGGAGAGAGAGAGAAGAAGTGTATTCCAAATCCTATTAGTCACAAAAGCAGCAAGAGGTGGTAGCCAACCAGATGGCCGGTGCAGTCTGAAAACGTGGATGTCCACTGATACATAGACTCATTACACACTAGTGTGACAGGCTTGGCATTCTTTCTCTGCTGTGTGTGAAGCATAGCATTGCATCCTTCCAAAATCTAGCCACGGAAAACCTTCAAGGCTCGTCATCCTCATCTTCTCGAGAACTTCGAAGCACACAGCCGTTCGTCCCTCCCGCTGTGGGCGAGACAGTTCTCCGGCGTTCCCGTGCACACAGGGCATATGGAATGCTGGCGATTTTGCCAACCGTGCCATCTGAGGGAATCGGGATATGATTGTAATTATGTTAACGTCTGATTTTTTGTCCACTAGACAGCTGTGGCGCATCACACACAGGTTCTACAAAGACGCTGCCTTCTGTTTTGGCTACACACAACAGGCGAGGCCCTGGCGAAGAAAAAGAGCCGCGCAGACCAGCTATACGAGTGCATTCTGCTCCGGCGAGCTCTATACAGCTGGAAAATGGTAAATGGGTAGAATTTGTAACTTCGGCCCATTTCGCAAGGTGTTAACTGTTATTTATTTTTAAAATTTGACATTCAGCTTTTCAGATGAAGCAAAGCATTTTAGAGAATAGATTTCAGCAGTGCAAGTTATCTGGACCATTATTGCATCTACACTGATTAAATCCCCCTGTGTTTACTCACCTGCAGTTTAAGCACCTGCAGTCTCACCTGGAGGTACAAGCTGAGCACTTCTACACGACTCGGACTCAGAGGAAGGTCTTCAAGGCACTGCTGGATCACGCAATCCACCAGAGACTGGAGGCTTGGGACCGAGAGCAGCAGGCTGACGAGTACAGAGCCAGGTCAGCAAACTCACCCTGACAAAACGCAAGCCTTTTTGTGAGGTTCACAGGCTGACTTGGTGTGTGTGTGCGCGCGTTTCAGGCGAGCGGTGAGCAGATGTTTCTCTGCTTGGCGGCGTCTTCCGGAGGCGCTGCAGGAGGAAAGAGCGCGAGAGGAGCGGAGAGAGCAGCTCCGACGCAAAGTGGCCGAGATCATCCCAGACTTCCGATCCTCACCGCTGGACACCATGTGGAAGCCGGCGTCACACATCTAACAAAGACAAAACACCATCGTGCCCAAAAACAATCTTTTCGAAAACTCCCCCCCATTTGTGTGTCACAATCAATCTGAGCAGCTTGTCATTGATGCATCATGGGACACAGATCAGAAAGCAGAACACTGCTTGATTAAAACAGACGAGATCCATGTTATTCCGTGAAGTCGTTTTTTGTTTTTATTTTTTGCTTGTGTGTGTTTTTAACAAGGCTTAAAAATGAGATGAAATTCCACATATTCATTCTGACCTGATTTCTTAAACACACTGCAACTTGATTATTTGGTTAATACATATATTAAAGACTGGTGTCCATTTGAGGAATATAAAGAACAAAACAAAACACAAGACACGCACACAGCGTCCTCAGACAACATCTGCGGCCGTTATTGCACATTCACTGCGACGCCGTCGGAGTTTTATAGCCGGCTGGAATTCTGAACAAGAATGCATTATGGTGCTGTGTCCATTTTGTTTTTTTCCTCCCATATCCCAGCAAGGCACTAAATCAAGCTATGATGTCTACACAACACTACTTTACATTCTGGACAGCAGAGCCTGAGACACACAGCAGCTCTGAAAGTTATGGTTTCATGGCATATATTTTTTTTTATATGGCTTAGGAGTCACAGATGTTGGGTCTGGTGAACAGTTTGTTACCCAGACTCCTTCACTGTCGATGTGCACTGATGAGCCATTGTGATTTGGTTATAGCCAGATGAAATATAATATACTGCTGCCACCTAGTGGGCAAATATCTAACAAACATTTCTGCCAGTCAGCTGAAACTAGAGAAATAAAACTAATCCTGGGTCTGCAGTGTATCTGCACGTGCGTAATGCTTCAGTCTGACAGCTTTTCATGACCTCCGATAAGTCACACTTCTTTAAGGCTCTGACATTAAGCAGACGTCTAAACCAGATCTGTGGGTTTCAGGGCTTTGGGCTTCAACGTCTCGCCCATGGTCAGGAATTCGTTCCAGTTGCTGCGGAAGCCGCGGGAGTACACACCCGTGTCGATGATGAGGCCCCAGACTAGACTGCGTCCCGTTTTGTCCCTCAGAGCGATCCGAGCCTCGCGCTCCGTTACGTTGTAGCTGACGTTGATCAGCTGCAGCACCAGCAGGTGGAGCAGTCCACCGGTGACGATGCTGCTGTACCAGGCACAGGTGAAGCACAAGGCTGAGCTGGGCAAACACACAGGGATAGACTATTGATGAGAGATGAATGTTTAAACTGACCTGTCGCTAACACAGTGACTTTACAATTTACAACAGGTCCTTTTTTCAGACTTAGCATTTATTCGTGTTTTTAAACTCCTGAGCTTTGGATTTAGAAAGACGCTTCCTGTAAAGGTCAAACTTATTACCGCTTACACTCAATAAACATTTAAGCTGTACATAAGTACTGTACATAACTAATCCATTTCAATTGGATTATTTTTTTAAAGGAATTTGTGTTTAATTTTGAATTGAAATAATTTTATTACTACAACGCCTTTGTTTTGTTAACGCATTGACTATATGGTTAAAACAAAGAATGACAAATGTTCTCTCTGCGGTGCAAGAACGACCCTGCTCATTTACTACATCCGGTCACCTACATGAATGAAGGATCTAGAGGTGTGTCCCAAATCGGATGCTTCTGCACTATTCTGCGCCATTTTGTAGTATAAACAGTGTGAGTAGTGTGTTCGTGCTGAAAATTCCAACAAGAAGAAGTCAGTCCCTCCAGGAAACTTCGCGATATTTGCAGGAGCTTGCAATTATTTTAAACGGCCGCAGATTTGGGCCGAGACGCGTCGTGATGACGTCACACGAAACGTCTCGGCCCAAATCTGCGGCATTCAGCCAAAGCCCTCTTCGATTCATGTGCGTCAAACAAGTACACCTAAAAAGGTCTCATTTTCCAACAAACATCACTGTGAAAGAGCGCACCAAACTATTTTGTGCGACTGCGATTTCGCCGATTCAAGTAGTTTTCCGCAAAAATAATAAAAATAAATTTAAATAATTAAATAAATAAATCACAAAAACAAACTCAACTGCATCGTCAAACATTTTTGCCTGCAACAATTTAAAAAATAATTATTATTTCTGTGAAATCCTGTACGTACTGAAGTGCAATATATATTTGATGATGCATTTATTCGACCAATAAAAATAAAAAGTGTGCAATGTTGGACAATTCACGTACTCCAAGGTCAATGTTCAAGATGGCCGACGGCGCTCCGTTGGACAAGATATCTTACAAATGGTAAAAGGTAACGTTGACAACCGTAAAATGAAGAAATTCGTTTTCGTTGCATTAGCGCCGCCGCATTACGTGTGTTTAGTAAAAAAAACTTTAGTGTTCCATTTGAGACGATACTACCCTTCTAAAATTCATACACTAGACTGCAGAGTGTAAGTGCATAGTGTATAGTGTGTCATTTGGGACACAACTTCTAGGTTTATAGCTCCATTCTTTATTCTTGTAGCATAACCACCCTGCAGAGGCATCATGATGTTCTGATGTTATGGATACTGCCTTCAAATTAATTCCGGACACGTTTCTGTCTGCTCCTGTCAACTTTTTGATGTACTCTTCCACAAGATTGCTATAAACATCATATGAGAAATCTAATACCCTTGTCAAGGTTAGCAAAGGGTGAATTGGGTTAACCTTTAATTGTGATCCTTATAATTTTATATATATATAAAAAGAAAAACCAGCTATGTAAAAGGGTTCGTACCTGGACTTACTGTAGACATCGGGGCAGTAAAGCAAGGCGGTCAGGAGGCTCTGGGTGGGACACACACTGCGCAGCACCAGGCTGATCCCATACAGCGAGGTCAACAGGAAGAAGAAGAGCGTCAGCAGGAAGCTGCGATGGTTGGCCTGACCCACACAGCTGTTAATCCTGTCCAAGCAACAATGCAGGTCAGGATTTGAATACAGCTTTCACTCTGTACAATTGTATCATGCGCTAGATATTCTAGATGTTTCCCCCCAATTTTTTCCCCTAATTTGATCCTCACATCTTCTCCCCCATCATACAGATGGCTACACATGATGTCTAACAAGTGCTTCCTCCGAGACACGTTACAACACCATCTGTCAGTTCCGTCTTTTCAGACTGTTCCTCACGCATTGTAACACACTCGGAGGACTATCCGCCCTCTTCCACATACGAGCTCACATACACCAATGATTGGTGTTTCCAATGATTGGAGTTTGCAATCCCGCTCACTAAGAGAACGCAGCCAATTTCGCTCTCTTGGCCTTCCAGCCACAGATGGTTATGGCTTCGGTGGGACTGAACTCGCAACTTCTTGACAGTAAAGTGAATGCTTTTCTGTAGTAGCACTCAGGAGTGATTTCAGTTATTTTAGGAAATATCTAAAATTAGCCATTTATAACAACAGATTACTTCTTGTTTTGTTTTTCTTCTTCAAGAAGCCAATGGGGAACCAGGTCCGTTAGCAAATGAGCTATTAAATCAAATTAATGCCTGATTAATTTTTTTATTTATTTATTTTTTATACACTCAGTGTTTTGACATAAGGCATCGGCTCACGTTGTGCACGCGAGTCCCTCATTAAGCCGTGTTCAGTACATAGGCTTTTATAAACACTGGCTGTACTACGAGTCTGAAAGTTATCATCACCTGCTTAATTATAAAAACTCATGCTTTCTCATTGATCTTTTATACTTGACTTGAAAACGTTTTTCCACTCATTCAGTCAAGCCGTGATTCTCTGATGTGGAACCCCTGCGGTCCGTGATGTACAAAGTCATGAATTCTATTTCTTTAATGATGTGAGATGCTCAGTAACCCCCCCACTATCATTGTTAAAAAGTTTTATTTATTTATATATAAATATAAAAGTTATTACAGTTATAAGCCAAGATTTTAAAAATGAGGATATCAACTCAAATCTAATGACAATTTTAGTAAATAATTAATAAATAAAATAATTAAAAACCTGCTAGTAAAATGATACGAAATGTTTTCAATCTACATATTAATACTGTGTAATTGGTTTGAGTTGTGTAGGTGCCATATCCAGCAATAATGTTTACAATAAATAATATATANNNNCAGTACACTTTTTACTAATGTGCCTAATACGTGTCAATAAATTATATCATAAATATAATCATAAAATTTATCTGTGATTAATTTAATTTGCAATCATAAGGCACTGGAAGAGATCTCTAAAATGTAAAAAAAAATAATAATTTAAAAAAAAAATAAGAATAATAATAATAATAATAATAATAATAATAATAAGTACTTTTAAAATAAAAATGTAAATGTATTTTAATTTAGTGGACATAAAATATTAATTTTAATTAATTTTATTTTACTCTGATCTGCAGTTCCCTGCTATACCCAATACATTATTACTATATTTATTATAATTATTATTGTTGCATTTTTTTTATGGTGACTTTATTATACATTTTAGAATGAGTTATTCTTTATTATATTTATCATCTTGTTTTTCCTATACATATTATATATTTTCCCTTATGCCGTTTATCATTTGACTCCTATTTTGGAAAAGACTTTGAGCTCCATTTTGATGTACTAAAGTTGTAATAATAAAATCATTATTTATGTCTTGTTGTTATAATAATACTTGAACTATACCACGATGTCATAAATGACAATGCTGGCCAAAGAAAAAAGTGAAAGAAATGCACCAGACACAGTGATGGTCCAGGCGTAGAACACAAGCGCTGCAGATCCTGCAGTGTCCGGCTCTTGGAGGTCGCACCAGCTTGCAGAACGGACACCAGTTCCTCTTGCCACTGTCTTTCTCCAGCACGCCGCCTGCCACAGCTCTGGGCTCAGCGCCCTGCTCAGCAGGACTCGTCCGATTGGCGATCACCACCTGATGCCGTGAGCCATTGTGGTAGGCGGAGTCTACCTCCTGCAGAGGGCTGTGATACGTCACTGTGCTGTGCGTGTCAGCAGGACTGGGCTTGACGTAGCCCGGCCCTTTCTTGGTATGCATGAGGGCTAGGAGGGTAAGCGCCACGCCTAGCGTGATGATCCCCAGCTGTACGTTAGTGATGTCGCCTCGCGGCACGACCTCGGTGAGGAAGAGGTAGTACATGTAGAACAGAGAGAACAGTGCCAGGCTGAGGAAGAACAGCGTGCGTCCTTTCTTGCGGTGGGTGAAGTAGTAATACCAAAGCACCATGCCGGGTAGCGCCGTCAGGACTACGATACCCAGCAGGTAATGCAGAGCGGCGATGTGCAGGAGGATGGGAAGTAGGATAAGAGGCGGGATCAAGGACAGGTCGACTTTTTTAGCTCCCGAAATCCATGGCACTCGCAGACGATCGGTCACCGTGGCCGCCACTCGAGATAGCGAGTCCGGGTTCTGGGGTTCTCTCTTCATCCATCTGTGGAACATCAGAGAATTTATTATATAAACAGGTGCAAATTGTCTGCTCTTAGTGGTTTAAGTTCAATCTGGCAAAGAAAACACACGTGACGAATCAAAGCTAACTGAAATTGCTGCTCTTGTTCTGTCACTAGACTGGTCCTGGATATTTTCTCTGACTTGTATACAATATTGCTCTATTATTCCACTTATTGGAATAACAGACTTGCTTTTTTTTTTTTCCTTTCTTCAATTCAGGTTCGCAAAATTCTTTATTTGGCCAGTCTGAGGACACAGGTCGTACGTTTGCTCTAAACCCCATCTAACGCATAATTCCCTTATTAAGTGATGGCCCTCCTTCCCACACAGCTCCTCCCTCACCTGTCACAAGCCTCGTCCAGATCCTCACAGTCACAGCAGCACGCTGCCACGTGACTCCGCCCACCAAGTCGGTCCACATACTCACAGCAGCACAAAGTATCGTCTGGCTCCGCCGCCTTATTGGCTCGCTTCTTCATGATGGACGGCAGCTCATCCAATCAGCTACAGGTCATCATTCACCTTTAGGGAAACAGGAAAAGCAGAAATGAATTGAGGCCAGCAGCTTGTTTACACACTACAGCCTCATCCATAATACATCCTTTATTCTGCTGCCAACGTTTGCTTTAATGGCTCATATTTCAGACTCGGGCGCTTCATTCATTCTTGAACAATGTAGCAGCGCTATCGTGTGGCCTCAGCCCAGCAATCAGACCGTGAACCATGAGCGGAAAAAAGCTCAGGGTTCGATCAAAGCTGATAAGGTCCTGCTGCTGCTGCCATTGTTCAACTGAGCAAGACATTTAACCTTGAATCTCTTGCTTCAAACGAAATGTCCCAGATGGTGACCAATGTCAGTCCCTTTGAGAAAATATAAAGCCATGTGATACGACAAAAATGATCTCAACTGGGTATTTAAAAAGGGGGAGGAGCCACTCAATATGTCCCACCCTGACTTGGAAATTACGTCGATACATCAAATAACGCTGCACGTTACAAGAAACTTCACAGGGACTTGAAGTAGGTGGATTCAACATTTTTTTAAAATCCTTGAGCCCACCCATTCCCAGCCATGTTCACAAAGCTCCGCCCCCCGCATCCACACTGGCCTGCAGAATCAAAAGTAACAGGAGGCACATCCAAACACAAACAAGCTTTCCGGACAGGAAATCAGTTTTCCAAAACGGGGTTTCTCAGCCAACTGTACTAAAGCCACATGTTAATCCTTTATAGTTTATCATGTTTTACATTTCTTTACGGTTAATTGTACAATCAATATTTTTTTAATGACTACTGCACCTTTAATTGATTCTACTTCATTTAAATTAGTGTGTTTTTTTGGGCGAGGAATGAAGTCACTTCCGTAAAAGAAAACTTTTGCAACCGGACATGTGGACAGAGTGGGAGAAATGAGAGCTGGAGCAAGTTTTCTTTCTGTAATTTTTTTATTTTAGTAGGCTATAATGGCCACATATCATACTGTCACTTCGCTCCACCTTACAGTCAAGGTTGAAGCTCAGGTCTATTCATTAAAAGCACTGAAGTGTGAATCTCCAATGCAGTGCAGCACTGACTGTAGTGGAAAAGACAAACAGAAAGGATTACTACAGAATACACCAAAACACAGCAACACACACCAATATATATATAAATATACACACACACACACACACACACACACACGTGTGTGTATGCAAGGTGTGTATGTATATATGTATGCGTGTTTGTGTATGTATATGTATGCATGCGTGTTTGTGTATGTATATGTATGTATGCGTGTTTGTGTGTGTGTGTATGTATGCATGCATGTGTATGCATGTATGTATGTATGCACGTTTGTGTATGTTTGTGTAATTATGTATGCATGTATGTATGTATGTGTGCATGTATATGTATGTTTGTGTATGTATGCATGTGTGTATGTATGTATATGTATGTTTGTGTATGTATGCATGTATGTATGCATGTGTGCATGTATATGTATGTTTGTGCATGTGTGCATGTATATGTATGTTTGTGTATGTATGCATGTGTGTATGTGTGCATGTATATGTATGTTTGTGCATGTATGCATGTATGTATGTATGTGTGCATGTATATGTATGTTTGTGTGCGTGTGTATTTATGCATGTATTTATGTGTGTGTGTATGCATGCATGTATGTTTGTGTGTGTATGTATGTGTGCATGTATATGTATGTTTGTGCATGTATGCATGTATGTATGTATGTATGTGTGCATGTATATGTATGTTTGTGTGCGTGTGTATTTATCCATGTATTTATGTGTGTATGCATGCATGTATGTTTGTGTGTGTATGCATGTGTGCATGTATGTATGCTTGTGTGCGTGTGTATTTATGCATGTATTTATGTGTGTGTGTATGCATGCATGTATGTTTGTGTGTGTATGTATGTGTGCATGTATATGTATGTTTGTGCATGTATGCATGTGTGCATGTATATGTATGTTTGTGCATGTATGCATGTGTGTATGTGTGCATTTATATGTATGTTTGTGTAATTATGTATTTATGCATGTATGTATGTATGTATGCTTGTGTGCGTGTGTATTTATGTATGTATGTATGTATGCATGTATGTACCTTTGTGTGTGTGTGTGTGTGTGTATGTATGTATGTTTGCATGCATGCATGTTTGTATGCATGTATGTATGTGCATGTATGTGTATATGTGTGTGTATGTATGTATGTATGTATGTTTGTGTATGTACGCATGCATGCATGCATGTATATATGTATGTATGTATGCATGTATATATGTATGTATGTATGGATGTGTGGATGTATGTGTG
>JANDJT010000131.1:6380409-6401936 GCA_024331685.1 Stegophilus panzeri | reverse complement strand
TCACTTACTTTTTCCACTGCCATTTTGAATGTTGAATGAGTGTGTTCAATAAAGACATGAGGGATCAGAATTTATTTAGACACATGTCAATACCCTTGACTTAGATGAAGATCAGATCACATTTTATGACAAATTTATTCAGAAAACCATTAAATTCCAAACGGTTCACATACTTTTTCTTGCCACTGTATGCGTGCATGTGTGTGTGTATATGCATGTGTGCATGCGTATGCGTGTGTGTGTGCGCGCGCGCGCAATATGGATGACGAGGAACAAGGTCACTGAGAACATAAATACGCCCTGAACAGTCTCTTTCCTTTTCTCATGCCTCGGGAAGAGATCATTTTAGCACGTATACGCTTAAAGAACACTGTTTAGTAATTAATTAACGCTTCTTATGCATTTTTTTAATTCCCACCTGAGACACTATCCGTGTTTTGAAAGCTGCTGTGTGTAGGTTTCGGTCTGAAAAGTTCATACATGACAAGGAAGCAGTGTTTTGTACAGCCATACTGCATTTCTATGAAGTTATATCTAGTAGAAAATGCGGGCCGTGAGGGACTTTACAGTGTTTTTCCTGGAAAGGACACGAATTCTCAGAGCTCTCACACGTTAACATCAGCGTCACACACACGTTTATCGCGTCTTACCTGTGTTTGGCGATGTGACATGTTGGGAAAATCGCTCAGCCTTGGTAACGCACCCTCCCTTCGGGTTGCCAGGTCACGGTTTTTTAATTAATTTTTTTCCCTATGTGAAAACATTCCTCGGTTTTACTTAACACAGATCCATTGTAGGGTTTGAAGAATTCATTATCCAAGATCGAAGTGGTTCGCTCTCTCTACACCAAGATATATACCAGTAACACTGTGGATAACCTCAGACCAGACGTTGACCTTTATCTCACACATGGTCCTCCGATTCGCTTCATATCCGCTCCATACTGGTCAACTAAGCACTGAACGGGGTTGCCAGATCCCTCCTTTTAAATCCTTCACACATTTTTTTTTTAAATTTAGAACATTAAACATATTGTGCCTAATTCGAGAAGAGTCTGTCTGCGTCCCGCAAGACTACAAACCACGCCTATTACAAGGAACGCCTAGTAGCAAATTACACTACACAGCATTCCCTCTTACCCACTTTAAAATGTCAATTTCCCTAACACTAACCGTATTTGTTGTGTGCGTAACTTGTAATAGTGGGAATGCTTTGTAAGGGGCGTGGTTTGCAATCCTGTCTGATATTTTACGTAATTGTGGGCGTAACTTGTAATAGTGGTTGTGCTTTGTAAGGGGTGTGGTTTACAATCCTACAGGAAACAGACGGGTACACTTGCCTAGTTCAGGGGTAGGAGGCACACCTATCAGTTAATTGGAGACTAAGGTGAACTGATTAAACAAGTGAAATTTTGCAGATTAGATTGAAGACCCCAGGCCTAATTCATCCCTTTCAGAGTAGCGGTAGATCCAGACCCTGTCCCGGGAACCCTGTTCACACCCGGTATTAATATGCGTCCTGGGTCTTGAAGATGCATTGTGTTACAATCACTCAAACCATATTCAGAGGTGGTCTGGATATGATATGGCCACATCACATTTGTAGAGTATTGATTTCTGCCAGAAAACAAATGGAGTGGAAGGCTGATGTATGTGCGCGACACCTTTATCCAGTGGAAATTATGTACAGAATCCGAATGTAAGTGGTCATTCATAATGCCAGGTGTGTTTAGCTATGCGTCCTGACTGTCTACTAATGATCACTTGAGATGCATGTTAATACCAGTTGTGAACAGGGCCTTAGTGTGAGGTGGGAATAAAATCTTGATGGGACACCAGTTTATCCTAGGGCAGCACACACACACACACACACACACACACACACACACACACACACACACACACATACAGTCACACACTCATTCAAACCTAGGAGTAAGTTTAAGATTGGAAAAACTTTGCTGTTTGAACCCATCAGTCTTAAGGCTTGACATGCATTCTGAGATGCTTTTCTATGCACCATGGTGGTAAAGACTGGTTATTTGAATTACTGTAGCAGCTTGAACCAGTCTGGCCATTCCTCCAACCTCTTCCATTAACAAGGTGTTTCTACCTACAGAACTGCCACTTACTAAGTGTTTTTTTGTTGTTGTTGTTGTACTATTCTGTGTAATCTCTACAGACTTTTGTGCATGAACTTCCCAGAAGATCAGCAGTTTCTGAAATATTTAATCCAGCCCATCTGGCACTAAGAACCATGGTCAAAGGTCAAAGTCACTGAGATCACACTTTCACCCCACTCTGAGGTTTGATGTGAACATTAACTGACACCCTTGACCTGAATCTGCATGATTGTATGTATTGTTCTGATGACACATGATCACCTGATTGGATAATTGCATGAATGTGCAGGTGTACGCATGTTCCTAATTAGGTTTAATGATATGACAATTTGATTAGATTTAAAAAGCAACGAATGAAATTAATTGTAAATGTAATCAGATCATATCGTAGCATATTTAGTGGTATTATCAAATATTGAGGAATTGAAATCATTCTGTATTTTGTAGAAGTTTTACACCTCTATTCCTAATAAAGTGGTTGGTAAGTGGACAGCCACTATTAAATAATGTCACAGTTGTTTTACAGTATTTACATGACATTATAAATTCCAGTTGTCTCATTATAAAAGCTTAAATTTTTTTGATAGCCTAGTTGGGGGATTTCTCCCGATTTGGCAACACTGATGAGAGCCCTGACTATTCATTCCTGATTAGCTTTCTGTTCCAGAGGTGAAGCCTCCTAACACTGAACGTTAAAACAGAAAAGACACAAGGACATGTGATGCCTTCATTACCTGTATGAAGGGGCACATTACTGCAAAATTTAGCATTCTACCTGAATTATTATCAGCTAATTATAAAGCCTTTGTAGGCCGAGTTTCTGTTAGTAAACTAGTGTTGTAACTCTTCACTTTACACATATTATACTTCTGTTTACTGTTCAAAGCTCAGATTTCATGTGTGATGGTGCCTAGTCCATGGTGCTTTCTGCTTTAACTAAATCAATGATCAGCAGCAGTCAGAGTTCAATGTGGCTTATGTGTGCTGGGACGTGAAATTATTAGTATTAGTAGTATCAGTACTACGGTTTTAACATGCAGAGATTCCTGCATTAAAAATTTCTGTGGTTCCTACAGCATAATACTATAATCACAAAATCACCAGAAACAGGGCTTTCATTTAAAACATAAATAAACCACAATTTTATGATAATTTATTTAAAATGTCCATATATGAGGAAAAGAAAAATTGCATTATTTCCTGAGAAAGATTTACAAGGCTTGGCTTATGCTTTGACATCCATTTCATATTAAAAATGACAATAAAATCATTTAAATTCTACCCTCTTTGGAGAACTTGTGTGCAAATGTTATTACTACTATTTGAATCCTTATAACCTTCTGTACAATTACAAATTGCATTAAAATGTAAACATCCTATCGCTAAAATATAAAAATCAACTAAAATTTTGCACACCAATTCCACATTATTTATAACTTTACTGTACATATATTCCTCCAGAGAAACATAAAATATTCCAGGAAAAAACCAAAAAAAACCAAAAAAAAAAAAAACCCCTCATTCATACACCACTACAGAATCTAGAAACTAAAACTCTGTATTCTGCATACAGCTGTAATAATTAATATATGACCAAGCAGAATATACATCATTCAACAGTGTTCAGAGGTGCAAACATTTCTAGAAACATCAAAATCACTTTTTAGGCATTAGCAGATTTACCAACATGGTAAAATAAACTTTTAAAACTTTTTTTATGCCCTGGTTAACAGTTTGACAACGGAATATTAACATCTATCGTCATTATGCCTTCTTACTTCTGACACTCTCTCTCTCACACACAAACACACACACGATACATTCAATAATTAAGGTAGATGACTACAAGCATTTATACTATAATCAAAAGGGAAAAGGAAACACCTGTGAATTTAAAATGTACCCCGAGGTCACAATTTGCAGGGGCAATGGGCCTGCATTGCTCCCTGTGCCAGCACAAATCCCTACACACCCACACATGGCTCAAAAACATCCACAGCGCAGAAGGCCTGAGGTAGTAACACCCGTTGGCAAAAAGGCATCTCTGAGGTAACCGTTGCCTACGACAACGTCCCCTGATGTCGGCAAAGCCTTGTGGGCCAAATTCCCATGCGCTCTGTGGGTCACCAGGCAGAATGTCATAGCTAAGTGGCCGTCTTATTGGGCCCATGGAAGTTCTGCTGAAGCACCACGAGAGAGTTGCGTAACTGTGGAGGGAAAGAGGAGCTGTCACAAATGGCGGCAAAAAAAAAAATCAAAAAAAAAAAAAAAATCCCACCACCTGCACACTAGAGACCTCTCAGTGAAATAAGACACTGCTACATGCTGAAGTGTGTTACATTAATAGACCTGTTCTAGAAGGTTGATGGAGTCCTGTAGCACGGCCCTCAGTAAGCGCGTCTCCTCTTGGCTCCTCTGGAATGTCTCTCGAGGGCCCAGGTCAGGTGTCAAACTGTGGAAAGAAGATAAATTCCACTCTGAAACACAATAAATATCTTTATATTGAAATATTTGTGATATGCTTAGTGGCTCTGCTATTGCACGTTGCTGTATTTTTATTATTCCTGTGAGAAGTCTGTGGTTGACGGTTACACTGACGTCACATGGAGTTTAATAGGAGAAAAAAATTCAAAGCTTAAGTGTTTTCAATCAGATTTCTCTGTTCGCTCATAAAAACTAAAGAAAAAGAGATTATTTTCTTATTCACCATTTTCCAACAACGTTTAGCATCATGTTAATGAGAAATAGTAGGAGAAGTAGAAGTAATGCAGAAGTAATGCAGAAGTAATGCAGAAGTAATGCAGAAGTAGTGGAAACATGCAATGCAAAGATGTGACAGTTGCATCGAGTTGCACCAGAGATTCGGCTCGGCTAGTTACCGATCCACAAGATGATGGCGGTATTAGCATGAAAGTTGAAGTTTTGGAAGTGGGAAGTGTACGGATGCAGAATTGAGAGAGCTGGACAGACTAAAGTGCCGCTGCATCCCTCTCTTTAGGTAGAGATGAAGCGAGGGCTAAATCCCACTGCAGTACTATTAATAAGTAGAACGGCATTGTGGGTAATGCAGAAAACTGTTAACCGAAGTGAAAATAGACCAACTCTTATTATAATATATACCTTGCTTCCTCTCACAGTAAGAGGTCTATATTTCAGGCAACTTTCTCATCTTTTTTCGATTATGGTGCTGTGATTATACAAACCCGCTTCACTCTAAATCTATATTGTTCTCTAGTACCCACTCAGTCATTTCACATGTTGTGTGTCCCTTACCTGGCCTCGGCCCGTTCCTTCATTCGCTGCTTTGTGCTTAAGTACATACGATGCGCCACGTCCTCCATGGCCCATAGTTTAAAGAACAGTCCCAGATTCAGTATGGACAGAATCAACAGTCTGGAAAAAGTCAAATTACAAACCTGAGCTGTATTACAGTTGTTGAATCTCACACTGTAGTATTGGGAGGAGATCACCATACAGACACTGCTGAACAGATACTATTTAGGTGGTGGAACAATTGTTTTGCACAACAGTGACACTTGGTAAATCTATACACTAAAAGAATACTGCTTCAATTACTGCCAAAAGTATTTTTTTGCCAGAGAACCTCTTCAGAGAATCACTGCTATACTGCACAAGGTTTCAGTCTCTCAATTTGCAGCTTAGAATTTATTAACATTTTATCCACTCTGCTAGCAGCTGTAGCTTCTTCGGCATTCCTTTAGCAACGGTTAATGGTCATGTTACAACATAACCAGGTTTCTGTAGGTCATCACACCTAACGTCCTTTTATGTACATATACAAATGGATTCAAACACTTCGGGGCTTATATTTATGGGAAAATAATGATTGCACGTTCAATTTATTACCGAATGAGAATGTTTAAAATTATGTTAAATGTTGTGAAATGTCCATGAGACAAGTTTGTTCCTGTTTCCAGTTACGTTATAGTTGATGTAATCGGTCATGCCCTAACTAGCCTCTATTTTTTTCTCTTTCCTGACATTAAAAAGCAAAAAAAAAAACCTTGTAATATTACCGAGAAACTGAAAAGGGCAAAACCCTCTGCCCTGATGGCTTTACCTTGTTACAAAGCACTGACACTGGAGGTTCCTGCAATACATTTTAAATAAACTTCTCCTTACAGGAAGCATCACCATATCAATCATATGTTATATTTATTTGTTAAATTACTTGTTTATCTGTCTATTATTATTATTATTATTATTATTAGAAGAATTGAATCAATATAAACCTGCGACCACCTTCTGACCAATCAGTTTTGAGAATTCACCAGCACTGTGGTATAAATAAAACACAATACATGAGATCATAAGCAGACACTGCACCTCACTGCACATATATGATGTGTTATGTAAGCTTACATTAAGCTCATTCCAGCAATAATGAAAGTGATGTTCCACGTTTGTGTATTCTTAGTGTCTGCTGCGCCTGAAATACAAGACCAAGCCTGTTATTAAATCAGATGGTTTGCTCAGTGTGTATTACAGCAAAGCATACAGTGTGGCGTAATCCTATACACCATGGTATGCTGTGAGCAAAATTGTACAACATAAAATGTGCTAAAGCTACTAGTACAGGGTTCTTGCTCTTTTCTTGTAAAGAGACTAATAAATAAATAAATAAATAAATAAATAAATAAATGAAAGAAATGTAATAGTGAGGCTGAATTAGTGCAGGAAATAAAGGATGTCTAAAAACAAATACATTAAAACTAGAGATCGGGCCAAAAAAAGGGTGGATTGGTAAATGGAGAAAACATAGCAGATATTGAATGCTGTAACAAATGCCAAAGATTGGAAAACACACTTGACTGTTGTTGTTTTTTAATTATCTTAGACACACTTTATTATATTTTATTAATTATATTATGTAAATGATTTTTGTGTGAAAGGGTTTAATTAAAGTTTAGTAGTTTTTAAAGAAAACAATATGAGATGAGTATCGGTATCAGTATCGGAAAAGAAAAAGTGATATTATGACATCTCCGATTAAAACCTCTGTGTATTTTTGTGTAATTGTGTATTTTGTCTGGATTGTGAGATCTTAGAATTATAAAGCTCTATAAGAGGTTTTTTTTGGAGAAAATTTGTTCTCTTTTTCATGTTTTAAATGGTTCAGGATTACATGCCACTGAATATACGTGATAAGTCCGACACCAAAATAACTGCTAAATAATTACGAGTCATTTTAAAAGGTGCAGTTTTCAATATTTAAAAGTGGTTCTAGACCAATAACAATTACAGATTTCTCAAGATACTTTAGAAAAAACAGTGCTTCTTAATACTGCCATGGAATTTTAACTTTAATAAACTTGCTTTATTGCTATGTCATTTTTAACATTGTTCCAGCCCAGAAATTAGTTTAAATGCATAGTCCGAGTCTCCATATAGTGTCAAGTTTTGCGGCATGATCTGCGTGATGTATACATACGTGTGTACCGACCTAGTTTCAGGTTTAGCCACGAGACTGAGCTATGCAGAATGCAATTTCATACAAACATATAGTTAATTAGCACTAATTAGCAAGTTGTTCATATTACCCAAATCAGCAGTGTTATAGTTTGCTACTTATTTTATAACTAATCGCCTGAGGATGGTAGAAATCCAGAAAAGGTTTAGGGCAGCCCTGCTTTAAAACAAACAAACAAAAACAATCCTTCATACCTATTGAGCTTTCTCTGTGCTGCTCGGGGTCTACACTGTACGATCTGCTGGGTCTCATGTGCTCTTGCAGCGTGCGACTGAAGGTCCTCCGCCTTCTACGCAAGCCGCCTTTTCCAGCATCACCGGATCCTTGGGTCAACTCCGCCTCCTCCTCAAGAAGCTCCGCCTCTGTTTGTAGAAAGAAAGAAAGAAAGAAAGAAAGGTGTGCATTTTATATAAAGTGTACTTCAATGGAAGTTAAAGGATAACTCAAGCAGTTCCAACCTATTTTCTATCTGCTGCATCTGTAGTGCATGTGGGATTACCATGAATGACAATTTTGGCACGTTTCCCTGCACTGAGACATGACAAAAATTTACTCCAAACTCCTTTATAATGGACTTCTGAGGGCAGCTGCCATTATACATTTAAAATGTGTAACTGTATAATGCAAGTTCTTATGGAGTTTTACCCATACAAAAGTAGCTTTAGGTAGATTTATAAATCTATTTGAACGAAGAATTCATGAATACGTTCTACGAACATGCATTTTGCATAAATGTTAATTGATGTAGACGTTCAAAAGCTGCCCTTAGACATCCATTATAAACAGATATCCATTGTAAACAGGTTGTTCTCAGTACAAGGAAACGTCAAAATTCTTGTCCATGGTAATCCCACGTATACTACATTTCACTACATCTCTATCTACACTGCACTGTGATTGAAACTGCTGGAATTATCCTTGTACTACCACTAATTGAAAGGAGCTTGGAATAAAGAGGTTTATTGAAATTGTTGCCTGTGATCATCGCACATTGCTACACATTTAGTTTTAGTTTAGGTAACAACTATTTATTGATCTTTTTTTTATAGCATTACCTTCAAGAAACAGACATGTCTGTTTTATTAAGGGATATGTAAATCTGAGATGAATATTTCTACTCATTTACAGGCACTTTGGTCTGATCACTTCTCTTAAGTACTATCCTGCTAACCCTTGATAATCAATTAGCAGAAGAAAAACTACATCACCACAATAAAGAAAATGCTAACCCTACTCATTCAAAACAGACCTGCAATTTGTTGTGACTTATATCTGGTCCAAATCTCACACTGTGGACCGGCTCAGGGAGATGGAAGGACAAAAACTAGGCACAAAAGAGTGAAAAGCTTTAAAGTCTAACACTAACCAAGGTGCCTGAAGTAGTCCTCCAGGCCACTCCAGGAGTTTTTGGTGATAAAAGACTTAACAAATCCCCATGGTTGCTTCTTGTATTTCACATCAGTGTAAATCCTGCACAGAATTGATACACTGTTAATATTACATCACCGTGAAAGAGCAAGACAAGCTAAAAAGTCAAGCGCTTACCGAAGTCTACATTTGCGCTTTGAGTTGCGTATGATGCAGTAGCGATTCAGAGTGTAGAAGTAGTCATGGTACGGAACATCATGTGTGTAGACCTCTGAATCCACCAAGTAGTAATGACCTTCCCTAGATTCCTTATATAACGTCTAAAGAAAATAGTGGCTGGTGTCAGTTAAAACAGCAGCACACAGTATGTAAATACAAAAATACTGCCAGAACGCAAGCCGACCTGGTTTTCTGTTGCAGTGGAAAATTTACCCACTAGTGGGTTGGTGATGGTGATGGTGTAGTTTAAACTTCTCTTCATAGAGCCAGAGGCGTCCCTTTGCCAAGACGTAGAGGTTGCACCTGCAGAGGGTCAACATATATACAAGTTAGTAATTACAGCAAAAATAATCATAAGCAAATAACTGCACAAGTAGATTTAAAAATATATTCCTGTGCATTTTTTTTTTTAAGTTGAGATCAAATACGAACTTGAGTGATGTAGCTACAGTTGAAAAACAGACCCTGCTGACAGTGCTGGCATTTCTACCTCTGAGGTTTTTCTTTTTCAGTGTTTTCAAGTTCTTATTTAAAAAATGGTCCACATTACAATTGTAACATCAAATGTTAAAAAAAAAAAATTACTTTTGTTGTTGTTTCTAACGTACAGAACTGCATATACAGTAATGTGTATATAGCTGCATTTCCTGACAATGTAGAGAGATACAGAATATGATGTGCACATAAGAATATAAAGGTAATATTTACCAGTGATCTTCCTGGCATTCATAAACCGCCGGCTAAAATATGAATCCATGAAAAGCAGCTCAAACATTTTCTCAGCACTGAAACGGAACACCCTGTTCATGTACAGCCTTCCCTGAGACGCCTGGGACACACAATCTCGTTCCACTGAACCACACAGAAGGATAAAATTAATACAACAAAAACAAAACAGTAACACATTACCGTATGGGCATAAACACACACGCGCGCGCACACACACACACACACACACACACACACACACACACACACACACACACACACACGTGGCCTCTCACCGTCCTCCATGCTATCGGACAGGCTATTATCCGAGATTCGGTCCTCGTTGGCATTCAGATCCAAGGACAGAGAAGAGTGCTTGGACACTCGTTCATTGCTGAAGCGGTCCAGGGAAAGATTAGGAGTGCGTGGCTGAGACGGTGTGCTCCGCACATCATCCTAAGTGTGATTACATACATATTTAATGTATGATTGCACCTTTGAACCGGTGTCAAACATGTTAATGACTTGCAGATTAATCTTTATAATTAACATGTGATCTTAAATGAAGTCCAAGATTTATTCTGTAATAATAATAATACAATCCTGAGCCGACTTTTCAAAGCCTTTTTTTGTAAACCTGGCAGTTATCCCTTAAGTTCTAAACCGAATTCATTTCTCACTTCTCAAATGCTATTGTAAGTGTGCTAGCAATAACTGACATCGGTGCAAAACACAACCTCTAAATTCTCATGGAAACTACAGAAATACAGCAACAACCAACAGAATCACTAAGCACATCACAAACATTTTGTTCTAAAACCTGATTAATGTGTTTCAGGTTGGAGATTAGCTTTATGTAGACTCATTTAATAATTGATGTACACAATTCAATCCCAGTGAGGGAAGTTAAACTGTACTTCTGTTTGTTCAGTAAATAAAATGTAAATTCAAATTGCATATAGATTAGTTTATGTAGGAAAATTAACCGTACCCCATTCGGAGATAGTGTGCTCTGCAGTCCGATGGACGACTGCGTGTCGTCTCCCTGTGGTGTCGAGGCCTCATGTGACGTCTGCTCGGTCTGAGGAAGTCGTAGAGAGGAAGGTCTCTCTAATTTTACAGCGTGATCATCTGCTTTCATGTTCAAGCTGAAACAAAGAATATTTAAATTTCACTCAGCACAAAGCTCCATCACTGCCTGCTTCAAAACCAAAATACTGAGGTCAACATATACACATATGTGTGTGTGTGTGTGTGTGTATATTATATATATATATATACACACA
Source organism: Stegophilus panzeri (assembly GCA_024331685.1). Classification (NCBI taxonomy): domain Eukaryota; kingdom Metazoa; phylum Chordata; class Actinopteri; order Siluriformes; family Trichomycteridae; genus Stegophilus; species Stegophilus panzeri. The sequence goes on along the minus strand of JANDJT010000131.1, from coordinate 6,390,742 downwards.
CACACACACACACACACACTATTACAGAAAGCGGGTGTCTTACCTAGGCTGGTTATGTGCAACTGTGTCTACCATCATCTGCATACAGTCCATCTCTTCCTGGCTCAAACCCAAGTCATTGCCATAATGCTGTTTGACCATCTGCCAGAGCTCTTGCCCGGTCAGTTGCTAAAGAAACAATGAACAACAAAATGAGCTGAACGAACGACCTGTGCAACAAAAGGACATTGTCTCCCTGGTAACGTGGTGGCACAATGCACCTTTCATTCCTGATTTAAACCATCATATGTTCAGGTGGAAAACACACCTGACCCGCTTTGCACTTATTTACAGAGACGTGATCACAATGACGTTCTGTAAATTGAGTCATGTTTAGACAAGTTAATTAAGTTTTTCATATAATGAACGCATTGATGGTGCGACAGTCCTTGATTACAGACACACAAGCCAGTGTCACAATGTGACAAAGTATTTAATGCTCTCGGTACTCTTCTTTAACACCTTAGGGTTAGGGTCTATATTATAAGTCTTTATTTAAATTCGTATGTGCTGCTTGTAAAGCATGGACATGAAGGGCTCCTATTAAAAATGTACTTTTTTTACTAAGACGTACAATTAGACTTTTGATCATACCTTTTGATAGAACCTACTGTTAAATTAGCTTTAAGCCGAATAACACGTTAGTGATCAAATTTTGGTTTTAAAAACAGAGACAACCTACACCATAGCCTAAATTTACGACTTACGTTTTTACCACAACCCAGTTCAAAGAATTTTACTGACAACAACATCATCGGGATAGCTAAAACATCTGGATGAAGTAAGGATGGGCAAGATGTAAGGAATAAAACACTTTGAGGCATGCTTTTATAAGAAAATAATAACCAACTGGGTGGTGTGATCCTGTCGCAGGATTATTGATTATTGATTATTTTCCTATAAAAGTGTTTTATCTTATACGACAGCAATTGTCCAACAAATAAATTTCTTCTTCTATTAAACAAATAAGTGTCATACTATTTTAACCATTTATAGTTACAGTTTATGTTGTAGAACTTCTACGAAACGAGTTAAAAAGCTCTGTTACAAAGCACTGACACACAGGCCTCTAAGCTGTCTCTACAGAAATAATGCCATATTTCAATGAGCACTTTAATCGAACCCTTGCAGCCTACTGTCAGGGTTGCGGTTACAGAAAATTCATCAATGCCTTCTGACCAATCAGAATCGAGAATTCAACAGGACTGCTGTATAAAGCGAAATTTCATACGACATAAAATTTGAAGACTTGTTTTTACAATTTAATACCTGTGACACACTTTTATAAAAAAAATTAAAAAAAAAAAAAAAAAAATCACGTTCCAGGGATGTGGCACAGTAGTGGCACGTTTAAGCAAATCATTACAGTAAATTAAAACCATTGAACCATTTTTTAAATTAGTTAGTAAGGAAAAGAAGGACCATGAACTAACTGACAAAAACAAGCTTTCTTTTGTGTGTCACAGCACTGTAGATGCACACTAATCTTATCTATGACATTATCAGTACTGTACAATCATATCGCCCAAAGGTTAAAATCTCATGCTTATAATATAAAATTAACATATACAAAAAACTTCTTTTTTTATTTTATTTTATTTTATTTATTTTTTTAAACATGGTGTGATTAACATCCAATGATAACAATTTTGTTTGTTTGTTTCTTCCTTTCTTTAATAGTATCATTTTGGTAGTTGTCCCTGTGATGCTTGGCATTGAACACAAACTTGTGGTGGTCAGGAGTCTCTCTATCTAGTCCTTATGGCTGAAATCTAGCACAGTTTGGCCATTTCTTTCTTCCCCTAAAACAATCTGGATTCAGGATGAGTAAACATGTAAAAGAAGGAAACCAAACTAGACTGAGTGTACGAGTTGCTCTTCCCTGTTGTACCCATGGCGGCCATAAACCCCACCTGCTTTAAAACAAACAGCTGTATACCCTTTAAAATCATAACTACACTAATATAATCCACAAGAAGAGATTTGTGCAAGTGTTAAATAACCTCAAACTTGAAAGAAACCTTTCAGACACAACAAAGTGCACAAACCTGACGCGAAATAAAAACAAGAAATAGATTAAAGACGGGAAACAGCGACAAGAATAAACAAATCATCAAAATATCAACACACCGGACGGCACAGACACAACAACAACAACAACAACAACAACAATAACACAGCATGACACTAAACCAATAACATTCCCAAAGACATAAATAACTCTATGACAACACATTATTATATTGTTTTAAATGGGCCTACTTACTTACAGGTCTCGCAATAAAAAAGACGCGCTTTGCTACCTGTTGGAGGCCTTCAAATGAACGAAAGTGACCTTTGTCATCAAACACCCAGGCTCACTCCCAAACCCCGACATATACCCTATATAAGTGAACTTCTCAGGGAACGAAATGATGTCACTAACAGCCTACATAGCATACTGCATGTCCAATAGGAAGACATTTTGGGACTGAGCTCGAATTCTGCACATGGACCAATCAGGTTAGGGTTTCGGTTTGGCGTCTCACTGCAGGGTTACCAGATTGACACTTTCCACTTCCGAATAACTAGAAAAGTCAGAAAATGAATGCCAGGAAACTTTAAACAAACAAACAAACAAACAAAACAAAAAAACGTTAAAGACGTTTAAGAAACTGACTAAACCCTTATAATTTTACTCCTATGCCAATAAAAACAGGCTAATCGTTATATGGTAATATACTTATTGGTGTGTTTGCTTATAGGTGTTATGTAGGAGAGTAATGTGTTAACATGTGATTGGTTTTTGTGTGTATTTAGTCCTTAATTTATTTATACAAGTGTTAAAACTTGATATTTTAATTGAAGTAGTATTTCCTATACACCTCAGCAGATCCTTTTGTCAGTATTAGTGAGACTTAACAGGGAGAATGTAAGCTATTTTCCCCCTGAGTCAGGGCCCGTATAGGACGCCTTGTTGTATCAGTTAAAAGTAGAAAGCCACACCCAGAGAGTTCACTGAACTTTAGATTCATTCCGCTGTTTTGTGTGAAACTCTCGGCTGATGCGATTGCAGTTTGTTTTTTCCCACCATGCACTTCCTGGTATTGCTTCTCAGTCTACACACAACAAACTGGTCCAAACATTACAGTACACTTTACAGTTTACAGTGTAAAACATTACATATGGTACTTTACAGTGTAAAAACATAACACTGCTATAACATGTCATTAGAGCAGTTAAAGGTGCATTAGATAAGATCAGTCTTTTTTTCTCTCTCTTTTTTTCAAGATTAGGTTTCTAACAAGTTGAAGTGAAGCAAACAGTAACCTAAGCTCAGGATTTGAACCAGGGACAATGGAGCTGTGGGGCAGAAACACTACACAATGCACCACTGTTTCACCACATGTTCAGTATCAATAGACTATAAAATATTTTAAGGTGTAGCTGGCCTCTGACATTACTCAAGCCTGTGAGAGCAGAGATTTTCACACAGAGCCTGTTTTGCACCTAATTACAAAGGCTGGGTCAATCTGAATGAATAGGTTATAACGATGCATTGAATGTGATGGTTTATTTGGTGATGAATGCGTCAGGCTTACCTTCTCCAACAGAAAATTCTGCCACAGACGAAAAATGCTCTGGTAACTTTTCTCCCTTGCAGAAAAAGACGTGAAGAAGAGCTAGAGGTGAGGAAGTGATAACACAAAATGCACAAGGTTTCAAACAGTACAGATACAGTAGACATGTATAGGACACTAATGTGCAGTGTAATGTGTTTTAGTGGTTTCTAATGATGGTTTCCTTTTACCTTTTCTGTATTGGTCTGAATGATCTGAATGGCATTTGGTATCAGTCGAGCTGTCTTCTCCCTCGACATGGATGCAATATCTTTCATATTCACCATAATCTATAAGAAATTACATTGAAATAAAATGTAGCAATGACTTTGTAGCAAATCTTCAGTCTATATGATACCATTTTGTATTTTTTGCACTTACCTTTGTTCCCCAAAAAACATTACTGTGGAAACAGATCCAGTTCTCTGTGAGGTATATGCGTCCTTGCAGTAAAATGTCTTTTTGCAGAGCACAGTTGTAGTCTGGGGGAAAAAGAGCTATGCAATGACACTGTATAATATAAACATTATATTATAACATAAACATTCGAATACATTAACAGTGTACATTGTATATATTCACCATTATCATATTCATAACATATGAATGTTACATATCAGATTCATATCATATTCACCATATTCATATTGTAAATGGGCTTAGATGTTTCTCTCTCTCTCTCTTTTACTCACCTACTATAAGTCTTTCCGACTCAGACAATTCTTTGAAGGTTTTCCTGAATTCCTCACTCCTCTGTTTGTAGCTGGTGAGGGATGATTGTGGGGTTATAATACTCAATCCCTGTAATGGTAAATAAATACAAATGTCAAATGGAATATAATAACATTTTTAGATTCTTTAACTGAATTAAATTAGGGGAGGAGTAGAGGTGAAGCAGGTAGAGTTTCTGCCTCACAGCTCCAAAGATCCACCACAGCAATGTCCAGGATAAAAAGCTTACTGAAGATGAATTAATTAATTACTTAATATTCATGGGAACACTGGGAATGAGTCAGGAATACACCTTGAAGCCACGCCAGACCATTGCAGGGCATTATGAACACAAACACATTCACACACTCAGTTACACCTATAGTGCCTCCGCCCTCTGTGTGCAGAGTTTGCATGTTCTCCCCGTGCTTCCGAAGTTTCCTCCAGGTACTCTGGTTTCCTCCCCCAGTCCAAAGACATGCTTTGTAGGCGGATTGGAATTTCCAAATTGTCTGTTGTGTGTGTGAATGGGTTTGTGAACGTGTGATTGTGCCATGCGATGGGTTGGCACACCGTCCAGGGTGTCCCCCGCCTTGTGCTCAGAGTTCCCTGGGATAGGCTCCAGGTTACCCTGTGAACCTGTGACCCTGTGTAGGATAAGCAGTGCAGAAAATGAATGGCTGGATGGCTGGATGGATGGATTCACACCTAGGGGATATTTATCTTAGCCCATCCACCTACTAGCATGTTTTTGGGAGGTGGAAGGAAGTCAGCCAACCCAGAGGAAACCCACATGTACACTGGGATAACATGTGAAACATCACACAGTTTCCTGATGCCATGATCAAACCTTTTACAATTTTCCCTACCCATATTATTAACGGTGAGACACAATGTAAAATGTTTACAAAACAAATTATATCACATAATAAATACCAAGAAAATGGATTAGAATAAACTAAATGGTGTACAGTCATTTCAAATGGCAATAATATGGCATTTCAAATCCAATACTATTGATTTTTTTTTTATTCATTTAATTTGTAAAATACTTTCATGCATGTTTAAAAAAAATAAAAATAGACACACAATACCTGCAAATCTCTATAGATGTACAATATGTAGAAGTGCAAAAAAATTATTTAATATCTAAATTCCACAAGAGGGCAGTAAAAGTGATCTTTTATATTACAAAAAACAATATTACACTGTGTGCCTCTGGGGATTTAGTGTTTTCAAACTTTAATAAATTTCCTTTGTTACATGTAAAAGCAAAGATCATACCAACAAAGTAGCTGAGACATGCCTTGTTCAATAAAATCAAGGAGTTAAGTTCTCCTCAAGTAATATCTAAAACTGTTCACCTCATGCTCCTCTGAGATCACTCGGACGTCTTGAGCTGGATTGCTCTCCACGGTGCTATCGCTGCCTATTGTTGATTTTGTTACATGGGTCATCTTCCTCTCATCTGGCTGAAGAAGCAAATCCACACCAGACTCAATGGACTCTCAGCAAAACTGTAAAAGGTGGATCTCAGTGCACTTTATCTTCAACGTGGCATGACGAGTCCTTAAGCGATGCAAAGTATGATGTTCTAATTGACACAGGCATAAATAGGAACACAAAGAAGAAAACTGGCTTGTCCTGTCCTGTGACTTATCTCCAAAAAGGTTTGAGTTATTCCAGGGAAGCTTTGACAGCCAAGTATTTGTTCAACTAAACCCAGTAAAGTGCTAGAGTAAATACTGTGAAAATTCATTTTTACACTTGGGATTTTTGTGTATAGTCAGTTCTACTAAATCCACGTACTAAGGCACCTGGAACCAAAATGTCAGTAGGCCCCAAATTCACCTATTCTAGGAGAAAATCCATGGAATAAAAAGGAGCTAGTAATTGTGTTTTTTTCTACACTCCACAAACTATGATTGGTTTATAATGACATATTATGTTGTTATTGCATACACTCTGCATACACTTTGTCACTAACAGCTTATTTCATGGTTGCCAGATGGGTTCAACTATTTCATGCCTAACTTAAACCAAATCAAATCACTATGTCCAACCAATACTTTGATCAAAGTATAAATTAAATAATACCTACAATTTCCCAAACTCAATGTCAATAAAACAACTATGTTGAGTAAGAAAAGTCAATCTGCCAACAAAGTTTTCAAAGACGTGTAAAAAGTTCCAATGTCGTCCAGATGGTTATGCGTTAAACTGCTAAAATAGAGTGGAAAATCCTCCTACCTGTGTTCACACCAAATGTGGACCAGTTGTAGAGAATGGGTGAAATAAAACAATAAGGCAGCATAGGTTTTAAATGATGTCTTCAGGTGAAACCCTGCAGTATGATGGATGCTGCTGTGTTGCCGGATTGGAGGCGTGTGTCCTCACCTGGCGACAAGTGTGTTACCTGGCCCAGCCCGATCAGGAGGGAACACACCATTCTCCATATGAGAGAACATTTCTGTCACGTTCTGCATTTAGGTATTTCACACAAATGACTATTTATTGTTTATTTATTTATTTAAATTCGATTTTATGTGTATTGCACTTTCTGTTTTCACCAATAGATACATTCACATAACTGTTAATTGGCTCTAAATATAACATCAGTGAACAAACTAATCTAGCTAAATTCAAACAAAGAATATTATTTACACTTTTAATGGTTTTGTTTTGTGGTTTTTCCAACCAGCCTTACTGTTATGTTATAAGTTTTCTCGAGGACATGCACATGGATTATAGCAGTAGATAAACTGGAAATAAAGGGAACCCGATCTATGATGTCAGCGATATACCCCAGCAAGAACCTCAGGACTCTGGACTTGATGAGCAGGATTCCTCCACAAAAGCAGTAAATGCAACTTAACCAGTCTAGTTCATTATGACTAAGAAGAACATAAACAGTAAATATGTCATCTACGTATTTGTTTTGTTCAGTACATTCATTGTATTCTTAAATTTTAATTCCTTCATTCTTTTACTTTGGCAAGCATGTAGAGGAAAAGTACAGCAACTTTAGTGGGCAATACATCTTAAAGCAAACGCTGGACATGAGGTGGGAATACACCCTGGATGTTACGTCAGTCATAGCATGGCAGCAAAAGTACACATTTTGACTGGTTTAAGCCAAACTTCAATAACCCAAAAACAAGTCACCCTATATCAGCATTATCATAATTTGGGAATTTTTTGCATCTCCCTGACAGCAAGGATTACTAAAGAGCAGGTACAGGGAATAATGGGCAGAAATTTTCACCCTCATGTTAGAGTCATCATGGACTGCACCGAGATCCGGTGTGAAAACCCAACAGATTTGGCTCTGCAGTCTGAAATATTCTCTAGTTACATAAATGACCCCAAAGGCCTGCTTGATGTTGCTCCATGTGAAGCCATTACATTTATATCACAGTTATACACTGGTTCAATCTCAAAGCTTTTTTGGACATGCTAGAACCTGGAGATTTACATTTACATTTAGCAGACGCTTTTATCCAAAGCGACTTACAAATGAGAAAATACAAGCAAAATGTACTGCAGCGTTTCACCTGAAGACATCCTTTACAACCTATGCTGCCTTATTGTTTTATTTCACCCAATATCACAGGTAAATGTCTCCTACTGACTCATAAAGCAATTACGGTTTTGCTTTACTCTAACGAAGACCTGGACAACTTGCCCCATTGGGGCAAAAAAAGATTTTGTTGATTCCCCACATGGTAAATAACATTACATTTTAAAACATATTGGAATGTAACTGCTGTAGTTTCTAATAAGGGTTTGTATGTAGAACTTGCTCAGCTAAAAAATTATGAATGAGTTTCCCTCAGGGCGAAACATCCTTGCGCATGCGTGGTACAGATCGTGTAGCGACACATTCACCCAGTCACTAGGTGGCAGTACTGCACAATACACATGTTCATCACCTTCAGCAGGAGAAGAAGAAAAAAAGACTAACTAAGACGACGAAGAAGAAGCTTTTAAATAGCGGTGACGCGCACTTGGCGGTATTCAGACGTCATGACGCAGGCGATACTGGGAGCCTCTGGAAGGTACTGCTCGACACTTAAGAAAAAAAAAAAAAAACAACAACAAAAACTTTATATACTTAATCTAGGTTTTAATATAAGTTGAAGTTTATGTATGCTTAGCGTTTCGCCTGAATTTTTTTTTTGTAGTTTGTAATAATAGTAAATTCTATAATACATCTAACTTTTCCTTTTATGGATCTTGTGAGTTTTGGGGCATTTGAAGATGACAATGTAGCATTTACTTATAATAAATTGTACAACGTTCTATAATTTTTTGTCTCAGATGTTCATGTTGCGGAGTTAATTTGAGTCATTAGAGTAATATTAAGAAAGCACTCGATGTAGTAAGTGGTTATAATGAAAAGGGAATAATGAAAAGTCATGTAGTGCATTTAGTTTTACATGTGAGTTTCCTACAGTCAAAGATGATTAAATATTCAATTTATAGAAATGATTGCTTTCAAAATGTAGTTACTGCCAGTGGTAGAAAAAAAGAAAACGTGGTGTATTGTGAATTTGAACATAACTAGATTTTGAAATGTAGGTTTTTATTTTAGCTAGTAGCAATAATGTCATGTAGTGTAACCCCTACAATCTAAAAATATTTTTTTTCCTTTATTTGTATCATTAAAATAAAAACCTTTTCAAAGAATTGAACAACTCGTATATGAAACCTACACTGTAGTTAGATGGATAAGTTGAATGTTTGTTGTATAAAATATTTAGTTTTTCATGTGTATCTTTGGTTGAACTTGTTTTGTACGGTAGTGGTAAAGAATAATAATCTTTAACATTTAACAAACACTTTTTAAAGTTGACTTTCTCTAGTAAACAGCAGTAAGAGACTATCATATGATTTGTGTGTGTGTTCTAATGTTAAGCACTTAAAAAAAAAAAAAAAAAAAAAAAAAAGGGAATAATTATTCAGCTACTACAGTTTTGCTTGAAAGTTTATGAACTCTTTAGAGTTTTCTGCATAAATATGACTAAAAAAATCAAAATCAGATTTTCACACAAGTCCTAAAGGTGGATACAGAGAACCCAATTAAACAAGTGCTACAAAAACTTTATATATACTTGGCCATTTATTTATTCAGGAAAATGATCCAATATTACATATCTGTGAGTGACAAAAGTGTGTGACCCTTTGCTTTCAGTATCTGGTGTGATTCCCTTGTGCAGCAATAACTGCAACTAAATGTTCATCAGTCCTGCACGTCGGCTTGGAGGAATTTTAACCCGTTCCTCAGTACAGAACAGCTTCAACTCTGGGATGTTGATTGGTTTCCTCACATGCAGTACTTGCTTGAGGTTCTTGCACACCATTTCTGTTGGATTAAGGTCAGGACTTTGACTTGGCCATTCCAAAACATTAACGATATTGTTCTTTAACCATTCTACAAAACATCTACAAAACATTTTTCCAGTACTCTTCTGGCTTGTCCATGTGATCTTTAGCAAACTGCAGATAAGCAACAGTGGGGTTTTTTTTTGGTTTTTTTTTGAAGAGCAGTGACTTTCTTCTTGCAACTCTGCCATGCACACCATTGTTGGTCAGTGTTCACCTGATGGTGGACTCATGAACATTAACATTAGCCAATGTGAGAGAGGCCTTTAGTTGCTTAGAATTACATGCCTTGCTCTCGGTGTGATCAAAGGCAATGTTGAGTGCTGGCTGTGTCAGTAACACCACGATTATTCATAGTAAATTAAGAGCCAAAAACTTGCTGCCTTAGCCCAGCAGCATGTTTTGCAACAGTAGTAATCTTTTTTTTTTTGTTTTTTAAATTAATCTTTTTAAACCTCCATAGTTCAGTGTGTGGGATGGGATTATAGTCTCATATGGATCACATGCTGTTGTAGCTGACTGTAGATGATTTGAGGAGTCATTCTGATATTGTGCATCCGTAACACCCCAAAGCTGGCTGTGAAACTCTCACCAGGGCT